>NW_023590949.1:0-43369 GCF_014843425.1 Jatropha curcas | reverse complement strand
TTATTGCTTTTGACTATTCTGCTTTTTTATTGTCTGTCCCTGCTTCATCCTGCAAGTATCCATTGCCGATTACAATGAGGTGAGCCAACTATACGAAGCGGCATGTCTCACGCTTATTATGGTGAGGCTCTCCGACGAGCATGTATCTGTAAGTATAAACAATAAAAAGAAAATATGCAATGCATATGCCATGTATGCATGTTATGGAATTACTGATATCTATGAATATATGTAGAGAGCTAGCATGGTGCCTCCAGTAGGTCAAGGTCGAGGAGCTCAGCGTGGTGGTCATGCTGGTCGCAGAGCTAGCGCTGGCCAGTTGTTGTCAAAGAAATCGAGTATTTCAAGAGCGAGAACTCGGAGGAGATAGCTTCAAACATGTCTTGAGGGAGCTGCCCCAGCATATTTCTACTTCTTTTTTTTTCTTTCCACTCTTTTGTATTCGGACCTAGTTTGGGGAACATCTTGTAAAGAATCATTATTGTCATATATAAGAGGGCCAACAACCATTTTGTTTACATATTTTTGAGTGATATTAAAGTATTTGTGCTTTGTAGCTGATAATTACATTACTTATTGAATCCGAGAAGCAAAAACAATAAGGCAGCATTTTTCTACAGTTGTCTAGCAAGTGGTGACGCCTCTATATTGTGGTGTGCGCCACACGTGGTGGCATGTGCCACTAATGTTGCAGTGGCAGCCACCTGTCAAGCTGTCCTTTTATTCTCTTGGTATAAAAACCCATAAATGTTGTTCACGTTACAAAAGCTTTTTTCTCTTTTCCATACAAAGCTCTCACTCAAAAACTTCCCTAAACTTTCCATTTCTTCCATATTTTCATGGATCAATCCTTGGTACCTGCATTTGAAGCATTATTCCGCAGTCTTAACCGTGAGGATTGGGATTCGCTGTCACCATTCGAACTCAATAAGCTGGTTTACTACCTGAACATTGGGGTTCAACTTGGATTATTGTAGTGGTTGATCAACCACTTTGATCCCTTGGACAATTTATTTCAGCATAATGACTTTGAGATCAATCCGTTATTTGAAGAACTAAGCATCATTTCTAGGAGAATACCCTGTGATTTAAGAAATTCCTACAATGCCTCAACTGGACATAGACCTTGCTTCATTGACTCTGCTTATCTTTGGTTTCTCTGCTTATGAGATACTGTCTTATGACTTTGGAGCTGATGTCGTGCCTCTGCGACCGCTTGTAGAATGTACAATGACTATGGATCGCACTAGCCCATTTTGGCCTTCTCTTGTCTGCTTGTGCCTTCTTAGTCAGTACTTGCTACTCAGTGGCATCGATGGCTATGGCAATCTTAGGCTGGTGCCAAAGTCGAATAGATGGCCAAGCGACACATGCTTTTTCCACTTATTCTAGCAGAGACATTTACTTGGCTAGGAGAGCATGCTCATGAGTCTAGCTCGATGCTCAGTCCGATGGGGAGTCTACTTCTACTGAAGGTAAATGCATTTTATTTTCTTTTCTCTTTTATGCTCTAACTTTTGCTTAAGCCGCCCTTGCGAATTTTTGACTTAACAAGCTTTTCTCCTTTTTTATCATTATTTATTATATATTTTTTTATGCTCTAAACTTTGCTTAAGCCGCCCTTGCGGGTTTTCAACTTAACGAGCTTTGCTCTTTTCCTTCTTTTTCTTTATTATATATTTTGTTGCTCTGTTTTCTTTGTTGAATGCATTTGTAGTTGTGGGATTTTAAGAAGCTAAGGTGATGGCTCCACCAACGGACCATTTGATGTTCGATTATAGACCATGAGTCTATGTCTGATGTCAGGCCGATTGACTGGCGAAATTATGGAAGACTGGACTGCTATTTTTCAGGAGGCGCGGCTCGAGGGAGGCTTTCTTACACAACGGTTTCTATCTCGCTTTATATCCACCTAGCCTAATCGCACGACTGTACCCATCACTAATGTGGTCAATACCTCTTCCTCAAACTTGTATCGTACTTGGCTGCAAGCTTATTCCAAAGTCAGTGTTGATTTAGAGTCAACTGATCTGCTGATAACTAGATTTCTATTAGGGCCTGGCATGTAGATGCTCTATCTTGATTTCTAATGAAATGTACTAAACAATTCAAGAAGATATTGCGGAAGATGTGTTTTCATCGAAAATCCCCCCGAAGGACCCGAAAACATCCTATTTTTGATGAAATGTGTTTATTTGGATGCGGTGCCGGTAAGTCGGTCTTAAAAACAACAATTTTGAGTCGCCACCCATTGTTTAGGCAATGGGACCAAAAACAACAATTTTGTTGAGTCGCCACCCATTGTTTAGGCAATGGGACCGTTCTTTGAAAATGACTCCATTAAAACCCAATTTTGTTTTAGGCCTAATTTATTTTTAAAAGACTGGTCATGCGCTACAATGCGATTCTGGGTAAGGGAATGGGTACGTTCGGCTCGTTGGAAGCCGACGGCCCGGAAAAATCGGCCTATTAACCTATGATTTCTTAATTTATTTTAGTTAGAAAAGCCAAAATTATTTATTTACTTAAACCCCAACCCAAATAAATCAACCGAGTTCCTATTTGAAAAAATTATTTAATCGTCCCAAATAAATCTATTATCACATAGCAATTATTCAAAAATTAAAGCAATTAAACTAAAAATAAATAAAAAGAGACCCGCCTCTTGGGCCTTCATGGTTTCAAGCGGTGACAAACCGAGATCAAAAATATAAATGGAAATAAATAAATGACCCGCTCTGCCTTATGGTTAAAGCGGTAACCAAACCGGAGATCCAAAAATATATACAGATTGGAAATTCAAAAATTAAATCCAATAAACCAATAAAAAATTTCCATACAAATAATAAAATTAATAAAATCATTACAAATAAATATATATAATCACATTTTAATTATTTTTAAGCTCAATTAAATTATAATCTGTTCATAGTTAGGGCATTCTCAGATTTATGAAGAAATTAAACTTTTATTTTGTTACAAAATTTATATTTATTATTTCTATTATTTCTGGGAAAATTTTATGAATAGTACTGTTTCATCGATGAACAAATAGTTTACTATTCATCGATCATTTCTGGGAAAAAATAATGAATATGTGCATGAATAGATGTGATGAACAAGTATCAATTTCTGGGAAAATTTAAGAACATTCCGTTTCATCGATGAACAAAACAGTTACTGAGTCATCGATTAAATTCTGGGGAAATTAAAACAGTCAACTGTTCATTGAACAAACAGTTACTGGTTCATCGATTATTTCTGGGATATTGATGAACAGTTCACTGTTCATCGTGAACATTTATTGTGATTTTTGCCCAGAATCTATTTTTTAAGTATTTTTACATATTTTCTTGTTCAAATGTAATTTAAGGGACACAATTAAAATGGACCAAAATATGGAACAGAATATAATTTTAAAGAAGCTTAAAATATTTAAAAATCACTAAGAATATTGAAAAAACACAAAAAATATGTAAAAAAAATACAAAAAAAACTTAAAGAAATTACTCTGATCCTCAGATGAGAATTACCTGATCCTCAGATTGAGGATTGTAAATGGATCAAGATCTCCAGAAGCTTTTTTCCAAGGATTGATATATTTTTTTTATCTTTTGATTTTTTTTGATTTTTATGATTTAAATCACCTAAAATTTATATCTAACACTAATTTCTCTTCAAATCAATTCATAATAATTTTTTGGAGAGAAATTGAGCAACACAGTATATTGTTTAGGGTTTTTTTTGCCGTTTGTGGAGTTGTGAAAAATTGTGTGTGCTGTTGTTGTGAAAATTGTGAGAAAGAGATGAATTTATGGAATAGTGAGGACACTGTAGCACACGACACTGTAGTAATAGGACACTGTAGTACTAGGACACTGTAGCACGCGTTAGCTTTACTGTAGCACGGAGTCTTTTTCTTTTCTTTTTTTTTTAAATTTTATTTTTTATTTTTATTTAAATCCTTGGATTAAAAGAAATCCTTGGATTAAAAGGCTTCCAAATAGCATTAATCCATTTATCCTCGTGTCCTCATCGGATCAGGCGGGGCATAAAAAATACGCGTCAACAAGATGGCAGAAAATCATCGTGATTAGGCTAGAAAGCTACAATATGCTTTATGGGGATACCAGACTACAACCAAATCTATGAATAGGGCAACCCCTTATTCTCTAGTCTACGGAAAGAAAGTTGTACTACCTACTGAGATAGAAGTGCAGTCCTTATGCATTACGATAGAGTCCAAGATTCCAGAATATCAATGGGCAGAAAATCACTGCCAGGAATTAGGACTCCTAGATGGAAAAAGGCTTAATGCCTGCTTCATGGGCCAATTGTATAAAAGGAGAATAGCTAAGCACTTCAACAAGAGAGTTCATCTAAAGCTACATAGAGTAGGGGATTTGGTTCTGAAACAGATGGATCAAACACTCACGATCCAAGGGGGAAGTTTAAGCCTAACTAGGAGGGCCCGTTCCTGGTCAAGAAGATATTTTTCAAAAGTGTAGTGAAGCTATCAGACATGGAAGGCAATGAGTTTACTGAACCAGTCAACTTGGATAAGCTAAAGAAATTTTATAGTAGCTTGAAATGTTTATGGCAAAACCAAATTAATAAATTCAACTTTTGTGCTCTTATTAACTTTAAAGTGTGTTATGTTAAGTTTATGTTAATATGCAAATGTTATGAATTTCCTTGGTGATATAGACTAGCAGGGAATATATTAAACATGTTAAAGAAAAAGTGATTCCATTCATAATAAGTGCATACATTCCATAAATTGCACATTTAATGTTTTTGTTTGCATCCTCCACTGCCCCATTAGCTTGTGGTCTATAAGGTGAAGGCTTGGGGTGTTTGATTCCATATTTCTCTAGTCGCGTTACTTATGGTTGGAATTGAACTCCATTGTCTGTCACAACATGATTGGGGATTCCATATCTACAGATTAGGTTATTTTCAATAAATTTGGCCATTCACTTGGTGCCTATATTTTTAAATGATTCTGCTTCAATCCATCTTGAAAATGGTCCATTACAACCATTATAAACTCGTGTCCATTAGAAGCAGATGGTAAAATCTTGCCAATGATATCTATTCCCAAGCTGCAAATGGCCATGGCGAAACAGAAGGATATAATTTTAAATGCGGTTAACATAAGTTGCCTTTAGATTTTTATGGTTGAGTTTTTAAAATGCAAGAGTTTTCCCTATTCAAAAAGAGTCCTCCTTTTCACGCCTCTCAATGCCTATTTATAGGCAAATGAGAGTTTTCCCTATTCAAAAAGAGTCCTCCTTTTCACGCCTCTCAATGCCTATTTATAGGCAAATGAGGGTGGGTGACCCCATTTTAGGATTGATGTGGCAAAAAAGCTAATGTCGAGCCCCATAATGGGACCCGAGGCACTTTTACAAAATCAAACCGGGTGGAATGTAAAACGAAGTGGTGCATCGGGAAATGTGTAGGGCGAGCCCAACGCGTTTCCCAGGCCCGATTTCGTTGCAAACCGCCCGGTTACTTGAAAAGTTAAAAGTGGTTAAACACAGCAATAATCTTAGACACGAACCATTAGTCCAAAAACTAGAGCGATTGAGAATTTCGATCCATTTTTATGTGAAAAAGCTATATATTATCACTGAACCTTTTAGGGGTAAATTTTAAGCGTCCACAATGGATATTACATGTCGCTAGATTGATGATGATTGAAAAATTCAAAAAAGAGTTGTTACATTTCGTGTTTTTGATGATAAACATACTAGAAATAATATTTATAGAATGATTGTTTCAATTTTAGATGAATATAAATTGACCAAAAAATTTTTTTCAATTTCATTTGATAATGTCTCTGCCAACACTGACTCAATTATTGAACTTAAATCAATTTGTGAACCAAATGTTGGTGGAAAACTTTTTCATATTAGATGTGCATGTCATATTTTAAATTCTTATGTACAATATAGTTTAAAAGTTCTTGAATGTTTTATTTCTCCAATTAGAATAGCTATTCATATTTATGAGGACATCCCTAAGTGACGAAAAGTTTGGCTAAATTTTATAAGAAAAATAGAAAAAGACCAAAACGTTTTTCAAAGGATATTCCAACTCATTGGAATTCAACATATGAATTATTAAACAAGTCTTTTTCATATAAAGAATTATTATATTTTTTTATTACTAACAATATTGAAGAAATTAATTTATATCCACAAAATTGGGTGGCAAAAATTTTGGATATTTAAAAAAATTTTTAATGATGCTACATATAAATTTAGTTAGGATTTTATTATCCCACATCTCATTTATTTGCCTATAATGCAAATTAAATATTTGTACTACACATTCAAGAATAATCTGAAAATTTGGATGACATATTATAATTACAATATAAGTGATTCTAATCAATTGAAAAAAATAAGATATAATCTATCACTATTAAAATATATACTCTTCTAATATTTACAACCATTGTTGCTTGTGTATATGATACCAACATAAAGAATAAAAATTGAAACTTTATCACTATAATAATATTGAACAATCTATATTTATAAAAATACTTAACAATTCTAATAAAGTTAGAAAAGAAAGGATTTATTATCCCACATCTCATTTATTTTGCCTATATGCATTAATATTGTTACTACACTTCAAGAATTTGAAAATGATGATTTATTACAAAATTGTGTTCTATCAATGAAAAAAAAATGATTATCTTATATTAAAAATATACTACCTCTTTTTCTTGTTGCTTGTGTATTTGATCCTAGATATAAATTTGAAATTTATCTGAATATTTGACTCTTTATTATAAAATATTAAATCTTAAAGTAGAAGATAGTGTTAATATAAATGTAGTATTGCATAAAGTTAGAAAAAATATTATAGAATTACATACTGAATTTGTTGAATATTCTAGTTCATCTACTTCTTCTAATTCTTCTCAGTTTAATAATCAATTATTTCCAACTGAAGTGGTAAGTGTTGGTGTTGCTAAACTTATATTATTACAAAGATAAAAAAGACTTACGAAATCCGGTTTTTTTCTCGAACTTGATAATTATCTTACTACTGCTTTCGAATTTTGTAATAGTTTTGCAGATAATAAATTTTCAATTATAGATTGGCAGAGTCATCACACCAATACATTTTCAACCATTTCACTAATTGCAAAATAAGTTTTAGTAGCTCCGGTCTCCACTGTTGCGGTTGAACAAGCTTTTAGTCAATAAGGAAATATATTTAATGAAACACGATCTAATATAACATCTGATTCACTAGAAGCACAATCATGCGTGGATGATGGAGCAAAGTCGAACTAAGAGCACAAAAGAATATCAAAGAAAATAAAAATTTATATGATCTTTACAATGGGTTCTCAACGGGAACATCAACTGGTGGTGGAAATGGCGATTAAGGTAAAAGGGGTGAAATTGGTAGAAGGTAAGTAGAAACTACGTGGGTTTGATTCCTCTAAACCCTAAGAGGATACGTAGACAACTTAATTTTTGAAAAAAAATTAAGTTCAAACCTTTTTTTAAAAAAAAAAAAAATAAGTTCCGACTTTTTTGAACAAAAAATAAATTAAGTTGAAGACTTTTTTTATAAAAAAAATTAATTTCAAGCCTTTTTAAAAAACAAAAATTAAATTCAAGCATTTTTTAATTTTTAAGGTACCTTTTTAGAAATTATTTCACAAAATTTTTAAATTTTAAATTTTGAAGAAAAAATATTCTCTAATATTTTATTTTACAATTATGCGATTCACTGAAAAATCGATAGGCGAACCAGTCAAAACCGTCGATTTTGGAACTATTAAGGAACCTAAACCAGAACCGTATGCGTTCGGTTCCAAACCGTAATTAAAACCGTCAATTTTCAGTTCGGTTCCGATTTTAAATTTTTTAGAACCGGAACCGTGGTCCGGAATTGTGGCCACCCTAACAATAAGACTATACTTACTACTATTTAATGGATTCGAGCACCTTTTAAACTGCAAAAATAAATTCATAAATATTAACAATATTACCAAATTCCTGTATAAAATTACTAATTAATCAATAGCACCGATAAGATAATTGAACAAAACCATAACTCTTTTCTATCATGCCTGCACATGAAAAAAATAGCTCTTACTCAAAACTCAGTCCCAGGAAATGCTCTCAATTGATCCTCAGCATCCTAGTATAAATGATTCACAGCATATCAGTTATAATCCCCACAATATAAAGAAGATACCAATGAAGAACAACAGAGAGAGAAGAGAATAAAGAGCTAAGAGAAATTTATGTATTGTTAGAGTTCTAGATATAGATCGAAAAAAAATTCAAAAAAATTCAAATTTATAAATTATGCATAAATTATAATTAACACTCTATTTATCTTAAAATATAAATCGTTTTTTGGGTGTTTATTTTGTCCCAAAATATAAGTTCGTTTTAAATATTTCAAGAAGTAATAAATAATGTTTTTTCCAATATTACCTTTATTTATATTAAATACAATCATTATCTTCACAAATAACTCTTGGTTTGAGATAGGAATAATTTGATCAAATTATTCTTGATTTTATTATAATTTAGGAGAATTAACTACTTCTTTAATCTTTGTGCAAAATTTTTAAACCATCTTTATTTTGAGATAGAGAGAGTAACTTTTAAATATAATGAATTGAAAATAGTTAATCAAAAAGAAAAAGGATATTTACTCAAAAAAAAAAAGGAATTTATATTCTCAATTTTTTCAAATAAAGCGAGAAAAAAATCTCAAATGTTAAGATTTGAAGAATACTCAAATTTTGGATAGAATAAGAGAGAATAACATATAGGTGGAGGACTAACGTTTTATTGTGTAGATTATTGCTTTTTAAAAAAAAAAAAAAAAAAATTGTGCAACTTATTTCAATTTCAACATATAATTGTTTTTAAATGAAACTTTTACAATTGATCTGAACCTACTATATATTTTTCACATCAATCTCAATATTACCTAAAATTAAAGAAAAAATGAATTCATTGGGTTCATTATTGGGCTTAAAAAACCCAAGCCCAAAACAAACAACAGCCCATAACCAAAATAGATATGTAATCTTTGGCATTTCACTACCTTATCCACGTCCACCCCTAACCTTTCAAGAGCAGCCTAAAACAGAAGAAGCCATTAAATACTGAAAAAACACAGTCTAAAAGAACTGCTCATTTGGATATTCTTTTCTTAGCGCATCACTAATACAACAAAAGAAGTTAAAAACAGAAGAAGCCATTAAATACTGAAAAAACACAGTCTAAAAGAACTGCTCATTTGGATATTCTTTTCTTAGCGCATCACTAATACAACAAAAGAAGTTAAAAACAGAAGAAGCCATTAAATACTGAAAAAACACAGTCTAAAAGAACTGCTCATTTGGATATTCTTTTCTTAGCGCATCACTAATACAACAAAAGAAGTTAAAAACAGAAGAAGCCATTAAATACTGAAAACGCATCACTAATACAACAAAAGAAGTTAAAAACAGAAGAAGCCATTAAATACTGAAAAAACACAGTCTAAAAGAACTGCTCATTTGGATATTCTTTTCTTAGCGCATCACTAATACAACAAAAGAAGTTAAAAACAGAAGAAGCCATTAAATACTGAAAAAACACAGTCTAAAAGAACTGCTCATTTGGATATTCTTTTCTTAGCGCATCACTAATACAACAAAAGAAGTTAAAAACAGAAGAAGCCATTAAATACTGAAAAAAATCCATCGGGTAATGGCTTCTGAAACTATAAGACCCACCTTCTCTTTCCACCTTTCTCATCCAAGATCTAATACCCATTTCTCCAAATTATCATTTCTTTCTCTTTGAATAAACCATCAAATATACCTTCAACAATTGTAATTGTAACAATTACAACTTAAAAAGAATTTAACCCGCAAGCACCCCAATTGCAAACTCTGAAAATTGTACCCCAATTTTAATTTGGTCAAAATTAGATAATAAAATAATATTATTATGGACCCATTGTAACTACTTGGGATTGAATTAACCATGCCATGGGTTAAGTGAAACACTCCATTACATCACCTTTCCAACAAAACAATTAGTAACATAGAAGATCAAAGCACACAGCAAACTCTAATTTCTAGATCAAACGGTAACACCATGAACACAAAATCGCAAACAAACCCATTACCTCGAACTCTACGAAGCAATTTAAAAGAAAATCCCGAAAGGCAAAAGTTTATAGTTTTAATTCAAGGCCAAAGCAACCCAATTGCATCAACCTCATAAGACATAAAAACACAGAATAAAAAAGAGAGAGAGAGAGAGAGAGAGATTATTATCAAGAGAACTAGAAAGCAAAATGAAGAGCAAAAAAAAAAAAAAAATAAAAAATCATTTGCGCCAGCCTACGAAAGTTGTAATCTTGAATTTTTCTTGTCTTTCATTTTCTCTTTTTGGCTTTTGTATATCATCAATTTCTCAACATTTCGAAAAAATTTCACAACTTTATTACATTTTGAAATGTTACTTGAACTGGGTAGGAGAAAATCCATCCGAACATGTTCAGATCACGAGAAAATTTAGAATGACAGTGCAACCAGGTCTCAAATTGCCAACCAAGTCCAAAATGGCTAGATTCAGACTAACTCAGAGGTTAGAGATGAGATAGATGAAGGATGAGAGAGACAAGTATCGATGAGAATCAACTTAGCCCCAACCTTTGCAGGTTTAATCGATAAGAGGATGGGGATTTGACTGGGTTAGGGTTTGTTTTTTTTCTTAATCCATTGCACCGGAAGGGTTAAATGAAATCAACAAGAGACGGCGGGTCTCACATATGATACTTTCATATTGTTTAATTTTGAACAAAACTAAATTAGTGCACAACATTGATAAAAAAAACCAAAATAGAGTGCCTAAGGGTTATGTTGATTTTAAGGTGTAATTGTGGCCACCAACAAAATTTGGAGTATAAACGATGATTTACCCCTTTCTCTTTATAAAACTCTAAAAACGCATTTTACCGTTCGCTCAATTGATGTCTCTAAAGAAAATAAATCACCCACTTCAAATCGACAAAATAACCTAAAGGAACCACTACTCAATAAGAAGAACCTAAATTTGATAAAAGTTAATATAAATCATCAATCGAAGCTAACAATGAAATTGAACATAATTAATAAAAAAAAGAAAAAATTGAATTACCTTTGGATTAGTATATTCAAATTCAAGCCTAAGCAAAATCAGATTTGGGTATAAAAAGATTAAAATAAAAGCATCAATTGGTTAAAGAATTATAAAAGCTAGCAACCATGGAATACAGTAGATTAGTAAGAAGAAGAAATTGAATTATCTTGCATGAAACAACACCACACTTGAATCTATTCGAGCCATCGATGGTAAGCAATAGGGACTGAAGAGGTAACAAATTGAATTATCTTTCATGAAACAACACCACACTTGAATCTATTTGAGCCGTCGATGGTAAGCAATGGGGACTGAAGAGGTAACAAAGGAATAGATACTAAGTTATTAATTAAGGTTGTGAGAGTTAATGCATAGTAAAAATGAGTAATTAACTAGAAAAAATTATGAGATCTAATCAAATGTAAGTAAAATTAAGAAAAGCCTGAAAAATTGTTAAAAAATAATGGAATGATGAACAAAGGAAGAGATTATTTCTAACTTTTATATATTTTTATATATATATATATATATATATATATAGATATATATATATATATATATATATATATATATTATATATGAAACAGTATTTCGGAGGATATGTGGAACAAGTACATATATATGAAAACAGTATTTCGGAGATATGTGGAACAAGTACATAAATTTTATTTCTGAATTTCAATACTTTAATCTTGTAATTCCCTCAATTTGAGAGAAATTTATTATGACCTAAAATTATAAATTTTGATAACATTGCACACATTTCCACTCTAACAACAACAATTATGAGGGTTTTTGACTTTTTAATATATATTTTATTAATTTTATATGTGGTTAACACAACTTTTGCAACAATAGTTTTTACATTTTCTCAATAATCTAATAGGTATATTATTGATCTAATTTTGCTAGTTGAGAGTTCAATAAAATGATTTTATAAATTAAAATTTTTAATAGATATAATTTTATAAGTTTAGATATTCGACAGATCACAATAATAGTTGATGGTGTTACAAGGTTAATAAAGTTCAAATGTTTCAATTTGTTACGTGCAAGCATACCTTGTAGTGAATTACTTCCTTACCCAATAGTAGAGATTGGAATCACATCTGATTTGAATTCATTCTCCTTCTCCTATTTGGATGTGTTTCTACAGTGACAAAGTAGGGATTTAATCAAAATATTTTGAAACTTTAAATTCAATTTCATTCCAGTCAAAAATTTTTTGGAATTAAAGTTTTCATTCTATACTGTTCTATTAAATTCAATTTGGAACTCAATAATTTCAAAATTTTCCACCATTTAGCCCATTGTAATATATTTTGGGAGAATTATAATTTTACTATCTGAATTTTCATATTTTTTCTATTTTGATGTGTCAACGGAAAACGATAGCGATTGAATGTATCAATTTGTAAAATTTTATAATCAAGTGTCTTTAGATGATATGGCTAATTGGAAAATTGATTCTGCACGTCTGGGCTCATTTTTTATTACACGGCAGCTTATTTGGCAAAAAAAAAGAGCTGAAATCTTTGCCAAATAAATCAATAGTAACTTAGAAACCATCAGAATCTCCATTACGACCTCCTTTGAATGCTTCCCAACTGCGTACTTCTCTTTTTTTTTTTTGTTTTAAGAGTCTATTGATTAAATCCCTAAAAAATCAAATTCATCTTGCCCAATATGCCTGCATTTTCTATTTTTATTTGTAGGATAATACACGAAAGCTCATATCATTTTGTTGCAAAAGAGTCCTCATCAAAATTAAATTCTATCTACAAGTTCTACTGAAATTTATTTCAAAATTTTGAAAATTAATTTTACAGTGTCTTTTTTCAATTTCAAAATGTTTCTTTTTTTGAAAAAAATATTTTTTCAATTTTGATATAAATAAATTTATATGTAACTTTTATTAATTCAAAATTTTTAACGAACGATACTCACAACATTAATGTATCATCAAATCAAACACATTGATTTTAAATTTTGGGTATTGTATTTTCTTGTTTTTGAACTTTAATACAGAGAGTAATTAGAGTTTAAATTTATAATCATACTTATCACAAAATTAATTAATTAATTATTCAAAAAAATTTATAGTTGGTCTTTACTTTCATTTTTTTTTTTTTTTGTGTCTTCCATAATAATTAATCAATGAACTAATTACCAAGAATAATGAAAACAAACCTTTCGAGAACAAAAAAGAATAATAAAAACAAAAAAAACAATAATTTCAAATGAACACTTTGGCAAAGAATAGGGTCACCAGAAGCACCTTAAATTGTAAAAGACATCAATATCATTACTTTTTGTCTTTGTTTAAGCAATAATTATTATCTTAAGTTAAAAGATTTTTTAAAATAGAAATGGCTGATTTGGCGAGACTGGTGCAGCGTCAATTGGGCAAAATGAATTTGATTTTTAGAGATTTGATGAATAGGGTCTTAGAAGAAAGAAAAGAGGTAGTTGGAAAGCATTAAATGGAGGTCGTAATGGAGATTTTCCATGATTTTCGAGTCACCATTGGCTTGCTTCGCAATAATTTTGAACTCCTTTCAGCTGAGCAGGCTGCCATGTAATAAGAAATGGGCTCCACACATGCAATCAATTTTCCGGTTAGCCACGTTATCCGAAAGTACCCGATTATAAAATTTTACAAATTGAGACACTCAATTATTATTGTTTTCCGTTGAGATAACAAAATAAACAAAAAAATGAAAATTCAAACACTAAAAATATAATTATCCCAATATATTTTTAGGAGGTAAATTTTTAAATGTAATAAAGAATAGTCGTTATGTTAAATTATACTCCCTTCATTCCATTTTATTTTCTTGTTATTCTTTTTGTTAGATAATGTCCCAAAATATTTGCAAGGTTTCTAAATTTATACATGTAAATAATTATTTTTTTCATGATAACCTTTATGATTGTTCATTTAATAAATGACTTTATTCCATTTTATGATTATTCATTTAATGAATGACTTTATTAATATCTTAACAAGTTAAGGGTAAAAAAAAGGCAAAATAACTTTGGTGACTAAATTTTTAATATGCATGTTTTATCAAACCATGGAAACAAAATGGAACGGAGTGAGTTAAATATAAATATTAACAAATATAATTAAATGCAATGAAATAATAAATTAATATGGCATGTAATTAAGAGTTAAACTGATTTATGAGAAATAAGAACGTCCTTTAGTTGACAACTTCTATTTAAATGACAATAATAATAATAATAATAATAATAATAATAATAATAAATTATTACAAATTTATAAAAATTAGAAAATTGTTGTGACATATGTAGTAAAATCCAACAGCAGAAAAATACATACAAAACAATTCATATAAGAAAAAATAAATTTCTTGCTAAACACAACAAAATACAAGAACTATACTTTTTATTCATCACTGCACAACTTCCTAAGAGCAATGGACTAAAGGATGGAAGATGACCAACAATGAGCATGTGAAATGTGACTTTGTGAAACGAATTTTGTTTTTCTAATTATTCTCATACGGTTTCCAAGCTCATGTTAATTAATAATTAAGGTTAAATGTTTCCTTGGTCTATGTTTTAGAATTAAATAGGAGGTTCTTTCAGGGAGATTTTAAAAATTAAAATCTGCAATTTAATATTTTATTATCAAAAATATATGATTAAAAACTCAAACTAATAAAATAAGGTTCACTATATTTGTTTGAATATAGAATTTTATGTTAAGTTTTAATTTTATATTCCATATATCAATGTTTAAGAAAATGCATTTTATTTTAAATTTTATATTCAAAAATTGCATTTTAAATTAATATTTAGTTGGAATTTCGATTTGAATTGAAATATTTCTAAATGATTTTATACTCATAGACTCTCCTAATTATTTATGTATTACATCAAGCTATGAATCATCTGATGTTCATCATTTTAGTTTGATTCAGTCAGCTTTTAAAGAATTCAATATCATAACCAAATTGCTTTTCACGGTCTAACCTTCAATTTCATTCCGAATTTTTTGAATAGTTGTATTTTACTCTAAATTGATATTTGTACCCTAGGCACTATGAATTTATCATCCTAGTTGTCGATTTATTGCAATTACACCATAAAAGTAAACTAAGGTTAAAATTTTGATTAAAATAATTTTAAAAAATGGACTCCATACCCAAGTATTTAAACAATAAATCAAATTAGGGTGTAATTGAACTATATTGATAAGTTCATAGTGTCCAGAGTATAAAGGTCAATGTAGAGTGAAATTGTAACTATTCAAAAAAAATTTGGAGTAAAATTGAAGGTTAGGCGATTACGGTATGCAATCCGATTTTAATAACTATAAAATCCTTTTGGTCGGACTGGAGAAACTAATTGGGCTCGATCCAAATGAACTGATAGGTTTTATTTTTATAGTTTTTTTAATATAGTTTTTATTAGGATTTTTATTATTTTTAATTACTTTAATTAGTTTTTATTTAGTTTTATTTTTTTAAAAGCTTCCTTGAATCACATTTCACTTGATCTTAGAAATTTTATTGCATTTTTATAGAAAAACAATCAAAAATACAGAAAAGAGTGTACCTAAGCATTCACTTGTTCCTTGAATCACATTTCACTTGATCTTAGAAATTTTATTGCATTTTTATAGAAAAACAATCAAAAATACAGAAAAGAGTGTACCTAAGCAAAAAGGCTGGCACGCCCTAGGCATGTTATCTAGCACCCTCGTGCTGTGTTCAAAATAAATTCAATAGAGGTTCAGAGTCTAGCACGCCCAAGCCATGTCAAAGAGCACGCCCGTGCTACAAAAGGCTGTCGATCTCTGAACGTGCTCATCCAAGCATGACAAGTGCTGCAACCACCTTAAAGACTCAGAGCCTAGCACGCTCGTGCTTAATGCTTGACTTCATATTGGGCCGAAAACGACAACTCTAGCTCATGCCGCTTGTATGGACCTGCATAAGATGCTTTTCTGACGTGTCAATCAAATTTAAATCCTATTTAGATGCTGCGAGAGTTCTACTTGGAAAGAAATACAAAGTCTAACAGTTTCCTATCTTCAAAAAATTTCTTACTCAATAGAGATTTATTTTCCTAAATGAATACGAAAATATTCCAGAAAGTCTATATAAAGAGAGAGACTAGCCATGATCGGAGGTCGAATCCATTCATTGTATATTCTATCTCTTATTTATTAGTTTCTACATACTTTTCTCTCTTTAAGACTTTCAGTGCTCAAGATTGGTTAGATTCAAGGAAGCTGCTCAAGCCATCGTTGACTAGTTTTTATTTCTAAACTCACTTTTTGTTTATTATTCTTTATGAGATTATTTATAAGTTTAATCGAGTTTTATTTAATTACTATGTTGAACTAAACTCTCATGTTAGGGATTTGACGTAGCTTAATTTCGGTTTCAATTTATAATATTAGATTTGCTTTTCTTCGGTTCAATTTTATAATATTAGATTGCTTTTCTTTGTTCAAAGTATAAAATCTATTATTGAACTTAAATGTCCAGACAGAGTTTCTCCATGGGATTAATTTATTTCATTAAATCACCTAATCGGAAGAAAGGGTTTTTTTGAAAATGAATAAAAGATAATAAATATACGAGAATAATAACTTGTTGTGCGGAAGCTTATATGGTTTGACTCATGGGGGAAGTTTTCATAAGTTAAACGTAACTTAGGTATAAACTCATAAAAAACAAACCATAAATTAATGATTTAAATTCATGTTTGAATTAGCATTATTGGAAAGATAAGTAATTAACATGGTTAAAAATAATTAACAAATATATTCGGGAGATTTAATGATTTAATTCATGTTTGATTACATTATTGGAAGATAAGTAATTAAACTGGGTTAAAATAATTAACAATATATCGGGAGAGCTTGTTAGTGATTTTAGAATTGTTTTCCCTACTTGAATAATTAAAATTGATTATCAAACTAATAAATTAAATTGAATAGAGTCAAGTGAAATCAAAATCCCTAGTAGCTTTTAATTCTTGATTTCTTTTCATCAAATTGTCTTCTTGATTTCTAAATATTCTCTTTTATTTTAATTTAATTTCTTAATATAATTCTCCTTATTGTCGTTTAAATAATAGTAGGTTAACACAATTTTGGTACTTTATATACAATCTTCGTGGGATGATACTCTACTCATTATTTATTACTTGTTGCGATTTTATACACTTACGAAAAAGACTGTTATGAACTGAATGCACCTGTGAACTAGGGCCGTGGCAAATTTGGTTTCGGTATGGTTCTTAAAGAAGAACTAGAACCAAACTAAAAATTTAGCTCTTTCATTTTTAGGAACTGGAATCGGAACCAAACGACTAAAGAACTTAAACCGAACTGAATCAAATTTTCGGTACGTTTTAACATGGTTCTTCAATTTTTTGGTTTCGATTTTAGTTCTGATCCCCATTAAAAATATTATATTTTTAACACATGTTACGAGGTTCCTTTATATAAAAAATATTTTAATATCAAAATAAAATTACAATATATGCTAATTAAAAAAGAAAAAAAAGAACCATACAATACTAGGATATACATTAAAAAATAATGTTCAATAATGAAGTTTTATTTTTATGCATCGTAAAAAGAAGCTCCCATCATCTTTGAAGTCCTAAGCAATCTTCAAACTAATAACATGAACATTACAAATATCAACAAATCATGACTAACAATTGAATAATGAAGTTTTATTTTTATTATCAACAGAGAAAATTTAAGTTATACGAAATCTTCAAAGTGATGGAACTTTCATTGTCACACGATAAACATGGTAGTAAACTAAGAGTTTTTATAGATAAAAATTATCTTAAAAAAATATTTTTTTATTTAAATTGTAGATATAGTAAAATACTATATAAACGTATATGAATTATCATATTGTTATAATATTATATGCAATAAGAGATGACGAGAATCATTAGATATTAATTTTTTATATGGGATAAATAGTTTTAATTTATACTCCGTTTGTATTATTAATTTATACTAAGTTCGGCTTTGATACGGTTTTGGTGCGATTTCAGTATGATTCTGTATAAAAATCGGAACCAAAATAATAAATTGCATTTGATTTAATAAGGTTTGTCTCCTATTACCTCGGTTCTTTTTTTGTTCCAATGTGGTTTAGTATGGTTCCTGAATTCGGTTTGGGTCCCACTAACCATGCACAGCCCTGCTGTGAGCAAATCTTTATGTTTTCATAAGACTCGTATAATATACCGAAAAAAACAGAAAAAAAGAACTTGGACAGACCCTCTGTTTCCTCTGTATGTAAGCGACATCATTCTTTTCGAAGCATCAAAACTAGAGGTTCGAGTTTTAAGTTCTTTTATATAAAATTGAATTGGGATGATTTTTCTTTCTTGAAATTGCCTCAATATATGTATGAATGATTAAAAAACAATCAGAGTCCTTCCTTTCCCCATATATAAAATATGTTGTTTTTTTTGTATATAATGAATTGTGTCTTCCAAAGTTGCTTCTTTATGCAATTACTGTCCTTGACATGGACTTGACACTTTGCACACATGCAGATATTCAATAATAACAACCACCTCTTTCACTTTCCAAATGGACACACCAAACACACACTTTTCTCTTCCATATTTCTCTTTTTTCTATACAAGTATTTTTATTTAACATTGTAATTTCAGTTAGTCTCTTTGCAAAAGCAGAAGGAAGACATACGATCCTCTCCAGCTCGTGCACTGGATCACTCTTTACTAGTAATTTCAATTAGATTTCAGAACGAGACAGGCAAAATTTCCTACACACAGACACGCACATATATATGGTTCAGTATAACAGAATTTTTGCCTCTTAAGGCAGGAAGTGAAGGTTTAACTTGTGTTTATGTACCAAAAAGAAATATTGCATTTGAGTCAACTTGATATCGTCGTCAAAATTGTCTCTGGTATGCGATTCATTGTATTTGAGCACATAAATATGGTCTGCGAAATACTTGACAAAATGCCTAAACCAGGCACATGACTCTGTGGGGCTGTTAGAAAATAGTTCCAAATTGCCGTAATACATTTAATTTTATGTCTTTAATAGTTGAGGATGCCCAGAATCATGGCAACCTATCTTGCAGGTCCTTCGTTATACTTGGCGAGCAGTGTTAGTACATTTGAAATTGATTAAAGCAAAAATCTTATTTTGTTTTGTTTTTTTTTTTTTTTTTTTTTTTTAAAGCAAAAAATGCCTTATTTTGTTTTTGTTTTTTTTTTTTTTTTTTTTTTTTTTTTATTCATTTTTTTTCCCTGTTGCAAAAGTATGATTTTTTTTTTTTTTTTTTTTTTTTTATTCATTTTTTTCCCTGTTGCTAAAGCTTATGAGAACTTGTATTTTTTGATAGGTTGGTGAGACTGGATTACCCTTTCTTTCAAGAATACACTGTTTCTCAGTTCATCAAAATTTCTGCAAATAAGACACATAGCTATCTGTTTCCGAAATTTTATGGACACTGATCTCCATGTTATACGTCGTCAGTTACCTACAAAACTAAGCATTATAGTTTTTCTACTTTTCAAAATTTGTGTTGTGCAACAAAGTTTACTTGCTGCATTATATTTGGGATTTATGCACTGAAATCATGAAAATACAAAGACACCCAGATGAGTATGCAATTTTCCTTCATTCCTATTAATGGAGTAACATATTATGCGTTGATGATGTCTAATTAACATATTCATTAGAACTGAAGTGGGCTTGAGCCTCATAAGACCAAGCACACCCCTTCTCCTTAAGAGCCTGTTTAACGGACAAAATTATGAGGCTTATGAAAATCAAAGCAAGCAATTCCTTAAAGGTCATATTTGCCTTTCATGTTTGCTTTCATTGTGTATATGACATTGAAAGGTCATTTCTTTGAAAAGTTTATGTGCTCCAAGATTAAAATTTTCTGATTGAGTACCGACAAGTGCCCTATTGTTAATGCTCCTAAGTATATCTATTAATAATAGATTATAGTTGCTGCAATTCCTGAGAAGGGCCTTTTTGTTTTTCAATCTTTGTAGTAAGCATATGCTGATTTGATCAACACAATAAATCCAGTTCTGAAACTGAGTAATAAAATTTAGCAGTAAGCCAGCCTTTTCAATTGTTAAAATGACTATACAATTCCAACGAGCCTTTTCATTTACATGGGAATTTATGCTTACATGTGATTCAAGGTAAAGTTTCTATATAAATGCATGAACACACAAGAGAAAGAATCATATCCACTTCAACCTTTCAAATGGAGCTAGTATACACCCTTAAAAAAATCAACCTAATTACATGAAAAACATTTTGAATAATGAAATCATGTCACTAATTAAGTAGCAATCATGGATGCACCTGTTCTAATTTAAGAGGTTCTTCTCCAAGTAAAAGTGCCTTCAAAACAGCCTCACATAAACCATTGTAATGCACAATTAGGTGCCCACCATTAGGAACTTCATGATATCGAATCCATGGTAACTTTCCTGAAATATATCTTTGAAGTTGAAATGGTACAACCTTATCCTCATAACCTTGCCAGATATGAACAGAACTTTCATTTGAAGGAAATGGATTTCTTAGCTGAATAGGATCAAAGTCCCAATCTCCAAAACTTGCCATAAAATCACCACGAAGTGTATCAAAAACATCTCGTTGTCGTAATCTTTCCTGTATTAGTGGAAACACAAACTATCATACTTGTTATGCTAATTTGTGGCCTCTGCTTTAAAAATATTTAACAAATTTTGTCTTCTCATGCATATAGAGCAAGTTTTGTTACCTGGCTTAACATTGGGAATCCTGGTATTTTCTTCAAGATTTCAATGTCTTGAGTGCTAAAGAAAAGTGGGTTTTTTTCCAGCACAGTAGTTGAAGGTAGCCATTGCTGAGTAACAAACCAGTGTAATAGTCCAGGAGCATAGTTTGAAAACCAAAGTGACCATCGGATAAGCTTTCTCCTGTAGTCATCTCTTATCAAATTTCGAGGAAGAGAAGCCCATCTATAATTGATAACCGGCACTATTAGTGCTACACCTGCAAGCCTGCGCAAATATTTTTTAAGGTAAGTACCCTAATTTTTTGACTATTCAATTCAAGCAAAAAGAATGTAAGATAGCTGATTTTTGCCTGTGTGGTATGTGTTTGAGGCAACTCCATGTGGGGTATGATCCCATTGAGACTCCTATTACATAAAATTTTGATCCTATCTGCAACTGATCAGCAAGTTCTTGAATATCAAGTGCTTCACCCTTTACAGTTCGTTTTGGGTTCGGATCACTTTCTCCATATCCAGCTCGATCGTACAGCAGAAAATATATCCCCAACTCCTCTATCAGTTCCTAAAAACTAAAGTAATGTGAAATTCACTTTATTCATACATTTACAATTTTAAACCACTAGTTAGTTCTCTATTGACAAAAAGGAGTATCATCATAACTAGATAAAAAAAAAAAAAAAATCAAGGATCTTAGAAGCATAAGTTGGTACAGAACAACCCAAAATGTGCTTATGCAATCCAAATCACTTCCCGAGCTTTTCTACAGATCCATTTCACAATAACTGGAACAAACATATACTAACAGATTGAAAATTGTAATCAAGCATCACCTATATGTTCTTTACCCGTTTCATAACTAGAAAGTTTTTCCAGCCTTTCGCTAACTAGAAAGTTTGTATATGTTTTTTTTTTTTTTTTTTTTTTTTTTTTTTAATCAACCATTATAAAATGTTTCTTTACCCGTTTCAATAACTAGAAGTTTTCCAA
Source organism: Jatropha curcas (assembly GCF_014843425.1). Next base: position 21,408 of record NW_023590949.1, on the reverse strand, counting down.
GCCTTTCGACTAACTAGAAGTTTGTATATGTTTTTTTTTTTTTTTTTTTTTTTTTTTTTTTTTTTTCTTTGTCGAGTGTTGAGGGTGGAAGGACTTTAGCTCCCCCAAGAGAACTGCGGATGCCCTGTACTAAACCTACAATATGGTAAACATGCACAGTCTTTGAGAAATCTGCATCTTTTTTAAATTTCAAATTCAACTCCAGATTGTTTACCCAATAAACGAAATGTCTACAATTTCATATCAATATAAACAAGTGTAGAGAAAAGAGATGAATATTTGTACTTGAGGAGCTAGAAAGTTCATTTCTTTTGAACTTCCAAATCCATGAACAATGACAATCTGGTACTTAGATTTGTCCTTGGGAACTCCTCTCTCTATGTAAGCCAAATGTCTTCCATCACGGAGTCTGATTCTTGATGATGAATCAGGAGGATTATCCTTCTCTACTGGTGGTGGCGGAAGCTCCGTAGCTTGATAAACCATTCCTAGAAGACCAATCATTGAAAAAACTACTGTTCTTGAAACCATCCCTGAGTTAATAGGGAAAAGAAAGAAAAAAAGAAAAGAAAAACAGATAGATATATAGATCTAGGTGGCATATTTCAAGATTTCAGACATGGCAAGATTCAAATCCCCAAAAGAAGGAAATGAAAGATTTTTGAACATCACTCACCTGACCGAATCTTAGAATGATTGTTTGATTTCCTTTCTGTATGTGTTTTGACCCTTTGAAGCTAACAGGCAGGTAAGTGAGGTATCAACAGAGAGCCAAAAGAAGCAGTAACAACTTTGACCTCCTGGAACCTATATAATTTAATTTTGCTTAAAGTTTTTAATTTGTCCAGATATCCCATTTATTTGGGCACTTTTGGTCTGGGGTCTATGTGGGTTATACAGTGGTTACTCTTGTTATGAGGTCCCCATATACACTACATTGGTCACACTGGGAAAGCCAGGATTCATAATTAGGGCGAACAAAAAAAAAAAAAATCAAAATTAGAGAAAAATATTTTTGTATAAATTTATAAAGTAATTTTGAAAAAGAAAAAATTTCTTGAGACAGGGTCTGGGCCACTCCACCCTCTTAAATTTTGTCCATAACTTAAAAACTATTAACTATAATGTTTTGATTATACCTCACTCTTTCACTTGTAGATAAAACTAATGAAATTAATAATCTTTTTAAAAATTTCTTATTTTATAAAATATCATCATTTCGATAAAAAATTTTTTTAATTGCTTTGATTTATAGGTAGAGGCGAATCCAGATCAGTTTTTTTTTTTTTTTTTTTTTTTTTTTTTTTTTTTTCAGGTTTTTTTTTTTTTTTTTTTTTTTTTTTTTTTTTTTTTGCATTTTGGCCGCATTAGTTAGATACTATGTATAAGGAATATTTGCCATTATGCATTTAATCAAACTTACACATTACAAAGTTTACAAATTTCAAAGCATACTATTATATATATATATAATATATATATATTATATATAATATATTAATGCAAAGCGTGTCAATGGACATTAAAAATTTGACCTAAAAATTTTTTTAGTCTGAGGTCTAACTTTTAGTTCATTTGGGAATGCGTATCATTTGTTGTCTTAATTGGATTATTCCGCGTTGCCCTTCTTAATTTCCCACCATTCACTTGGTAAGGTATTTTTCATTGCGCCCTTAAATTGGATATTCCTATTAATGTGCAATAAGTATTGGATATTCCTTCCGTTAAGAACCCCCCATCTGAAAGATAGCGTGTGCAACAAATTACTTTATTAATATTATCAATTTTGGAAGGTCAATAAATTATTTTTTTTAATATTTTAATAGAAAAGTGGGTCACTGAGTTTTGTGATAAATTTTTGGGGCACACGGATATATCAAAGCGTGTCAAGGACATTAAAATTTGAACCTAAAATTTTTAGTCTGAGGTCCTAACTTTAGTCATTTGGGGAATGCGTATCATTTGTTGTCTTAATTGGATATTCGCGTCTGCCCTTCTTAATTCCCACATTCACTTGTAAGGTATTTCATTGCGCCTTAATTGGATATTCCTTTATGTGCAATAAGTATTTGGATATTCCTTCCGTAGAAACCCATCTGAAGATAGCGTGTGCCAACAAAAATTACTTTATTAAATTATCAATTTTGGAAGGTCAATAAATTATTTTTTATTATTTATAGATAAAGTGTCAACTGAGTTTTTGTGATAAATTTTTGGGCCGGTTTTGTTTGTGGCACCAGGTCTAATTTTCAAGTCCATAATAGGTTTTACTAGTATAAGCCTTACCATCCGTACACATTTTACTAGTACAAGGCTTACCATCCTTATATGCATTACTTTCATTCAATTGTTTTGTATTTTATATTATATATTTGAATTATATTAGTTTTACAAGAATAATTATGATAGTTTTTCAAATTAATATTTTTATATAACCATTTTATTTATAATTATTTAAAAATAATAAACAGATATTATATAGTGAAAATAATTATAAAGTTACCAAAATAGTTATCGACCACCTATTTTAGATAACTAAGTCTAAGCTAAATGCAAAATAGGATTAATGAAAGCACTTGTGGTCATTATTTGTGGTCGAAAGTACTCGAACTAAAGACTTTTCATTTTTCGTATAAGTGAGAAAATCAATAAGATTATACATGATTGGATGCTAATAGTATTTTAGTAGCTTTTCATATATCGCTAAAAACTAAACGGTAACTTTATAAAATGTTAGCTTAATCTCTAAAACTTACTTCAAACGTTATGTTACTGTAATACTATAAAAAAAATAGCTTTTAGCATTTTGATTAAATTTTAACTAATTAAAATGCTAAAAACTACTTAAAAAGTCATCGGGAAGACATTCTAAGGAGGGTGTATTGGGTTAAGAATCTGTTAGATTTTAAATTTCCAATGGTATCCAATTTAGATTTCTTTAGAGTCTAGTAAAATTTTGTGGTATTCAATTCAGACTCTTATAAAATCTATAAAAATCTGATGATATTTAATTATGACATTTTAAAAGTCTATACAAATTTTATGGTATTCAAAAAATTGCTGATTTGGAAGGATTCTATAAAATTATTGATTTTGTTAAATTTTAGGGTATTATATATGAATAAAAGAGTCACTTACAAATACATCCTCCAATCCAAAGATTTCAAAAATTTTTTAAAATCCAACAAACTCTTTAACCAATACATCCTTTAATAGAACGAAAGCGGAGCGGATATCCCTGAATTTTAAATTACCTGTATAGGTATCTGTTCAAAATTTTATTATCTGTATCAATTCTAAACCCGTTTAAATACCTATTTAGATACCCATATTCGAACTTATTTAAATATTTACTACTTATACCCATCTAAAAACCCGTTGAAAGTACTTTTTAAACGGACAGGGTACCTATGAATTTTTAACTATCTAAATTTTGAACTTATTTTAATACATTTTTTACTAATAATGAATAGGATACCCTATCAAACCCGTTTAATATAGCAATTAACAGGAGCAGGATGGTCGCCGACGATAGCCAATGTAGGGCTTTCACTGTTGGTAGCGATAAGTTTTTAACGAAGAAAACAATGATTTTAGAGAAGATGACGCATTTTGCCTTTTAATTTCATTGTTTTTCAATTTTTCATTCGACTCTAAAACTTTTTAATTTGTTCAATTAGGTCTTGAAATTAATTTTGATTGGATATGTAAAAATTATTGTGATTCTATCAAAGTTAACCAAAATTTATAAAAAATGTCCCACTAATTTCATAAAACAATAGAATTCTAGTTTCATAAAACAATAGAATTCTAATGGAATTTATGGAAATCTTAAAAAATTCTTCAATTCTGTCAAACTCAATAATTTTTTTAAGATCCGACACAATTTTAATCCAATAAACGCTCTACAAATAGTTCCGGAAATACAGTCTAATATATTTTGACATAGTTCTGAAAAAAAACTGAACAGCTTAATAGTTCGTTGATGTTTATAAGTAGCCAGGGTGTCTGGCCGACAAATACTGGTACAAAAACATGGCAAGCACCAAGAGTCCAATATGCTTTGCTGGTTACTCACTTTAGCCAAACATATTCTGCCATTTAATATAGAGCAGAGCAAATATTGTTACTGTCAGATTAATTTTTTTAAAGACATAATTACCCTCTACCAAATTGTTACGCATTCTTTTGCCGTGTTCGATGAAACCTTCAAACTTAAATTCATCTTATTGAATTTTAAGCTTCTTTGACGGATCGATGTTATAAAAAGGGAGTTAATTGACTCAATAAGAAGCAATAATTGGATGAAAATGTGTAAACCTTTCAATGTATGAAGAGATTGGTGAAAAGGGCAAATTTATCTAAATAAAAATATTTGGCTGAGAAAATATCATCACTCTTAATTTATTATTAAATAAAAGCTATTAGAAATAATAAAATATCAATTGCATTTTACGCGAACTTTTTCTATAAGGTCTGAGCTTTAATGTCTGGTTCGCGGTAAATGGAATAATACTAATTTGTTTTTTTTTATTTATATAGTACATGCTATAGTAATAAAATTATTGATTGATAGAATAAAAATTATAAGTATTATTCAAACCAAAAAATTTTGAATCTCAAAAGTCAGTTTGTCACTATTTATTCTTATGGAATTTTTCAAAGAAATCAGGAATATATGTGCTGGCTTCATTGTTAAATTGTTTGGTGTATAATATAAAATAGTATAATTATAGTACTAACTGAATTATATATATGGTCCCATCGCATAACGATTGTTTCAGAAACCAATAAATTCTCACTCTAGTGTCACATAATTTAATGTCTTGAGTCCAAGAATAAAAAAAAATTGCACGTTATAAAATTACAAAGTTCAAAAGCTAAATTTTTTTTGATAAACACATTAAAATCATCAAACTATTTTATGTTTCCGTTTGAAAATTGTCATCCATTAAACTATTTAATCTTTCTCTTAATTTTTTATAAAAATATTAAAATGCGCGCCATTGACATATATCTAAAGAACTCTCTATAGAACACTATAATAAAATATGGCACCCATAACGTGAGTGTAATCTCATACTGGATAAATATACATAGAATAAATGATAGAGGATAAATCAATCGAAATGACTTAGGTCATTTTGCTTGAAAATTAAGTACAACTCATTATAAGTTCAGACATTAAATATATTGTTAATTGAATTTAATTAATTTACTCCTACAGTCTAAATTCTTTACCTAATATTAGAGTTTGAGATCTGAATTTGCATGAGAGAAGTTCTCGTATGGGTTATACCCCGATGGACCCATAATGAGTCATTTTATGCTTGTCAAGTGGCCTAATTGCCGGCCACTTGAGGGGAGTGAGTAACCTCACGTTAGATAAATACATATTGAGTGAATGATATATATTGAGGAGAGTGAATCAATCAAATAATTTAGAACATTTTATATGAAAGGTATACCCAACTCGTTATAAGCTCAAATATTAACTCTATTGTTAATTGAATTTGATTAATTTACTATTCTTTACTACCCGATGCAAAGAGAAATGGCTTTATTATATGTATTATATGAAATATATATATTTTGTTTGGATAAATATTGCCTTTTCATGTCTAATATACACAAACTCCCCACTGCTGAAGGTCAATCATATTCTCTTCTTCTTTTTTTTTCTTTTTACACAGATTCAACAATTGCTATGTAGGTTCTTCATTATTTACTTTTAGTCGAATTTATCTAAAAAAATTATTTCCAGTTTTATCAAAATTATCTCATTACATGAAATAAATGTAGAAATTGCAATGGTTAAGAAAATAATATATATTAAAATTAAAGGAAGGTATAAGATATTTTAAGTTTTTATAATAAAATGATGGGTCTATTCGGTAAAATTAGCTACTTTGATAGCTGATTGATTAACTTTTCATAAAATACTGAAAGTTAAAACGTTATATGAGTTAACTTTTATAAGTAGCTTTTCATAAAACACTAAAAACTAAATATTATATGAGTTAACTTTTTATAAAACACTATATATAAATGAAAAAGTTAATTTAAACACTATGTTATTGAACACCATAAAAATAGTCAAACTGCTACTTAAAAAACTATTGCCGAATGAAGCTGATATCTCTTACAAGATTTATAAAATTATCCAACAAAGTAAAGTTTTAAAAGCAATTGCATAATATATTTTTGAACTAGTTTGTTCATTTATTTGGTCCTTTTATTGTATTCTTTCTCTGTGCAACTCTATATGTTTGTTAATAATTTTATTAATATGAATACAAGTTTTGATTTTTTTTTAATTTTATGCAAATAATTTACATTTAAATTAAGAAAAATTAAATGGCGAATATTGCAATATAAATGCACATAGACATATAACTAAAGAAAATATTTAAATGTACCATAAATTATATATAGGCATCATGTTATTTTTTTTATCTTTCAATTAATTTATCAATTTGATTAATTCCTAGTTGTAATTACTTAATATTGAAGATGAAACTATAATAAAAAAAAATCAATAAAAGAACTTCAAAAAAAATAGTTTTAAATTTGAAAATAATATATTCTTAATTCATAGAAAATGATTGGTGATATTTCAATTAGAAAACCAAAACTATAATCAGTCTTAATTGGTTTATGTTTCAATCCAGGAAGATATATAAGAACTGAAATCTCACCTTTTTATTGAGATTTCTAATTGTGATTATTTAGCTTTGAATATTTAGTTGGTCGCTAATCAATAATGTTTGGGAAATGAATAATTATAGCTGGTCAAACTTCAAACATTCTGCAGAGCACATTACCAGTTTATCCCTACACATTGTGGGATCCATTTTGGCACAATTGCCCCCTTCATAAAAATAATGACGAATGTTACCATGCACCATCAATTGAGTGGTTCCAACATCCACGTACTGAAGTTAATGTTGTTGTTGTCAATATATTTTATTACCATTAAACAAATAATTTGAATTTTAAATACAATGTGACATTGGCGGATTTTATCATTCTGTTATGGAATCCTAAATATACAAGGATTATATTTACAGTAAAGCTAACAATACAATCACACATTGTTATTAAGGTGGTAATCAAGCAGGTTCAACATAAATTTCATCCTGAAATGTGCATTTGTTGAAAATGTCAAATAATTTTTACATTCTATCGCTCGAAGAAGAAAAAGAAGAAAAAGAAAAAAAGCAGTGCTAAATGACATGACGACATGTGTTAAACTCAACAAGAATCTTTAATTGTGCAATTAATTATCTAGTTGTCCTACATTGCATTTGGCGGCTATGTGAGAAGGCAAATGGGTGAATGAATATGGTTGTATTGGTAATCATTATTTCTATTAGAAAAGGTGATTCTCTTTGCAACTGCAATGATTGAAGTCTTGTATGTTATACACTTGGTAAGCATAGAATGCAAAAAAGGTGAATGGAGATGAAGGGCCTTGAAAGAGTGAAGTTGGTATCCAATGATTGAAGTCTTTCATACCATACACTTGGCAAGAGTAGAATGCAAAAATTGGTGAATGGAGATGGAGGGCCCTGAAAGAGTGAAGTTGGAAGTTGGTATGCACTCTAAAAATGACTTTAGGATTGGCATGTATGCTTAGATATGTTGCTGGGCTAAGGAAATAGAATATCTTAGACTTGAATGAATGGTATGTAGTTAGGCCCTATGAGAAGCCCAATCTGTTGAAGATGAAAATGGAAAATAATATCTCGCCCCTTAGGCAGATAAATCCATCCCCACATGTAGAGGCATTGGCAGTTTAAGAAATTTACATCCCTAGAGCATAAGCTCATGCAATGTTGAGAAGTATGGTGAGAAATGTGGTAAAGGAGAATTGATTACCTTCAAAAGTTGAGAAATACTTAATTCGAACAAAACTATCAGATGGATAGAGCCACCGATAATAATCGGAGAATGGTGATTTGGCAGATAATCGGAGAACAGTGATTTGGCAGATTAGCAGTGAGAGTGATGGCACCATATCCATTGATGGTGAAAATTTATATGATACTACGAATGAGATGGTTGAAGACACACCAGCAAAATCCAATGCTGAGGTTAACTATGATCCAAACAATGAAAGTATTCTAATCCCTGGCTTAGTCAATGAATTGCAAGGCAATGATGATGGGTTAATATCTGGTGATATTAAGCTAGGGCTAATAGAGGGAATACTTTTCCATACATTAGAAAAAGGTTGCATGAATTTTACCGGCAACACAATAGACTGAAAAAGCTTCGGTGTTGCTAAGAAATTGGGGATTAAGGGTGTTGAGGGGCACATATATATTACATGATATGCTACGATAAAGGCAAAAACCAAAGTTAGAGAAGTTAAGTAAGAGGGTTGATTACATGCGAAGGTGCAATCCGGTGTAAACAAAAATGATAGGTGGGAGGTTACGAAAATTGTAAGGGGCCATAAGCTTGAAATGGATCCTTCCATGTCTAGGTTAATGAAGAGAGTTTTAAAAGCAAATGATATATGTGAAAAGCAAATGTGAAGATGCACCCAACGTGAAGAGAGTTTTGAAAGAAAACGATATATGTGGAATCCGCCCATACAAAAGCATTAAATTGATGATTGTCCAAGCAAGTGGTCCAGATAATATGTCTCGCCTACGACTAGAAAAGGTTGACATTGGAGTAATCCGAAAGCTATTTTTGAAGATGCAAAGCAAAGATGCGAATTCTTTTCCATCTAATGAGAATCGATAGTGATAATAGACTATTAGATGTTATTTGGATCAATCGACATGGAAGAGCAGAGTATGAAGAGTTCCATGATGTTGTGTGTTTTGTTTGACATGGCATACCTAGTTAACTAATAGCAGACGCAATTTGCCATAATGATCGAGATTAACCACCACAGACAGTCTATTCTTCGTGGTGTGCGCTCTTGTCACATGAGAATAGTGGAATATTCAAATGGTTATTTGAGACATGAATTTCTGCCATGTGAAGCATCCACCCCATAAGCATTATGACTTTCCAATACGAAAGCATTAGAAAGGCTATAAAGGAGGTCATGTCGAACAACATTCATAGTTAACCAATGGCGTTAGTAGTTTAAATGTAGCACGAGTTACACTTGCAATATTAGTCTGAAACTTTGATTTTGGTAGTATATTGCAATCACATCTATATAATGAATCCATGTGCTATAGGTACTATTTGTGGCACATCCTTTACACAGTTCCCGAGAAGTTCAGAATGTTGGTAGATCACAAGGAGGTGCGAGACGAGTTTGCAGCCATAATATATTGTAGCCTTACAATTGAAATGTTCAAGCCAAACTGGTCGAGGTTTGTGAACAAATATCATATGGAGAGTAATGAATGGTTGACGAAGTTGTAACATCCCTTCCCGGTCCACTCGTTAACCCGAATGAACCGAGCCGAAACGCTACAATCTGGTTGAACTTATGTCCTGTCATGCAGATATCATACTGTATGAAAAATATGAATATAAACTACTCCCAATTACACTCTAAACTTCCAACGTCTCCAAAGAATCATCATAACACAATAACACTTTCATAATATATTGTAGCCTTACAATTGAACATGTTCAAGCACTACAACTGGGTCGAGGTTTTGTGAACAAATATCATATGGAGAGTTAATGAATGGTTGACGTACAGTGTGTTTAACGATCCCTTCCCGGTCCACTCGTTAACCGACATGAACGAGCCGAAACGCTTACAATCTGGTTTGAAACTTATGTTCCTGTCTATGTCTAGATATCCATACTGTATGAAAAATATGAGATATACAACTTACTCCTCAATTACACTCCTAAACCTTTCAAGGCGTCACAATGGAATCCCATCATAATCACAATAACACTTATATATCTTTCATACTGATTGGTATAAATCTCCAAAGGCATATTAGATTAATCTAGCAATTAAATTTCATTCAGGTGCGAATATCTATTTATCAAGTAGTTTTCCATGAGTCCCAATCCAGTGAGCCAACTATATAGTAAACGTCATTCCGATCCTTCAGATCATTTCATAAAGTATTATTCCTTATGCTCCACACTTACTCGTACACCCAATAAATAATACATACTGTTTTCAATTATTATTTACAATCACATAAAGACCTCTTAAACAAACAATCCAAAAGTTTATACATGCCATAAATCTAATACATGCCCCTACTAATTGCTATAATATTTTTACAAACTTCAATCTATCTATGACCACGCGTACTCACTTCTGCTTTGAACGTACTCCTTCAAGTCTGTACTATCAGTTACTCAAGCACTAATCCTTCATAAGCGCTACGCGTTGATAAAAATCGACGCCTGAGTATAAAACCCTCAAGTCGTGTGCCTTTCATAATTCATCATACTAAACAACGGGTCTCGCAGCATGGCAACTAACGGTAAAACCTATACAATATTTCACTGAAAGCTATTTGATACTCATAGGATATCAGTAATTTCAACACCCAAATGGTTATCTATTCTACACTAATGCATAGAGTAACACTTCCTCAATTCATACCATGTAGAATAATTCTGAGTTCTAATTATCTCATAAACTCCTTTACATGAACCGTTTAATCACACACAATTTATGACTACATGCATTTTGGATCTTACCACCTTGCTCTGTTCCATTGTGTTGTATGAATTGAACCATCAATTAAAACATTGAGTAAGTCATCATAGACCAAGTTATAATATTGTTCATTTGTCCACTTACTTTGCCTATGCATTATGCTGTTTATGAACTTATGCACTTTTTTAGGTCACTTCATCCAGTTACATAATCGTTCATGACTTAAGTATACATCTCATTGATCTGCCTATGGCCTCCTTTAAGAATTAAAGCTAAATAAACCTTGTTACAACGCATATTTATTAACATGATTAACTGTTCTATAATCGTTACCCTGATGTTCTTATGATGCCTGTGTCTGAACTCTCTTGCAACCTTTGATTAAACTGCACTGTTGCAATATTCACAAGTTGAATGAAGAAACATATAAGGTCCACATACCATATCGTAGAATCGTATAACAGTTTACTTTCACATAGGAATGTTAAAGCACAGCATCATCTCAATTGATTTACTTCAGTTTCCCCACGCTATTTCTGTCTAGACGTTAATGATCTTTCTTGCTGCTCTTGTTTAGCTATACTGTTTCCTGGACTGAGCTATGATTATTGCAATTTGTAGTCTGACTAAAAACTATATTAGCTCCATAAGGCTTATAGTCTTGAATAACCGAAGGTGATAGTAATAAAACTGTATATGAGAACTGGATTGATAAACTGTATGGCTTGGTCTGCTTGATGGGCGACTGTATAAGTTCATGTATGCCACCTTTCAGACCGGCCTGTAGCCACGGAAACGTCAGTAACCTCAGTCTCAACAATTGTAGATTTACCAATTACTGTATGGGTTTGCGCAGATTTCTTTGTGCTATTCGAGTACTGTTCGCGACAATAGCCTCTATCTTACCATGGTTTCTACCTAAGCCTCTAATGCCTAGCATGCTTATTAATGGTGAGTGGGACCAAGATCTAGTGTATAAAACAAAGTAAGCCAATAGTAACTGTGTCATAATTTTGGTCATGCTTGGTATCGGTTATTTCTCACACCATTTGCATTGCTTGTTCATTTTGTGTTTATACATGTGTTCATGTTGTTCCTTTTGTATTTAAAATGGTTGAAAGACATACAAGTTGAGGAAAGGAATACAATTTCATAGTGAACTTCATAATTGCCAGTCGACCTTTTTCCACGATCATTTCACAAATTTGCCAGAGACTCGAACTCTGTATCAGGTTAACATAGTGCTTGTTGTTGCGCTTACGACTCGATTATTTCATTCTAGTCTCCATTTGCCAATTGGACTTTGCTATGCGTTGTGGTTTGATACAATTGATTTAATGTTGTTTATTTCCTTGTTCGTCAAACCATGATTGGAGGTCATATCAAACGCTCCGCGCAATCCAGCATTGCATAGAAAGAAAGAAGCTTCCAAAAGTGCTTATTGAAAAACCACAAAGCTCGCGGGGAGCGGCCCAAAATACTGTGAAAGTCGAGGACGCGTAAAGCCACCAAATGAGAGACAGTGAGGTTATTCACGTGGCACCAAGAGTCCGCCGGAGCCGGGACTCAAGAGTCGTGCTGCGAGCGCATGATGTGCCACAATGAAGAACACGTATGAACGTGCCCAGGCCAAACTTCCCGGAGCGCGCCGCATGAAAGTCAAGCGAGGTGCTTACAAGCCTAAGGGCCACACGTACAGCGGAACGGCGCGCACTTGAAAGTCGCCGAGGTGCAGAACAGGTGCCAAATGAGATGGCAGAGGGAGTTTCGCGAGGTGGGGAAAGTCAGCGAGCTCTATATGGCCTATCAAGAATTTCAGCCGCGCGCGCGCCGCCTGGTCATTTTTTCCAGCCGTTGCACCACTGGTTCATATACTCTTTTGGATTCATTAAGTTCTCTCACATATACAACTCCGTCTTTGAATGAAATTCCCAAAAAACTCCCCATGTAATTTCCGACAACACATAGAGGCATACGATAATACTCTTCTATGACACTTTCCTAATTCCATCATTAATAGTCGGTGGGTCAAAATTTCCAAGATGCAATGTTTAGCTGGGTAAAATTTCCAGGCAAGACCCATGTTTGCTAGCAGTCTAAACTTACTATTTACTTTCACTTTTTCCAAGATACCCCTCCCCCTCTCTCTCTCGTTTCTACCACCGTAGTTTACCAGTGCCTTGTCCCACTCGTACATGAAGAGCATACCTTGACTTCTCATTCTTGGTGACTCAGCCTCTCAAGCAGTACCAACACCTGACACAATTCTCTTCTCTCCATGGGCAATAGGAAAATGGGTTAAACTTAAGAAGTAGATATACACCTTTTACCGCCAATAAGCTCTAAGCTTTTCATTATTAGCTTCCGTCACTTACCTTTGTGGTGCTCACCTCTCCTCTATTACAATAGAGTTCTTATAAAATTATCGAACAACTATCACCAAATGATCCAAGGTATGAACTTCAGAACAGGTTTATCTTACTTGCTCACGATTAGAAAGTTGAATTTAATGCTTAACTCCCATTTTAGACAATCTATTCCACTTCACCAGTCAGTTAAAAAAACGTGATGGGTGACGCTAAACCTTCGCGTTTGTCAGTAGCTTGGAAGCCGCTCTTTTGTTCATGACAGCACAAAGAAAGCCCGAAAGGGAGTCTGGATTGGAAGAGGAACGAGTAGTGGAAGAAGCAATGATAGATTGAAGGTGAAGAAATGGAAATAAAATGGAATCCACGGTAGTCTCGGTATCGAATTTCATTGCATTTTTTATGTGGAATATTACCAAATGGTATACCTCAAGTGTCAAAATTGGTACAACTCAATACCTCAACTTTTATACTTTAGTGAAGTTCAAGTCCTAATCCTCTAGTACTTTGATCTTTTTGTTTCCTTAAGTAAGTCCACTTCTTTTCCTTACTTTAAATTTTCATCCCATTCTAGGGCCCACTCTAGATCTAATGGATCGAATCCGGATTATCGGGAGCTCAGCCCTGCTCGGACTCTCAAGGGCACGACTCGATTCAATAGAAAACAGTGGGACAGCGTTACAGAAAGTTTCATATCCCAAAAGCGCTGCCAAAATAATGGCGGGTCTCCAATGTACATCAAAGTTGAGGAATTGATTTCTGTGGTGGCATGCTTTTGACTCAATGTAGTGGAGAGCATGCATACTCTTACTTTATATGGCGTAATATTTAACGCTAGAAGGTACCCTGCATGCAAGCAACTGGATGACGAACAACACGCACCACGAACAATTAATCTAAGTTTCCACAAGGAGCATTAAATAACCACTCATACAAAGTCATACATGCAGCAACGCTACATTATTTGGTTTGTGGGGGAAATAGTTCTAGAGAGATGCCTCTGCTACAAACGACGATGTTTAAGAGATTTTGAGGATACATGAGATTGAGATGCACAATCCTATTGGCAATGATCATTCCTCCATGTGTAAGGACCGTAAAAGGAAAAATGAATTGCGACCGTACGGCGATTGGTGACCATTATTCAAAAGTTAAGGAGAGGATCTTACTTGACATGATTTCGGGCATATTTTTTCGAGTTCTATATATGATGTGAATATACCGAGATTGGGATTAATTATTTCTTCAAGTGTAACTGCAAGAAAGTTTAAAATAAGAGAGATTTACTACTTACTGCCACAATATTTCAATGTTTTTGATTGTCAGGAAGAGCATTAAGTGTGTTGCACGACCCGATATTTGTTTTAGAACGGTGGCGAAAAGATGTGGCATATCACCAACGAAGATATTTATATAAATATCCGCAAATGCCATGGAACAATTATAAGAAATTCAAAGAGATTAGAGAAGGTTGTTCAATTGAGTAGCTGTCTTGGGCCATTCTGTAATAATAGGATAAGGATGGAGTTGGTTAAGTGATCAATTAGTAGCGATTTAAAGAGGGAATTGTGTGCTACCCACAATGGTGATGAGTATCTTAATACTAATCCAGATGATTTCCACTCTAATGATGATGGAAATTGTTTTGGATACGAAGAGTTAATTTAAGGCTATGGAAATTTGGACCTGTGGTCTGATAGGGGAATCTGGGCGGAGACACAAATGACATCATTTTAAGCGCGAACCACAGAGAATGCGACCTCCATAGCGGGGCAAGACACGAGCCATAGCGGTGTGGGCATGGGATCGCAGAGAGCAGGCGTACGAGGAGTCCCGAAGAAGGAATGAGCATTCCTCAACAAGTATAAAGAATTATTTACTATTTAATTGATAATATTATAACTATTCATAGGAGATCACCCATTTGAAATTCAATATATAGTGTATTATGAATGTTTTTACAACGTCTCAATATATGAATGGGCCCCAAATGGCATATAGCTTCGCGGTAGCGGGTTGTGATGTTTTGCCAAAGGTGATGGAGCGCGCTAGCATCTAAATAGTGGGTAGTTAGAAAGATTGTCAATGGATGGTTCAAGCGTGTTGTTAAACATTGGGAAATTCCTCAATCGGGACTGTTTTAGTGATTAACATTAGGCAAGTGTCGACAATAAAAGGGCAAAACGACAGAATATGGACCCAACCTTATCTAGTTCACTAATATTACCAAACTACAATCGCTTAAATAACCATTGATTGCGAGTCAATTTGTGAGCATCTTCAACTTGGTTGCAGATTACCAGTTTGCTAATCTTTTAGATGACCCCTAATTGGATGGCCGGTCTCAAAAGCGACCTGACTGAACTCTGTGTCGCAGTACTGGATTGCGATTAGGGGTCTTGCCAATGGTCCTGTGACCGTTGATGTAACAATCCCTTCCCGGTCCACCCGTTGAACCCTGAATGAACCCGGAGCCCGGAGATGCTGTGCCAATTCCTGGGTGTGGAAATCCTTATGTTTCCTGTGTATGGTGATTATTTCATCCATTTATGCCTTAAATTTAATAGGTCATGCTGTTGCCTTTCTATACCACTCATTTATACTAACAGGACATTTATTTAAACACTATACAAGACACTCTACACTATTCCCAAACAACTGAGATGGGCCCCAACTATGTGCCGTGTACAATGCGATGCAGATAGACATCCAAACTATATCAAAATGTGAAGTAGTTACCCCTGTATAGATGCTTATGTCTTATTGTCAAAAGATGAAGCATAAGCAGTCCTGTAAAGATTGGCACTCTCTACGGTCCAGTATTCCAAAACCCGTGCGTAATTAAACAATGAAGGTAACTCACTGAGCAAATTAAAGCTCAGTGGATCATTCTCCACACCTTAATACAGAATCTACAATAGATGAACTCTGCGGGGCAGATCGCAAACAAGCATTGTAAGGCACCACATGATCATTAATAGCTTTCATGGTTCTACCTTAACTGTCGATTATATATTTCTGTATGAATTACTGAGGGCAATTTGTTCGACCTCTATAATAAACATCAATAGTTTAAATGTTTAGTAATAACACCCAATTTCATAACCATGGTAATGGTCCCATTAAGGTAGTCTCCACGTTGAACCGACAGTGTATATTAGAAGACTGTTACTGACCACACTGTCGTGCGTCAAATTGATATGCCTGTATTGTCCTGCGGCGTGCTATGATCCTCGTTATATAAATCATATCCCATAACGGCCTGTACGCCTGAGCGGTGTCGGTACCAAAAACTGTTGTCTTATAATGCAGATCGCCAGATCTGCTATTCCTATGTCGCGAATGTCATAGTGCCTAAATAACGCCTACGTCTACATAGCGCCGTCGCTCTAACGAACCTCAGTCGTGGATCAATCATACTTCATCTGATTATTCAATAAAAATGCTAAAAAACCATACTGTTTACCTGTATGCTTGTCTCATTTCATATACATCTTCTAACCTTGTTTTCATGCTTTTAAAGATCTTCATAGATAACTACAAATAGACAACTACAAAGTAATATCCAATCCATGCATAATTATGCAAACAACTATAAACTTGTAAAGGAAACTTGCATAAATTGATCATTAACTGTTGCACTGCGACGCAACTCTTACTAAATCTTTATGCTATCAGTCCTATAATTCAATAGACATTATTTCGGGATTAAATGGAAAAGCAATTTGGATTTTATTAACTTATTGTACTGAATTTAGGCTGACGATGAAATCTACACTCATGCATTCCAACCCTACGCACTTTCTTACTTGTAGCCCTTAAAATAATGCTGCCAGGGCAGGCTTGTACCGCTGATGGTTTGACCAATACTGCATAACTCTTTCCTTTCTTAAAGATCCGAAATTAGCGTCCATTTTCTAAAGGTCTGATGGTTTTTAGCATAAACCAAACATTAGGCGTACAAATATTTCTTATATCACCTCTCTTGCATTCGAATATATGTTGCGTTAAAGTAGTCAAATATTGACAATTAAAGTAGGCAAAATCCCAATTCTACCCAGCTGGTTGGTTTCCAGCTTGCAAGTGTACCATTATTGGCTCATAATCTCTTCAATTCTATAAGCCAATTTAGGTATATTAAAATTCTATGGTTATTCTTAACACATTGGGTACAATAATGGGCCTTCTACATCATCCTCTCTGAAATATGTTGGGTAAGTTAGTCCATATAATATTGATATTAAAATAGCCCAACTTTTCTAGTGCCCCTGCTCTCCCAGCTGTGAGGTTTCACTGGCACAGTTTTGTACCCATTTTGGTCATAATCTCTCAATTTATAAGGCCATTTAGCGTGGATTCTAAATTCTCATGGTTAGCTAACACATGTAGTCGGTAAATATATCTGTATGAAATATCTATCCAAATACTGGTTGTTAAAGTAGTCAAATTATTAAGCTAACAGAGACACCTTCCAGTCTGCCCAGATTTTGGATTTCAGCCTGCACAGTTTAGTTATTACTATATTTGCAATAATCTTTCAATTTATAAGTCCAAAATTTAGGTGATTCCGAAGCTCACTAGACAGATAAATCATTGATAAAGGAACAAAATAACGCTCTCTAGTACCACTCCTAATTCATCGATAAAATAGGTTCCAAGATCAGGTTTGAAGTTAATGGCATTTTCCAACAAACCTGTTTCAGCATGAAATTTCAATATTCAATTCGACTTATTCCCCCAATGCCAATCCATGCTTTACATCAACGAGTTTCTCAAACCCCATTACCTCAAACATTCAGGGCACATATCTTAATCACTATCATCTACGACTTACCACATATTCTCATGGGCAAGAAAATTTGTTAAATCTAAAAGCAGATATCAAGACCTTCATAACAAAAAAGCTTTAAACCTTCTTCTTTAGCTTCCTTTTTCTTCTCACTTTGAGCCCTCACCTCTAGTATATAATAAGATCTTATCACCATCATCCCAAAATCTCATCCCTTAAATTATGAATATTCAACTTACTTGGATAGATTATTTGGGCCCTTGAATTTAATGCTTGGGAAAGGCTTGAATAATTACAGCTAGAAAATGGAGGAAAGATTTAGGAGAATGATGGAGAGGGTAAAGTGAATGAATTTTCAGGTTAACTCTTCCAAATTAGATCTTCTAGAATTATGTTAAAAGAATACAAATAGTACCTTAAATTTTCATATTTTTACCATTTAATAACCTAAAATTTTATCTTTATTTCAATTAGGGTCATTAAATCCTATTAACTAACTTTTATTTCAATTGAGTCTACATCTTTATGTTTTCTCATCAATTTTAAGTCAAGTTCTTTGATTATTTGAATTTTTTTATGGCTCAAATCTCGGATTCTGGTTCGTTTCCGACTCGACTCGACTCACTAATGCAATGACTCGACTCAAGTTAGGATGTTCGCCAATCAATTGATCACAATTCTGCATCTGTATGACACACACGAGTAAGGTCTCCCGGGCGCGGGTCTCGTAGTCTATCGAATTATCAATGCCTCATGAATGATCACGGCTGAGCGCGCTGCGCATTGCTACGACTGGTTTCGGTGCTAAAGTGGTAGACGCTCATCGTCTATGGTGTCCCTCTCGATCCGGTCAGCGACAGCCAGTGCTATGCTTAGAGCCTGCTCCTCGAGACTAAGGCGGTCCAGCACGCTGGATATCGCTGTAAACCATGCTCGTCTGCCGCCAACCTCTGTCTGCAGAGTGGAGTATTATATTTATGTTATTGACTAGTATACGGGTCGACGAGGTGGGGGTAGCACTCCGGTAGCGTTATGCATCTTCTCTAGCGCGTCACTATATGGTGGGATCTGTGTCATAGACGTCATGTATCTGGCCTCAAGACTGTTTGTGATAGAAATCATAAAGATATTGATATATTGGCTCGCGCTATATATAAATATAAAATGACTAACAGTGTATAACATATGTCGTAATAACGGATATATGTAAGTGAGTGTAACTATAATATTATATGAGAGATGTACGACTATATGTCTGAGAGTCGACTGTGAACGCTATAGATTATATGATATGTGAGAGGACGACAGGCATGACTGTCCTTACTACGATGTGTACGTATGCGATTCCGGTTGATACACTGCGCTACACCACTAACAGGGTCCAAGAATGCTTCGAATCCATTCTTCGCGCTAAAATCACGACTCAAAAAACATTTAAAGAAAAAAATATCAGTTAACAGAATCGTGTCTCTCAAGGAAAAGTCTAAAAAGCAGGATCAAAATCAAATCTTAGTGCTGAAGGGGCCCAATGTGTTCTGTGTCAACGGAGACTGTGTCTGCAGGAGAGGTCGGGTAGGAGTGTGCTAGTAGTTGTCCAACTCGTGTTCTAGGAGGTAGGCGGCTGCTTACTAACGTTCATGTGGCTGGAACTATAACTGTGTATGGAGTTGGATGGATATAGATGAAGCATACAGGATCTCTATATAGAAGCTTAGTCTCTGCGTGGGGTGGTCGACCTGCTACTTAGACAATCTTCATGACAATGCCTCTATAAGATTTGCCAGTTGCCTCTTCTTTGTTTGTTAAGACGTGTACCAAAATATAATTCTCTCTTTCCCCCGTAGTCCGGTTGTTGCTGGTGTAAGCACTCGCAGAGCACAACCTATTAGTGTTGCATTTGTAGTGTTGCTGCCTGCGAGCCAATCCATAGGACCCTTCCCTCTTCTTCTTGCCTTTCCTACGGCCCTTCCCCAATACAGCTGCGAAGCTCCATATCATACAGTCGCCTGTTGAAAACAGCAGACATGTAAAGTATAATAGTTATAACATAATTTCATTTTGAAAAGCAGCAAAAGATTCCAAGTTTACTGACATTGAATACTAATTGCGTGCCGCCAAACAAAGGTCCCCCAAATTGTGCGTCCTTTATGTGAGGGTGTACTTTGAGGAGCTTCGACTCGGGGGTAGGCTTCATGACCGCATCCATTTTGTGCCTTATATGGCATTTGTCATGTTCACTAAAACCAAAAATTAATTATTATCTGCTGCGGGTCGATTATTGATCATACAGAATGGATTCATGAGCATATACAGATTTTGGATTCGTATCGTTTCCTCACAGCGACGATTATGGTGGTCACCTCGACAGTGGAGATGGATGCTATGCTCGACATCCGTGAGCTGAGTCGTCAAACGGGTCCTGCGCTCCTGGGACCACCTGTCTCACTGACCCTGTTCTGTTTGAATATCCTAATCCTCATACTTCCTTCTCATGAAATTGGCTGATTGCCACGACCTCCTGTAACACGCGTTCAACGTCACTCCGAACCTCTTGAGGACGCGCTCTGAGCATCTGCTTTTTTTCCCATTCTTTTGCAGATCTCGAATAATATAGAAGTCAGCTTCATTTTAATGCTGTACGATTCGCGGACTGTGTCTTGGTGCCTAGCATTCTCGAATTCCTCGGCTAGCAGATCGTTTCATGCATCTGTTGGTCTGATTAGTCATCTATTCACTTACTGGATAGTCTGCTTCAGTTCGAAGTCCATTATAGGTGGCGTCGGGCTCTATATTCTGGTTGACTCATTGTACTTCGCTGTAGTCGAATCGAGTGTGGTGGAGTCTGTTTCGTTGTTGTATAATCAGGTAGAACTCGGCTCGTGCTCATTATAAGAGTGTGGTCATAACTAAAAACTATCAAAATTCGCTATACCTACGACCGAGTGTGGTTTACATTTCTCGCATCACTCAAAACGAATGCATAATGTAGGGCAGCTCTAGGCAAGAGTCCATGTAAGGCTCTCTTATGTTTGCTTTTCTTCCCTAATCCATCTAACCGCCAATATTAGGACCTATTAACTAAAGAGAAAAAATAGGTTTGCTTTGAAGGATCCGAAAAAAGAAGAGACGCTCCTTGGGGTTCAAAATTAAGTCTCCTTCCTTACTCTACCTTAGCATTGTAAACATTAAAACACCAAAGGTTACAAAAAACTCGATCAATCCCATCTTTGCTCATATGAGTCTTGGTACATTATCATCGGGTCCCAAAGAAAAACCCAATGTGTGATCCTTTCCTCTCCCCTATTTTGGAATCTACCCACCCAATTGGTAATTTCTTGTTTTTTTTAAGAGCTCCACGCACAAGTAAGACAGAAGAAGAAGACAGCACCCACTTGATGCAACTAGCTGATGGAAGGGGCTTGAGCCCCGATGCCTCTTAAGGAAACATTCCTTTCTCGTTGCTTCTAGATATTACAAGTCTTATTTATTTTAGGAATGGAATATGACTTCCAAATCCTAGTCTGTTTTTAAAGTAGAATTGGAACATACTTATTTTTTTGTGCCCATGAGAGACCCCAAAGTCCCTAATATATTTAGCCCTTGTTAGAGAATTATGGACCCTAATGTATTGAAAGTAAAAA
>NW_023590948.1:0-15446 GCF_014843425.1 Jatropha curcas | reverse complement strand
GGTGCTGGATCTGCTGGAAGTGAGCGTGTTGAGAATGTCTTTAAGCAAACATATCATTTTAGGACTTGTTACAGCTTGCGGCTGCTGAAATTCAGTTCTATAATTAGACCTATTTGACTAGCAAATGAACTTCAAAATTCAATGAAATTTTGATATGGAGATAGGCTGAGATTTTGGGTAGGTCATGCTTAAAAGGAAAGGGCATTGGATAAAAGGAAATGGAGTTTTATAATGAATATCAATGCAGGCCTGCTTGAACATGAAGAAAAACTGAAATCAGATTCTATAATTAGTCATTTGAAAATGCAAATGAGCTTTAAAATATAATTTTACAGGCAGTACCCTAAGATTCTGGAACATGATGTAAAATTTCAGGGCAATATGAATAATGAGGACATTAATAAGATATAGCCAACGAATGCCAAGCCTACTCAAATGCCATGAAATTCTGCATTACATTTAAACATTTAATGAATTATAGCAAATGCCTATACTTCTACTTGTTTTAATTGTTATTATTATGTTTCTCCGTTCGTGGGTTAAGTTGTTGACGGAACTTCCCATAACTATAACGGTCTCTACAGTGTTATATGAAGTGTTTTCATGCTTATAATACTAAGGTCACTATTGACATTGGACAAGCATAGTTGAAAAGGAAGAAAAAGCATGACACTACATTCTATATGCCTGTTAATTTGCTCATTCTATAAGAAGCTGCATGTGTGTACATGTGTAGTATGAATTAATGCTCGAGTATTATCTCATGCTAAACTTGTTCTAGAGAGAAAGGTGAGTTAGAGGAGAGGGGTGCTAGAGGTAAAAAAGGCTAGGGAGCCTTCTAGCTCACGTTAGTTTATTATTCCTTACCTACTTTTATTTAAAACAAAATGAGATTGCAGTTTTGCCAAAATATTTTCAATGGATTTACTTTATGAATCATAGATATTAAAAACGTAATTAATGATTTCATAAGTTTTTAAGAACAAACCTATTTTGAAATCATACGACCTAAGTACACATGCATAATAAATTGTATAATTCTGTATAATACCTTGCAAGAGAAAGGGCATGTTGGCTATTGATTAACTGTAGTCATGCAGGGTGGCCAGATGACTGAATGATATAGTAGTAGTTTGCGAACATGAAATTGTTGCCCATATAGTGATTTTCAATTTATTGACTATGACATGAAATGAGTTAAAGTCTTACAGCTATATAGACATGTGTATACCCGAAATATCACTTCATTTGTTGAAGTTTGATATTACGATCGATTTTGAATATAGGATATCATCACTAGATGATATATAGATTGAGGTTTATGCAAATTCCCTCCATGGCTTTGAGGTTGGTAGATTGCTCCCTCTTATCTTATAATTCATATCACAGATTGAGGTGTAGGCATAGCAGCTAGCATGTGCGACATTAGACACTGCGATGGCCCCCTCAAAATTGACTCTATAAAAGCTGTAAAGACTACATATGAATTTATAATTTCATGATTTTACGGAGGTATTGTTTCCTTCTTCTATATCCTTTATCATATGGTCGGTTCATGAATGATACTTTCCTTATTGTTTTTAATTCGACACCACTATAGCAATTGCAATGCTTAAGCCGATAGTTTGCTTTTGTGCTATCGCCAGCAGCAAAAGGAAAGGAATAAAAGAACTAGGAGAGGATCGTTTGGTATTTGATGTAGAATAGTATGCCCTATTGATTAGTAGCTAATTCCTATATTTTGACTCTTTTTTTTATGGAGTATGTGATGATTATGTATGATGTATTAAACATTAACAGAACATCTATGTATATTTGAGCAGATACATGTAAATTATGATTGTATGAATTTTTCTATTATGTATCTAAGATTGAAAAGGACTCCAGTATGTAATCAAATCATCCATGGGCTTATGGTTTATGGAACCATTTTATGTTTTTGATAATATAATTGATGTTTAAGAAATCATATTGAGCTTAACGGAAGTTATGTTTCATATGTCTAGTATATTACGGAAAAAGACATTTCTTTATAACAGGTGAAAGAACCAAAAGGAGTTTTACATTTAATAACTAAATGAACCAAAAGGAGTTTTACATTTAATAACTAAATTTACTTTTCTACAAGATATAAATGAATGAATCAACAGTATTAAGTCCCTTGTAGTATACTTAGTCAGCATTTATAAGACTTAAGTACTTCTTAAGTATATTACGGGCGACATGCCATGTCTTACAGTACGGTAACGTGTGACATGTTGGCCGACCTTTAGATTTCTCACAATGATGTGCTTATCATGCCATTGTTTAGTACGATCATTATAGATTTTCGCATTCTTATAAGCATGGAGCCTCATTTCATCCATCAAATTCAGTTGAAGCAACCTCTTTTTACCTACCTTATTGGTATTAAAATTGAGAAACTTGATTGCCCAACATGCTTTGTGTTCTAACTCAACAGGTAAATGACATGCCTTACCATAGACCATTTGATACGAAGACATACCAATTGGTGTTTAAATGCAGTTCTATACGCCCAAAGTGCATCATCGAGCTTCTTGGACCAGTCCTTCCTTAATTGTCCAACTGTAGTTTCTAAAATTTTCTAGATTTCCCTATTTGTGACCTCTACTTGTCCATTAGTTTGTGGATGATATGGGGTACCTACACGATGAGTAACACCATATTTTAAAAGAAGGGAATCCAGGTACTTATTATAAAAATGGTTACCTCCATCCATGATTATTGCTTGAGGAGTACCATCACATGTGAAAATATATTTCTTTATAAAGTTCATCACACTCTTGGCATCATTGTTGGGAAGAGCAACTGCCTCCGCCCATTTGGAAACATAATCCACCGCCACTAAAATGTACTGGTTGGAATAAGAAGATGGAAAGGGCCCCATGAAATCCAAACCCCAATAATAAAAAATCTCCACTTCAAGGATGTTGTTCGATAGCATCTTATGTCTATTGGAGATATTCCCTAACCTTTGATAGTGATGACAAAGACGAACAAAGTTAAAAGCATCTTTAAATAAGTTAGACCAATATAAACCGCTTTCTAAAACACGTTCTACCGTCTTGCTTGCTCCAAAGTGTCATCCACATTCCATTAAATGACAAAAACGAAGAAAACTTTCCATCTCTTCTTCCAGCATACATCGTCTAAAGAGTTGGTCACTATAATACTTGAACGAAAAAGGCTCCTCCCAAAAATAATATTTAAGATCATGAAAGAATTTTTTCTTTTGTTGATAATGGTCACTATAATACTTGAACGAAAAGGCTCCTCCCAAAATCTAAAGAGTTGGTCACTATAATACTTGAACGAAAAAGGCTCCTCCCAAAAATAATATTTAAGATCATGAAAGAATTTTTTCTTTTGTTGATAAGAAAGATTGGGAGGAGTAATTTTGCAAGCAAGTTAGTTAACTATATAGGTGTACCATGGAGCTTGCATATTGGTTAGAAGAAGGAGATGTTCATGAGGGAAGTCTTCGTTGATTTGCAACTCCTCTTGTTTATCTTCCTCCAACTCAAGCCTTGACAAATGATCAACTACAAGGTTCTCAGTTCCCTTTTTATCACGAATCTCCAAATCAAATTCCTGCAAAAGAAGAACCCAATGAATTTGTCTAGGCTTTGCGTCTTTCTTTTCTAACAAATACTTAATTAATAGCAGAGTGATCAATATAAACTATTGTTTTAGCTTCAATCAAATATGCTCTAAATTTATGAAAAGCAAAAACAATAGCAAGAAGCTCCTTTTTAGTGATGGCATAATTTAATTCTGCATCATTTAATGTATGACTAGCATAATAAATGACATGAAACTTCTTTTCTCTTCTTTGCCCTAGAAAAACTCATATAGCATGATCACTAGCATCACATATGAGTTCAAAAGGTAGGCTCCAATCCAGTGTAGTGATGATAGGAACTGAAATCAATTCATTCTTCAACATGTTAAAAGCATTCAAACACTCTTTGTTAAAATCAAAAGTAACATCCTTAACTAATAAATTCCAAAGAGGTTTGTGATTTTTAAGAAATCCTTGATAAATCTCCTATAGAAACCTGCATAGCCAAGAAAACTCCTTACTCCCTTCATTGAATTTGGAGGCGAAAGCTTTTCAATTACCTATATCTTGCCTTTGTCCACTTCAATCCCTTTTTCTGATAAGGCGAAAGCTTTTCAATTACCTATATCTTGCCTTTGTCCACTTCAATCCCTTTTTCTGATATTTTATGCCCTAAAACAATACCTTTACTAAACATAAAGTGACATTTTTCCCAATTTAAAACAAGGTTAGTGTCCTCACATCACTGCATTACTAGAGAAAGGTTATAAAGATAAGAATCAAAAGTAGAACCAAACACAGAAAAATCATCCATAAATACTCTAATAAATTTTTCAACCATGCCAAAAACTATGGACATCATACACCTTTGGAAAGTCACAGGTGCATTACACAACCCAAAAGGCATTCTCCTATAAGCAAAAGTACCATAAGGGCAAGTGAAGGTAGTCTTTTCTTGATCCTCAGGAGCTATATCTTTTCTTGATCCTCAGCGAGCTATAGGATAATTTGAAAATACCCCTAAATATAACCATCTAGAAAACAATAGTAAGGCGTAACCTTGCCAAAATACTTTTTCAAGCATTGGTGATCAAGTAAAGGTAAAGAAAGTGATCTTTGGTGTGCTTGCTTTGTTCAACTTTCCGATAATCAATTCACACACGCCAAACCGTGTGACTCAGTTCTAGTAGGAATTAATTCATTATTCTATTAGAAAATAACTGCATACCCTCCCTTTCTTGACTTAGACAACTTGAACCCGGGACTTACCCAGCTTACTTACCATCTGAGATTTGGACTAGACTAATTGCCCAGCATCAAAGCTTAATTGATTTCAGCTTTGACTATTTGCCTTCATGCAAAAGCTTAATGATTTCAGCTTTGACTATTTCCTTCATGTTTGGATTTAATCTTCGTTGATGCTCAATTGTAGGTTTGTAGTCTTCTTCCATCAAGATCTTGTGCATGCAAACACTTCGACTTATCCCCTTCAAATCTCCGATTGACCAACCTAAAGCTTTTTTATGCTTTCCTAGAACCTGCAATAACCTTTTCTCTTCATCAAGTGATAAGTGAGGGGAAATAATAACAGGAAAAGAATTACTCTTACTTAAGAATGATATTTTAAATGAGATGGAAGTTGTTTTAATTCTTGATCGGTGGTTCACTTACTTCCTTACCTTTGATGCTTTGATCATTAATGTCACCTTTATCAATGGTCACTTTATTTTCAACATTCAAGGTGTCTTTTACACAATCATCAAGGTGTCTTTTACACAATCATCAATAACATCAATTCTAAAGCCATCATTATAATCCATTGGAAGCTTACAAGATTTAAGAACATCAAAATCAACTTCCTCTTGACCTACCCTTAAGTTTAACTTACCCTCATAGACATCAATCAATGCTCTTGCAGTTGCAAGGAAAGGTCTTCCAAGGATTAGGGATCCTTCTCCATCTTCATCAATGTCAAGAATAACAAAATCAGCAGCAAAAATAAATTTACCTATCTTGACGAGCATATCTTCTACAATTCTTCTTAGATATTTGATTGATCGATCCGCTAATTGTAAAGACATTCTTGTTGGTTTTAGCTCTCCCATCCCTAGCATCTTAAAAACCTCATAAGACATAAGATTAATGCTAACCTCATTAATTGACATAAGATTAATGCTCTTGCATCCTAAATCTGCCCTAAAGACTTTTTTAAAATTTAAGCCCGTTTTCTAATATTCACAAGGCTGCATAGAAAACTTCCTGATCTTTTACTTTGGAGCTAATTTGCTTTGAATTTTAACTTTGGAGGTAATTTGTTTTGAATGATTGCACTACACTCCTCTGTTAATATTACTGTTCCTTGATCATCGATCTTCCTTTTCTTGCTTAGGATCTCCTTCAAAAATTTTGCATAACAGGGCATTTGAGCAAGTGTTTTAGTAAAGGGGATGTTTATTTGCAGCTTCTTGAAAACATTAAGAAACTTGAGGAAACTTTTATCATCTTGTGATTTCTTGAGCCTTTGTAGGAAAGGAACAGGTGGAACATAGGGTTTCACTTCCTCTTTCTCTTCCAGGTCAATGATGGGGATCTTTTTCTGCTCCCCCTTTTTGTTCTCTTTCTTAAGTGGATCCTCCAATTGTTTGCCACTCCTCAAAGTGATAGCTTATACCTATTCTTTGGGATTTTTTTCAGTGTTATTAGGTAATGTGCCTTGAGGTCTAGAAGCCATCATGTTAGCAAACTGCCCTAGTTGAATCTCCAAGTTCCTTATCCCAGCTTGTTGGATTTTGTGATTTTCCCGAGTTTCATTCATGAACTCCATATGAGATTAGAGAGAGCAGCAAAAAGATCATCATGAGTCTTCTTCTCTTAAGACGGGAAACCTGGTGGTGCATTCAAGACATTGTTTGGGTTCCCATAAGAAAGATTAGGATGATTCCTTAACCTATTATCATAAGAGTTAGAATATGGGTAGTTCTTTCTTCCTTGATTCATCACATAAAGAGTTAGAATATGGGTAGTTCTTTCTTCCTTGATTCATCACATAGTTGACTTGCTCCAAAGTTTGTGGATTTAAAGAATCCAACATGCACTCTCTAATTCCATGTTGTCCATTACACATGTCACATGTTTGCACAATAGAATTAACAGAGTTAATTGTTGACAAATCCAACTTTCTTACCATATTATCCACTTTGGCATTGAGTGCGGTAATGACATCAATCTCATAAACTCCTGCAGACTTTTTCCTTTCAGAACTGTTTTGATAATGGCTGTTGTTTGTCATCTCTTCTATCAAATTATATGCTTCATCAATTTCCTTTTTTTTTCAAAAGATCTACCAGCAGCTGCATCTAAAGTAATCTTTATGTTATGAGATAAAGCATTATAAAAAGTTTATACCTGTAACCACTTGGGTAAGCTATGATGTGGGCACTTCCTCAATAGGTCCTTAATCCTCTCCCAAGATTCATACAAACTTTCTTGATCTTGGTGGGCAAAAGTCATTATCTCATTGCGAAGCTTTGTTGTCTTTGAAGATGGAAAGAATTTTGCCAAAAATTTCTAGGCTAGTTCCTCCCATGTAGTAAAACTTCAGTTTTTTATTTTTTTTTTTATAGTAAAACTTGTCATTTTTAGCGCATGATTGCTAACCAAGACCGTGCCTTATCCCTCAGAGTGAAAGGAAACTAGTCTCCAATTTTATGACATCCCATCAAAAACTCCATTTTGCTTGATGTTGTGGTGTGATGGGTTTATCGCAGAATCTCTAAGGACAATTTATAGAATTTTATGATGATATGCGGCAGTTAGAGATCTTCACTAGGGCAGACCTACCATATTGAACCATATTGAATTGAGGTGGAAAGCATTTGAATAATTGCAGGTTTGATCTCAAAATTGTTAGCTTCCACCCTAGGCCTAGTGATACTTGAAGTGGCGTCATTCAGAGAAGGAGTTATGTAGTCTCGCAAGGTGTGGACAGGAAGTTAAGGTCTTCTATTGTTATTATTGGGCCCTAGTGGCACAATCTAATGTTCTCCTTGTAGAGGATTGTTCCCTATCCCAAAATCATCATCCATATTTACTTGTTGCTCTTGTTCTCTCCTTTGTGCTCTCCTACCAGCGTTGCTTCTGCGACAAGTCTTTTCAATTTCAAGATCCAAGATTAAGGGCTCAGTTTTACCGGATCTTCTTTGCATAAACACCTGAAATATTCTTCTAGAAAAAAAAATAAAAGTGAAAAATAAAATAAATATCTAAATTAATAATAAGGTAATTAGTATGTGGGTCCCGTATATGTATGGCACAACCTAAGACGGGGGTGAATTGGATTTTCTAAAAATAAAAATTTAACTTTTAAAACCAAACTTAGAATAAACTTAGGAATTCTGGTTGTCTATGATATATATTATTTATATGTGAGTTATATAATGTTATATATTCTCTATATCTATGCAGAAAAATAGAAAAGACTTTGTAAAAAACAGTTATAGGATTTTTATTTTTTTTTTTTTTTAGAACTACTTTCACAATATCTATTCAATTTTCAAAACTATATATATTAACTATTAGCTTTTTAGAACCTCCTCGTAAGTTTATATGTATTTAAAAACTATGTGAGATACAGTTATTGAATTTTCTTTCTTGAACTTTATGCTTGACAAAGCTCTAAGCCAAGATTAGAAAAAACTAATTAAAACCCAAGAATAGTGCAGAATAATACTGAATAATAGCTTATATTAAGAAACAGTTATAGAACTTGGTATATTCGACTATGCCAGAAGTCACGGAGTTCTAATATTCGCAAGTAATAGATAAAGCTTATCAAGTTTAGAACATCAAAACCATTCAACAAGTCTTAGCATTTCTAAAATATAAATAGAAGTGTGCAGTAAAATAGTATCAAGCCAGAACTTCAGAAAAAATAAAAGATTAACATAGTGACTTTATAGTGCGTTCGCCACTTAACTTGCCCTACATTCCATTCCCTAAGACTTCATCTTGAGATCCTCAACTGTGTTCATCTCTTTTCAAGCGTTAGAGACAACCAACAGTACAAGGCACTTGCATCAACTCACTAGATCTACCACTATTGCCCACCCTAAGATCTTTCTAAGGTTCTAGGTTAACCTCAACCCTGTCTGTTCTTTAGGCAGAGAACAGAAACTCGCAATCAAGACATTAGAAGCTCTCTCACAGAGAATGTTGCTTGATAACCTATTTCACAATAAGCTTTTTCACCTAAGCTATACGGCATATGTTTCAATGAAAAACCTGGTCTACAAAAGATTACAGAATTCTAAATGACAGACAGAAATAGCAAATATAAGACACAGAGCGAGAAATAGTATTTAAGATTAGAAATCGTTTTTAGAGATCAGAACTGTTTTTCAAAGAAAATTGAATTGTTATAAAATTTCTTTTCTCTTTTAAAGATAAAACGTGAAGTAATAAGATGAAAAGAAACAAGGGAGTTGAGAGTAAGTTTTGAGAGATAAAAGATTTGATCAATGGACATATATTCTTAAAACAAAAACCCTTCGTCATTTAAAGAGAAAGACACCTTTTATAGAGAGGGATGAGAATCCCATTTTAGAAAGTAAGATCTCTTCTTTTCAAATCAGGATATTGACTTTCAAAATTTAGAAGATACAGAGATCGTTGTTACCAAAAATTCTTTGAGTCAATATCTTTTTCTTTTAGGTAAACGAATAAGAGAGAGATTTTAGACTTTCCTTTAAAACATAATTTTCGAAATTAAGAATATGTAAAATCTTTTTCGAAATATTTTATTACCAAAAATGATTAAAATGATTGAGATAAAATCTCTTTCATTTAGATAAGTAAATAAAACCAAGATTTTGGATTTCCTTAAAATAATTAGTTTCCGAAAATAAAAACATAAAAGAACTTTTTAGAATTATTCTATTACCAAAAACGATTGAGATAAATTAAGTCTCTTTCTTTATGTAAGTGAATAAGAATCAGATTTTATAAAGATATTTTCCAAAATCGAGAAAATCTTTTTTTAAGAAATTTGTTACCAAAATGATCGAGGCATAATGTCTTTCATTTTACGTAAGGGAAATAAAGAACGAAAGCTTTGACTTTTTAAGGAAACATTTTCGAAAATATTTTTGATAAAGAGAGAAATTATTTTGGGCTTATAAATGATTTTTAAGGAAACATTTTCGAAAATATTTTTGATAAAGAGAGAAATTATTTTGGGCTTATAAATGAACATTCTCTCTATCCTACAACAAATCCTAAAAAGCCAACCACTAAAATCTTCAATGGTCTTCATGATCTTCAATCTTCCTTAGATTTGTAGGATTTTGCTTTGTTTATATTTTTCATATTTAAATCTATATAAAATAATGTTAGCACAAATAAAATAATTGAATTTATTTGTTTTGCTTTAATCATCAAAATCTCGAGATAAAAAATTGACCCTTGAGCTAACATAGTATTAATATTGGTAATGCCAATCCCCGGCAATGGCCTCAAAAACTCGACAGACTTTTTTACAAGTGTATGAAATCGCGACAAGTAGTAAAAAATGAGTAGAGTATCGTCCCACAAGGATTGTATACAAGTACCAAAATTGTGTTAACTTACTATTATTTAGACAACAATAGGGAGAATTATTTTAATGAAAATCTAAATAAGTAAAAGAGAAATAAAAAAATCAAGCAAGACAATTCGGTGAAAAGAAACTAAGGATTAAAAGCTACTAGGGATTTTGATTTCACTTAATTCCATTCAATTTATTTTATTAATTTGATCATTAGTTTAATTGTTCTAGTAGGGGAAACAACCTTAAAATCACTAACAAGCTCTCCCGATGTATTGTTAGCTATTTAACCTGGTCTAATTATCTATCTTCCAATAGCGCAATCAAACATGAATTAAATCATTAAGTTTTATGGTTTTTTTATGAATTCATAACCTAAGGTCATTAAAATTCATAACCTAAGGTTTTTACTTTTTCATTTAAACTTAAATTGAAAACCCCCTCATGAGTCAAACCATCATAGCTTCCGCATCAAGTTATTATTCCCCATGTAATTCTGTTATCTTTTTCGTATCAAAACACCCTTTCTCTCGATAGTGATTAATGAAATTAAATCGAATCTAGGGAAAAAACCCTGCCATGGAAAGATATAAGCTCAATAATAAATTATACTTTTAAACAAAAGAAAAAGCAAAAATCTAATATTATAAATGAATCGACATTAAGCTACCAATTCAAATTCCATAGTATGAGAGTTCTAGTTTGACATAGTTAATTAAATAAAAACTAATTGAATCTTATTTGTTAATAATTCCCATGTAGAATAACAAACAAAAAGAGAGTTCCATTTAGAATTAAAACTAGTCGACGGTCTGAGCATGCGTTGAACGGCTTCTTTAAATCTTGACACAAATCTTTAGCACTTGACATTCTATGAGAGAAACTATGCGAAGAAATTAAACTAGAACAAAGATGGTATATGGAAAATAACCCTTAATCATAGCTAGTCCCTCTCTTTTTCTAGACTATCTGAAAATTATATTCCTGATCCTTTTAGGAAAGAGACAATCTCCTATTGAGCTTAAGAAATCTTTCCTAAGATAGGAAAACTGTTTAGGCTTTCTATCTTTCTTCCCCAGTTTAGACTCTTTCAACATCCAATGAATAGGATTACTTATTGAAACAGTCAGAAAACAACATTATGCGACGTCCATGCCAAGCGGCACGGCGCCCTTAGAAACTGATGTTTTTGGCCCAATGTCAAAAGCCTAGTCTTCAGCACGAATGTTCTCACCGGATGCGTCTGGGCGTGCTAGGCTCTGAGTCTCTAACGCGTGGATTGCAGCACGGAGTCCCATTCTTAATGAGCGAATGCTCACAGGATCGACAGGTCTACTTGCGCGGCCACCCACGAGCGTGCTCTCGTAGCACGGCTTGCATCGCCAAGGTCTTAGGGACTTCAAGGTAGTTGCAAACACGGGCCTGCCTTGGGAGGAGCACGCTCAAGGGATCGACACCACTTATAGCATGGCCGGCTGTCTGGCCACGGTCTGGGCATGCTCGCTTATGAGTCTCTATTCATTCAACCATGGCCCGGGTGAGGTGCCTAAACGAACACACCGAAGGGCATGCTAGCTTTTTTGAACCTAGGAACGCTTTTTCTTTGAATTTTTAGTTGGTTTCCTATAGAATTGCTCTGTTAAATTCTCCAAGATCCTAAATAATGAT
The DNA here is from genome assembly GCF_014843425.1 of Jatropha curcas. The sequence continues at coordinate 3,615 of NW_023590948.1, read as the reverse complement.
GATTCAAAGAAGCTTTTAAACAAAATATAAAAACTAAAACTAAATAAAAACTAATCTAAAGTGTAAAAAAAATCCTACATCAAAACTATATTAAACAATACTATAAATAACACCCCTATCTTGTTGGCTTAAGGGGTCAATATCTTGAAATTTTTATGATTATATAGTCCAAAATAAATTAAATTTAATTATTTATTCTGTCTCTTAATAAAAGCAAATTATTTATGTTTAAAATATTAATATACAAACAACAAGGCAAATCCTACAAAATCCATTGGATTTAATTAAAGATCATGAAAGGACCATTGAAAATGTTTTAGTTGTTAGCATTTTTTTAGGATCCTTTGTTGTAGGATAGAGAGAATATTCACTTATAAGTACCAAAAAACATTCTTCTCTCTTTCTCAAAAATGATTTTTTCGGAAAAAAAGTTTCCTTCGAATATCAAAACACCTTTTTAAATACTACCTAAATGAAAGAGATCTTTGTCTCAACAGGATAACAAATTTTTGTAAATTCATTCATTCGTGGAAACTATTCTAAACAATCTTTGCTTTTATTTCACCTTACCTAAATGAAAAAAGATTTTTGTTTCAATCCATTTTTGGTAATAAATATTTTTTGAAAAAGGTCCAAACTATTTTATAGGAACGTCCAAAATCTTGCCTTTTTATTCGCTTACCTTAAAAGAAAAGATTATTTGACCTCAAAAACATTTTTGACAATCAAGATTCTCCGATCTTCTAGATTGGGAAGTCAAAATTTCTTATTTTAAAAGCTAACAGAGTTTTTTTCACTTTTTCTAAAACTTGACTTTCATCCCTCTCTATAATTGTGGGCGGTCCCGTATATGTATGGCACAACCCAAGCCAGGGGGGTTGGAATTGGGGTCTTCTAAAAAACAGAAACAACAATTTTTAGAAATTCTGAACAAAATATAGGAAATTCTAAGTGCATGCGGAAAAAACCACACAGAACTTTGTGAGAATAAAAAAATAAATGGATTAGGGGGGAATCACCTCACAATGTTTCCTAATCATAAAAGATAGCAAAGTCTGTGCAAAGTGCAAGCATGCTATGACTAGGAACAACTTTCACACTGACTTACTTACAATATCAGAGCTTCTTTATGAAGGATAAGTTTATTGAAATTTGGAACCTTTCTCATAAAGTTTGAAGGAAATCATAATAAAGCTATATGAAGACAGTTATTTTAAATTCAGAACCTTCTTCACAGAGCCTTAATCAAAACAATATCAGCAAAGACTTTATGATGAAAGTTATCAAGGATCTAGAACATCCTCATAAGTTTAGAAAATTAATTAGGAAACCCAATTAGTGAATATACTGTGAATAGAAACAACAGTTAGAACATGGTACTAACTTCACTTTATTAGAATGACCAGAGTTTCTAATGTTCGAATAGATAACGACTTCATTTTACTGTTTAGAACATCTGAATCATTAAACAATTTTAGCGTTTCTTAAAATTAAACATCAGGTGTAATAAAGAGTCAATTCAAGCAAACTTAGAAAGTAAAAACGATTTAACACAGAGATTTTTATAGTGGCTTCAGCACTAACTCGCCCTACATCCACTCCCCAAAGACGCATCTTGAGATCTTCAACTTATGTTATCTCTTTTAAGGCGTAAGGAGACAAACCAACAGTACAAGGACAAATTAGCAATCAACACCTACGATCTACCCTTTTGTCCCAAACTAGATTTTCTAAAGGTTCTAGTTTAACCTCCAACCTTTCTCTTCTTTGGCAGAGTACAGAAAACTCGATTCAAGACATTAATATCCCCACACTTGGGGAGAAGGCTCGGCTTTGATAACCTCTATCTCCAAACGCATTTTCCAAACCTAAGCTTATTACACACAAAAGTTTAACAACATAAAGAGCCTGTCTACTATAGATTACAAAAATCTAAATAGACAGACAAGGAAACGCCCATATTAAGCCACAGAAAAACAGTTTTATCAGATTACAAAAGATCGCATTTAGAACACAGAACTGTTTTTGTCAAAAATAATTGTTTTTAAAAATTCTTTTTCACTTTAAATATGAAAAACATTAAGTTATAGAGATGAAAAGAACAATGAGGGGTAGAGAGTAAGTTTTGGAGAGATAAAGGATTTTGTCAATGAGAGAATGCTCTTAAAACGCAAAAACTCTTACTTCACCAATTTCAAGACCGTGAATGCTCCTTTATATAGGAAGCTAAGAAGCTGTCGCCCTTCTGGAAAGAGATTTTCCTTTTTGAAATCAGAATATCTTTCTTTCCTTTTAGCAAGATATGAAAATCTTTTTTACCGAAAATTTATTTTAATCCTTTTTGGTAAAGACGAATTAAAACACGAATTTTTACTTTCCTTCTGATCAAAAGATTTTCCCGGCAGCAATATTTGGAAAATATTTTCTTTACGGCAAGGATTGCTTCTTACCTAAAAACGAGAAAGCATTCTCCTTCGTTTTTTTAACGGTAAGACAATACAATTTACAGTTACTTTAGGATCTTTTCAAAATATATTTTTCCGAAATGCTATGATTCTTATTTCAAAAACATTAGAGAAGAAATCTTCTTTAGCTTCTTAAGGAAAATAAACAATTCATTTCGATTTAAATAATATTTTCGAAAATAAAATATTTTTACGAAAGAAATTATTTTTGAGAATTTCATAATTTTTCCGAAAAATTATTTTTTGATAGCAGAACATTGGAAAGAGATTTTCTTTTGAATCAAGACATATCCTTCTTTCCTTCTTTAGGAAAGATATGAAAACATCTTTGTTACCGAAAAATTTCATTTTATCTTTTTTGGTAAGAGAATAAAACACGAATTTTTACTTTCCTTTGATCAAAGATTCTTCCGCGGCAGCAATTATTTTGGAAAATTCATCTTTTCTTACGGAAGGATGCTCTTAACTAAAAACGACAAAAGATTTCTCCTCGTTTTATTAAGGGTAGAAAATAAAATTTAGTCACTTTAGATCTTTTTCAAAACCTATCATTTCGAAAAACTGTAAATTGATTTATATTACCAAACAACATTTACGAGGAAGAAATCTCTTTAGTTTTTTTAGGAAAAATAAACATTCATTTCGGATTATAAATAACTATTTTTGAAAAATAAATTATTTTTACGAAAGAAATCTACTCTTTTGAAGAATTCTAATTTTCCGGAAAAATATTTTTTGAGGAGAAAAATAACTTTTTGTGCTTCATATTCATAGATTTTCTCTCTATCCTATAAGTATTCTAAATACCTAGTTACTTAGGTTCTTCGAATATCTTCACAACTCAAATGTCAGGACTTGCCTTGGTACGATTTCTTTCCATACACATTCTGCATTAAAAAAAAATACATTTAGCCACAAATTAATAATTTTTTAAAGTTTATTTGTTTGTCATTAATCATCACAAATCCGAGATTAGAAATGATGCCTGAGCCCAACCAACTCTCCCCCTTCTTTAATGATGACAAAACCAAATAAATTTTAGCAATATAAAAACATGTGCCTTCCTCCTGGAATTTTATGCCACATAAGTTCTAAACTTATGTTTCAAAAGCATTTCTTTACTATGAAAGCAAATAGATCTCTCTCTTTT
>NW_023590947.1:0-362893 GCF_014843425.1 Jatropha curcas | reverse complement strand
TCCCTTTGGCGGCCCTCTCTTTCCTCTCCGCCACTGTCGCCGCTTTTTGTACCCTTTTTGGGCCGCTTCCGCGCCGTGCTTCGGGGCCCCCCCTCGTCGGTCATCCCGTTTGGTCGTCGGCGCCCTGCCTGCCGTCCTGTTCCGGCGCGGCTCTCTTTGTTCCGGCTCTCTGGGCCGCCCTCTCGGCTCCTCCGCTGCTGGTTTCGGGTCTTCTGAGTCGCCTCGGTCTGCCTTCTCCCGGCTTGGTCCCTGCTTCCTTCCGGCTTGTCCCTCCCTCCCCTTCCTGCGGGCCCCCTCGGTGGCCCCTCCGGCTCCTTTTGCCCCTTTCCACCCCCTCTCTCTCTTTCTGCCGCTTGTCCCCGGCCCTTTTGCGGCCCTCCATCTTTCTCTCCGCCCTCTCGCCCGCCTTGATCCTCCCTATTTTGTGGGGCTCTCCGCGCCGTGGGTTTCCGGGGCCCCCTCCTCGGTTTCTCGACCCCCTTTGCATCGTCGCCGCCCTGCCGCCGCCACTGTTACCGGCGCCGCTCTCCTTCTGTCCGAATCTCGGGCCCGCCCCTGTACGGCTCCTCTCGGTGCTGGGTTTTCGGGTCTTCCTAGGTCCCCGTCGGTCTGCTCTCCCCGGCTGCTCCCTGCCTTCCTTGCGGCTTGCCCCCTCCCTTCCCCTTCCTGCGCCCCCTCGGTGCCCCTCCCGCCGCCTTTGCCGTTTTCGCCCCTCTCTCCTCTTTCTGTTGCCTGTCCCCCCCTTTTGCTGCCTCCTCTTTCCTCTCCGCCCTGTGGCCCGCCTTGTCCTCCTTTTCGGGCGCTTTTGTGCCCGTGCTTCCGGGGACCCCCCCTCGTCGGTCTCTTCACCCTTTGTTCGTCGGCGCCCTGGCCTGCCGCCCCGTTCCGGCGCCCGCTCTCTTCTGTCCGGCTCTCGGGCCGCCCCTCTCGGCTCCATCTCGGTGCTGGTTTCGGGTCCCCTTCTGGTCGCCCTCGTCTGCCTCTCCTGGCTGCTTCCTGCTTCCCTCCGGCTTGCCCCCTCCCTCCCCTTCCGCCTGCGCCCTAGGTGCCCCTCCGCCGGCCTTTGGCCGTTTTCGCCCCTCCTCTCCTGTCCCTGTCGCTTGTCCCGCCTTTGGGCGCCCTCCTCTTATCCTCTCCGCCCTCTCGGCGCCCTTGTCAGATCCTTTTCGCGCGCTTCTGCGCCCGTGCTTCCGGGGCCCCCCCTCCTGGTCCTCTCACCGCTTTGTTTCGTCGGCGCCTGCCTGCCGCCCCGTTTCCGGCGCCCTCTCTTTCTGTCCCGGACTCTTCGGGCCGCCCCCTCTCGGCTCCTCATCGGTGCTGGTTTCGGGTCTTCTGGTTCGCCTCGGTCGCCTCTCATGGCTGCTGCCTGCTTGCCTTCCGGGCCTTGCCCCCCTCCCCTCCCCCTCCTGCGCCCCCTCGCTGCGCCCCTCCGGACGGCCTTTTGCGTTTTCGCCCCTTCTTCTCTCTTTCTGTTGCCTGTCCCCTTTTTGCTGCCCTCATCTTTCCTCTCCGCCCTGTCGGCCGGCTTTGTTCCTCCTTTTTCGGGCGCTTTTGCCGCCGTGCTTTCCGGGCCCCCTCGTCGGTCTAAAACATGCCCCTTTGTTTCGTCGGGCGCCCTGCCTGCCGCCCGTTCCGGCGCCGCTCTCTTCTGTCCGGCTCTCTGGGCCGCCCCTCTCGGCTTCCTCTCGGTGCTGGTTTCGGGTCCTTTCTGGTCCACCTCGGTTTCCCTGCCTTCTCCCCGGCGCTCCCATGCTTCCTTGCGGCTTGCCCCCCTCCTCCCCATTCCTGGCGCCCCCTTCGGTGCCCTTCCCGCCGCCTTTTGCCGTTTTCGCCCCCTCTCTCTCTTTCCTGTTGCCTGTCCCCCCACCCTTTTGCTGCCCTTCCTCTTCCTCTCCCCCTGTCGGCCGCCTTGTCCTCTTTTTCGGGCGCTTTGCGCCAGATGCTTCCGGGGCCCCCTCCGTCGGTCTCCCCCTTTTTCGTCGGCCCCCCTGCCTGCCGCCCCGTTCCGGCGCCGCTCTCTTTCCTGTCCGGCTCTCCGGCCGCCCCTCTCGGCTCCTATCGGTGCCTGGTTTCGGGTCTTTCCTGGTCGCCTCGGTCTGCCTCTCCCTGGCTGCTTCCTGCTTCCCCTCCGGCTTGGCCCCCTCCCTCCCCCTTCCTGCGCCCCTCGGTGCCCCTTTCGGCCGGCTTTGGCCGTTTTCGCCCCCTCTCTCTCTGTCTGTCGCTTGTCCCGCCCTTTGGCGGCCCCTCATCTTTCCCTGCTCCGCCCCTCTCGGCGCCCTTGTCCTCCTTTTCGGCGCGCTTCTGCCCCGTGCTTCCCGGGCCCCCTCCTCGGTCTCCCGCTTTGTTCGTCGGCGCCGCTGCCTGCCGCCCCGTTCCGGCGCGCTCTCTTCTGTCCGGCTCTCGGCCGCCCCTTCGCCCTCTCGGTGCTGGTTTCAGGGTCTCTGTCGCCTCGGTCCTGCCTCTCCTGGCGCTGCTGCTTCCTTCCGGCTTGCCCCTCCCTCCCCTCCCTGCTTCCCTGCGCTGCCCTCCGGCCGCTTTGGCGCCCGCCCTTTCCCTCGCGTCGTTGTCCCGGCCTTTTGAGCGGCCCTCCTCTTTCCTCTCCGCCCTCTCGGCGGCCTTGTCTCCTTTTTCGCGCGCTTCTGTCGCCGGTGCTTCCGGGGCCCCCTCCTCGGTCTCGCCCCTTTGGTCGTCAGGCGCCCTCTGCCTCGCCGCCCTTTTGTTTTTTTTTTTTTTTTTTTTTTTCGGCGCCGCTATCTTCTGTCGGCTCCCACGCGCCGCCCTCGCTCCTCCGGTGCTGGTTTTCGGGTCCTTCCTGGTCGCCTCGGTCTGCCTCTCCCGGCTGGTCCCCTTCCTTCCGGCCTTGCACCCTCCTCCCTTCCTAGCGCCCCTCGGTGCCCCTACAGGCCCGCCTTTTGGCCCGTTTTCGCCCCTCTCTCTCCTTTCTGTCCTCTGTCCCCCTTTTGCGGCCCTCCCTCTTCCCTCTCCGCCCTCATCCGCCGCTTGTCCTCCTTTTTTGGGCTCTTCTGCGCCGGTGCTTTTCGGGGCCCCCCTCCTCGGTCTCAACCCCTTTGGTCCGTCGGCGCCATGCCTGCCGCCGCTGTTCCACGGCGCCGCTCTCCTTCTGTCCGGCTCTCGGGCCGCCCCTCTCGGCTCCTCTCGGTCCTGGTTTCGGGTCTTCTGGTCGCTCGCTCTGACCACTCTCCCGGGCCTGCTCCCTGCTTCTTCCGGCTTGCCCCTCACCTCCCCTTCCTCGCCCCCTCGGTGCCCCTCCGCCGCCTTTATCACCGTTTTTTCGCCCCTCTCTCTCTGTCTGTCCGCTTGTCCCGCCCTATTGCGCCCTCCTCTTCCTTCTCCGCCCTCTCGGACGGCCTTGTCCTCCTTTTCCGCGCGCATTCTGCGCCGGTGCTTCACGGGGCCCCCCCTCCTCGGTCTCCCCCTTTGGGTCGTCGGCGCCAGGCTGCCTGCCGCCCTGTTCCGGCGCCGCCTCTTTCTGTACCACAGGCTCCCCGTTGCCGCCCCTATCGGCTCCTCTCGGTGCGGTTTCGGGTCTTCATGGTCGCCTCGGTCCTGCCTCTCCCGGCTGGTCCCGCTTCCTTCCGGCTTGCCCTCCTCCACCTTCCTGCGCCCCTCGGTGCCCCTCCGCCCGCCTTTTGCCGTTTCGCCCCTCCTCCTCTTTCTGTCGCCTGTCTTTTGCGGCCCTCCTCTTTTCCTCTCCGCCCTTGTCGGCCGCCTTGTCCTCCTTTTCGGGCGCTTCTGCCCCGGCGCTTCTGGGGCCCCCCTCGTCGGTTCTCGGGGCTCCCCTTTGGTCGTCGGCGCCCTGCCTGCCGCCATGTTCCGGCGCCGCTCTCTTACTGTCCGGCTCTCGGGCCGCCCTACTCGGCTATCTCTCTGTAGCTGGTTTCGGGTAACACTATCTGGGATCGCAACTCGGATCTGACCTCTCCAAACGGCTAGGATACCCAAAAAATAGACTTCAACTTACCGGCTTGCCACACCCCATACCTCCCTTACAACATAGCAGCCACAACACAATCGGTATGACCAAAACCTAAAAAAAAAAACACCAGACAGCCTTAAATATGCCGTATTATCAGCCCAATCAATACATCTAATCTATTCCACTTGTACCACCACACACTTAATTAGCAGGCACTCAAAAAAAACTCATATATTCCAATCTCACGACCCTCTACGCCCGACCATGTCACCATAAACCTTTATTGAGGCTCATATCCGCGCACGGTAGCTATTCGGGAGCACATCCCCCTACCTACGCCTCAAAATACCCCTATTGAAATCGTCGGAACGCAACCTGCCTAAGCACGCCCACTGATTATTACACGAGCGCACACAACGCTCATAAATTCTGTCAACGAGACATTCTCGGACCCGTACCCTCTACAGGACATCCTCTCGAAGTGACATGTAATTCGGGTCTTCTGGTATGAACACATCGTCTGAACACTCTAACCGGCTAGTCCCAAAATGCTTCCTTCACAGGCTTGCCCCTCCTCCCCTTCCTGGCGGCACCCTCAGGTGCACACACTAAACACACACAAAAGAAAAAAAACCAGTGCCGCTTTTGCCGTTTTTACTCGCCCTCTCTCTCTTTCTGTCGCTTGATAACAACACCTTTGGCGGACCCTCACATACATATATCATTCCGACCCATAGATCAGGCACAGCCATAGTCACATAACACATAATTTCCAGACAAGGCGCTTTCGCGCCGGTGCTTTAATTCCGGAGGACACACACCTCGTGGTTTCATACACACCTATATAGATACGTACGGCACCACTGCGTGCGCCACATATATACACAGAGACAGATATGAGACATCTCTTCTGTCACGGCTCTCGAGACATACCCATCTCAAGAGACATATACACATACATACGGAAAGACAGACTGGTATATACAGAGATCATATCCTGGTCAGACACATCGGTACATAGACCATCATACAACAAGGCTGGTCCCTCGCTATACACATATCACAGGCCTTGAGCCACCTCCCTCACTATCCTGCAGAACCCCCTCGGTGCCACCTCCGAGCTGCCTTTATAGACACAGTTTTCGGCCCCCATCATCTCTCTTATCTGTCCGGCTATGTCCCCCTTATTTGCGGCCCTCCTTCTTTCATATACACAGCCCATACATACAGACACCGACCTTTAGTCACTCCTTTTGGGCTCTTCCCGCGCACGAGTGACATATTCAGGGGACACAACACATACACTACAGAGTCTCCCCCTTTGGGTCGATCGGCGCCCTGCGTGCCGCCCCGTTCCGGCGTCGCTCTCTCTGATACACAGAGACACATACAGATAGGCCGCCCCTCTCAGGCTCCACTTCGGTGCTGGATTATACAGCAGAGACATATACTGGTCGCACTCGGAGTATGCCATCATACACACGGATGGATACACATAGCTTCCTTCGGGCTTGGCCCCCATACCTCCACCACATTACATAAGACGACACCCTCGGATAGCACCTAACCGGCCGCCTTTGCCGTTTTCGCCCCTCTCTCTCTTTCTGTCAGCTTTGTCCCCCCTTTTGCGGCCCCCTCTTTCCTCTCCGCCCTGTCGGCCGCCTTTTCATCCTGTTTGGGTCGCTTCTGGGCCGGATGCTTCCGGGCCCCCCCCTCGTCGGTCTCCCCCTTTGGTCGTCGGCGCCCTGCCTGCCGCCCTGTTTCCGGCGGCCGCTCTCTTCTGTCCGGCTCTCTGGCCGCACCTCTCGGCCGCCGCTCTCTTCTGTCTGCCTCTCTCGCCTGTTCGCGTTCCTTCCGGCTTGCCCCCTCCCTCTTCTCCTGCGACCCACTCGGTGCCCCTCCGGTCCCCCTTTGGGCCGTTTTCGCCCTCTCCTCTTCTGTCTGATCGCTTTCTCCCCCTACTCTTTCCTCTCCGCCATGTCGTCCCCGCCTTGTCCTCCTTTTCGGGGCCCTTCCGAGCCGGTGCTTTCGGGACCCCCCTCGTCGGTCTGCCCCCCTTTGGTCTTCGCCGCCATGTGTGCCCCCCTGTTTTCCGGCGCCGCTCTCATTCTGTCCGCCTGCTGGGGCCGGTCCTCTCCGGCCTCCCCCCGGTCATTCTTTTAGGGTCTTACTGGTCCCCTCGGTACTCCTCTCTCGCCTGTTCGCACCGCTTTCCTTCCGGCTTGCCCCTCCTCTACCATTACCTGCGCCCCTTCTTTTTTGTGGCCCTCCGGCCGCATTTTGGCGCCGTTTTCGCCCCTCTCCTCTCTCTCTGTCCCTTCTCCCGCCCTTTACCGGCCTCCTCTTTCCTCTCCGCCCTGTTTGGCCCCTTGGGTCATCCTTTTTTCTGCCCTTCACGCGCCGGTGCTTTTCGGGCCCCCCCCCCTTGTCGGTCCTCCCCCGCTTTGGTCCATTCGGCGCCCTCTGGCCACCCTGTTTCCGGCGCCGATCTCTTTTTGTACCGCAACTGCCGGGCCCGCTCTTCAGGCTTCCGCCGGCCCCTCTTTTCGGGTCGCCTGGTCCCCTCGGTTCACCTGCTTTTCTCTTGGATGTTACGCTGGATTCCTTCCGGCTTGCCCCCTCCATCTCCCTTCCTGTGCACACTCGGAATGCCCTCCGCCCGCCTTTGGCCCCGTTTTCGCCCCCTCTCATCTCTGTCTGTCGCTTCTCACCACCCTATTTGCGGCCATCCTAATTCCTCTCCGCCCCTGTCGGCCAGCCTTGGTCCTCCTTTATCGGGTCCTCCGCGCCCGTCCTTTCGGGCCCCCATCATCGTCGGTCTCCCCCCTTGTCCTTCGGCGGCCCTCTGTCCCGCCTGTTCGACGCCGCTTCTCTTTTCTGTCTCGCTTGCGGGGCCCTCCTCTCGGATTCCCTTGCGGCCCTCATTGTCGGGTCTTTTTTGGTCGCCCTCGCTCTGCTCTCTCGGCTTTACGGCCTTGCTTCCTTCAGGGCTTCCCCCCTCCCTTTCCTCATGCGCCCCTCGGTGCCCCTCCGGCCGCCTTTGGCCGTTATTAGCCCCATTAGTCTCTCTCTCTGTCGGGACTTATCCCGACCCTTTTCCCGGACCCTAATATTTCCTCTAAGACGTGTAGGAAGCAACTGTAATCATTTTTTGTTGCAATTCCAACCGGTGGGATTTTCGGGCCCCAAAATCGGAGGTATACCCCCTTTGGTCTTAGAACCCTGCGTGAACCCTGTCCGGAGACCGATAATCTTCTGTACGCCTGATGGGCAAAGCCTCTATAGGCTTGGAACGAGGTAATATTTTTAGGGTCTTATGGTCGCATTCGGTATGCCTATTCTTCGGCGTTAGACGCTTCAATTAAGGATTGCAAACTCAATAAAATTATGTGCAAAATGGTGCACTACGAAGCATTTGGCAGTTTTTAAGCCCAAATATCTCTCTGTCTGTGGTTATCACAAATTTTGAGGCCAATACTATTTCCCTCTAAGACATGTAGGAGCATTGTAAATCATTTTCGGGCAATCTTCTGAGCGTGCTTTCGGGCCCCAGAAATTCTAGGTATACCCTTGGTCTTAGAGAGCCCTTTGTGAAGCCTCTGTTCCGCAGCCGATATCTTACTATATACGCCTGACGGACACTCCATAGACGGCTCAACGAGGTAATAATTATTAGGTTTTATGGTGTAATCGGTATGACTATCATCGGCTGTTTAATGCTTCTTAAGGATTGCAAACATCAATATAAATTAATGCGCAAAAATCAGTGCCCACTACTGGAAGCATTTGGCATAGTTTTGGCCCAATATCTCTCTGTCTGTCACTTTACACGCCATTTTGAGGCCATAATATATAATTTCCGCTAAGACATGTAAAAGGCAGCATTAGTAATCATTTTTCCGGGGCAAATTCCGACCGGTGCCCTTCCGGGCCCCAAAATCGTAGGTATAACCTTTGTGTATTAGGAAGCCGGTGTGTGAAGCCCTGTTCCTGAGCGATATCTTCTGTACAGCCCTGACGGCCAGCTCCTTAGGCTCAAACGAGGTAATATTTTAGGGTCTTTATGGTCCAATCGTTATGCCTAGCTTTGGCTGTTAGAAAATGCCTTCAATTTTAAAGATTGCATAACATCAATATAAATTAAATGCGCAAAATCGGTGCCACTCTGGAAGCATTTTGGCAGTTTTAGCCCAATATCTCTTTGTCTGTCGCTTATCCATGCCCATTTGAGGCCATAATATTTCCCTATAAGACGTGTTTGGCAAAGCATTGTAATCATTTTCGGGCAATTCGAGTCGGGTGCTTTCGGGCCCCAAAAATCATAGGTAAATATGCCCCTTGGTCTTAGGAGCCCCTGTGTGAAGCCCTGTGTGAAGCCTGTTTCCGGAGCTGATTTATCTTTTGTAACGCACTGAACGGGCGCAAGCTCTTATAGGCTTAAGCAGGCAATAATTTTAGGGTCGTATGGTCCAATCGTAATGCTTATATCGCTGTTAGATGCTTCATTAAGGATTTGCATACTTCAATATAAATTTAAATTTTTGGCGCAAAATCGGTGCCAACACTCTGGAAGCCATTTGGGGGCAGTTTTGCCCAATATCTTCTGTCTGTAGGTTATCACACAGATAACCATTTCGAGGCATAATATTTTTCCCTTTAAGAACATGTTGGCAGCATTGGTAATCATTTTCGGCAATTTTGCCGAGCACGGTGCTTTCGGAGCCCAAAGTCGTAGGATACCCTTTGGTCTTAGGACCCCTGTGTGAAGCCCTGTTCCGGAGCTGATATCTTCTGTATGCCTGAATGGGAGCTCCCTATAGGCTCATCTGGGGGATAACTTTAAGGGTCTTATGTCAAATCGGTATGCCTATCTCGGCTTGTTAGATGCCCTTTCATTAAAGGATTGCAACTCAATATAAATTATGTGCAAAATCGGTGCCACTCCGGAGAGCAATTTGGCAGTTTTCAGCCCAATAATCTTCCTTCTATCTGTTCCGCTTATCACAGCCCATTTTTAAGGCCATAATATGTTCCTAAGGAATGTTTGAGCATGTAATCAATTTCGGGCAAAATTTCGAAGCCGGTGCTTTCGGGCCCCAACAATCGTAAGGTCTTAGGAGCCCTGTGTGAATTCCCTGTTCCGGAGCCGATATCTTCTGTGTTACCCTGAGGGGGATTCTCTTGTTAGGCTCATCATAAGGGCGATTAGTTTAGGGGTACTTCTGGCCCAATTGTATGCCTAATCGCGACTGCTCATTGGCTATCAATTAAAGGATTGTCAAACATCAATATAAAATTAAATGCGCAAAATCGGTCCACTGTGCGTACCGAAAGTAATTTGGCAGTTTTAGCACCATATCTCTCTTGTCTGTCACTTTATCACGCCATTTTCGAGGCATAATATTTCCTCTAAGACATGTAAGGACCGCATTTCAATCATTTTTGGGCCAATTCGAAGCCGGTGCTTCCCCGGGCCCCGGTCAAAATCGTAGGTATACCCCTTTGGTCTTAAGTAGCCCTAATGAAGTCCTGGTTACCGGAGCCGATATCTTCTGTGTCCCATGAGGGGATCTCTCTTGTTAGGCTCATCTAGCGATAGTTTAGGGTCTTCTGCCGCAATTGGGTATGCCTATGCGCGACTGCTGCATTGCTTCATTAAGGATTGCAAACTCAATATAAATTAATGGCAAATCGGTGCCACTCCGAAAGCATTTGGCAGTTTTTAAGCCCAGATCTCTCTGTCTGTTCACTTATCAACCTATTTCGAGGCCATAATATTTTCCTCTAAGACATGTAGGAAACGCATTTTAATCATTATTTGGGCCATTCCGAGCCGGTCTTCCTGGACCGCCAAAATCGTAAGGTATACCCTTTGGTCTTAGAAGCCCTAAGCGCAGCCCTGTTCCGGAGCTGATTATCTTTCTCTAGGCCCTGATTGGGGAGACTCCTGTAGGCTCAATCTAAGCGAGTAGTATAGGGTCTTATGGTCCAATCGGTTTGGCCTATCTCGGCTGCTCATTGCGTCATTAAAGGATCCGCAAATCAATATAATTTAATTTAAATGCGCAAAATTCGGTGCACTTCCGGAAGCATTTGGCAGTTTTTAAGCCTAATATCATCTCTGTCTGTCACTTATCAAAGCGAACATGTCGAGGCCATAATATTTCCACCTAAACTAAGACATGTAGGACGCATTGTAATCAATTTCGGGCCATTCCGAGCCGATGCTTCTGAGCCTCAAAATCGTAGGTATACCCCTTTGGTCCTAGGAGCCCTATGTGAAGCCCTGTTCTAGATCCGATATCTTCTGTACGCCTGACGGGAAGCTCCTATAGGCTCATCTAGGCGATAGTCTAGGGTCTTCTGGCCCAATTGGTATGCCTTTCTCGATTGCATATTGCTTCATTAAGGATTGCAAACTCAATATAAATTAATGCGCAAAATCGGTGCCACTTCGGAAGCATTTGGCAGTTTTAGCCCAATATCTCTCTACGCCCAATATCTCTCTGTATGTCACTATATCCATGCCATTTAATATGAGGCCAATAATATTTTCCATCATAAGACATGTAGGAAGCAATGTAATTAATTTTTCGGCAATTCCCGAGCCGGTACTTTTTGGGCCCAAAATCGTAGGTTATACCCCATTTGGATCTTAAAGGAAGCACCCAGGTGAAAGCCCCTGGTACCGGAGCGATATCTTTTGTAACGCCTGACGGGAGCTCCTATAAATGCTTAATGAGGTAATATTTTTTAGGGTCTTTAATGGTCCAATCAGTATGCCTATCTCGCTGTTAGGATGCCTTCATTAAGGATTGCAAACTCAATATAAATTAAATGCGCAAAATCGTTGCAACTACCGGAAGCATTGGCAGTTTTAGGCCGCAATATCTCTCTGTCTGTCCCGCTTATCACGGCCATTTGGAGACCATAATATTTTCCTCTAAGACAAAAATGTTAGGAAGCATTGTAATCATTTTCGGCCATTTCGAGCCAGTGCTTTCGGGCCCCAAAATCATAGGTATAACCCCGCTTGGTCTTAGGAGCCCTATGTGCAAGCCTGTTTCCGGAGCTGATAATCTTCTATACGCCTGACCAGGCAGCTCCTATAGGCCTCAACGAGGCAAATATTTTTGGGTCTTTAATAGTCGCAATCGGTAAATGCCTAATACTCAGCTGTAGATGCTTCATTAAAAAGGATTGCAAACTCAATATAAATTAATGTGCAAAATCGGTGCCACTCCGAAAGCATTTGGTAGTTTTTAGGCCCAATAATTCACTGCTCTGTCTGTCCTTATCACGCATTATCGAGGCATAATATTTCGCCTCTAAGACATGTAAAGGATGCATTGTAATCTTTTTTTCGGGCCCATTCAGAGCCGGTGCTTCCAGGGCCCCAAAATCGTTGGTATACCCTTTTGGTCTTAGGGCCCTATGTTGGAAGCCCTGTTCCGGAGCCGATATCATGATGTACGCCTTTGACGGGAAGCTCCTAATAGGCTCATCTAGGCAATCTATAGGCTCATCTAGGCAATAGTTTAGGGTCTTCTGGCCCAATTGGTATCCCTATCTAGACTGCTCATTGCTTCATTAAGGATTGCAAACTCAATATAATTTAATGCGCAAAATCGGTGCCACTCCAAAAGGATTTGGCAGTTTTAGCCCAAGATCTCTCTGTCTGTCCCTTATCACGCCATTTTGAGGCCATAATATTTCCTCTAAGACATGTAGGATGCATTTCAATCATTTTCGGGCCATTCGGAGCCGGTGCTTCCTGGCCCCAAAATCGTAGGTATACCCCTTTGGTCTTAGGAGCCCTAAGCGAAACCCTGTTCCGAAGCCGATATCTTCTCTACGCCTGATGGGGAGCTACTATAGGCTCATCTAAGCGATAGTTTAGGGTCTTATGGTCCAATCGGTGTGCCTATCTCGACTGCTCATTGCTTCATCAAGGATCGCAAACTCAATATAATTTAATGCGCAAAATCGGTGCCACTCTGGAAGCATTTGGCAGTTTTAGCCTAATATCTCTCTGTCTGTCTCTTATCCTCTGTCTGTCTCTTATCAGGACAGTTTCGAGGCCCCATAACTATTCTCCTCTAAGACATGTAGACGCATTCTAATTTTCATTTTCGGGCCCAAGTCCGAGCCGGTGGCTTATCCGGGCCCCAAATCGTAGAATTACCCCTTTGCGTCCGGGTAGGAGCCGCTGTGAAGCTGTTCCAGATCACGATATCTATACTGTACACCTGACGGGGAGTCCTCCAGAGGTCCATCTACGGTGATTCCATACGGATCTAGCGGTCTTTTCGGCCCAATTGGTGATTGCCTAAAATTCTTCGACGCTGCTCATTGCTTCAAATTTAAGATCTGCAAACTCAATTAAATTATGCGGCCAATCGGTGCCCACTCCGAAGCATTTCCGGCAGTTTTAGCCTCCCTACACATCTTCTTGATCTGTCGCTTATCCAGTCCATATTTTAGAGGCCATTATGATATTTCCATCTAAGAACATGTAGGATGGCATTTCTAATCTTGTTGGGCCAGGTTCCGAGCCGGTTGGCTTCCGGGTCCCCAAAAATGATAGTGTATTGTTACTAAATAATCAATATTACTTAAAAATATAATATAATTTAATTAAAACCCCTTGGTCTTTAGGAGCCCTATGTGGAAGCACCCTCAACTGTTCCGGAGCCGCATACGAATAATATTACGGGCCAGATTATCATTCTATACGCCTACAGGAAGCTCCTATAGGCTCGTCTACGGCGATAGTTTAGGGTCTTTCTGACTCCCAATGTGGTCTGCCTAATCTCGAACATGATATGGGAACCTATCTGCTTCATGTTTTTATTTTTTAAGGATTGCATCAATATACTAAATTAATCCGCAAAATCCGGTGTCCCCGCACTTCCGAAGCAATTAGCAGGTTTATAGTCCCCCCAATATCTCTCTGTCTGCTCAGCTCTATCCACTCCATTTCGAAGGCCATAATATTTCCTCTAAGACCAATGCTAAGGACGAATCTGTAATCATTTCGAGCCATTACGCGAGCCGGGTGCTTCTAGGCCCCCAAAAATCGTTCAGGTATAACCCCTTTGGTCTTAGGGAAGCCTTGAGTGCAAGCCCGTTGCCGGAGAGTTGATATGTTCTGATGACCTTCAGATGGGCCAGCTCCAGTTAGGCTCATCTAGGTGATAGGTTTAGGGTCTTCATGTTACCAACCGATATCTGTTACTATCGTGCTCGCTGCTCATTGCTTCATTAGGATTGCTAAATCAATATATTTAATATGCGCAAAATCACCGGATACCACTCCGGATAGAAGCAGTTTCGCCAGTTTTTAATCATGCATGTTCCCCCAATTATCTCTCCGTCTGCTCGCTTATCATCGCACATTTCATTCAAGGCACCGATTAATCATTTCTTCGTAAGCACATTCTAGGCAAAGCCATTGTAATCTGTCAATTTCGGGCATTTCTGAGCTTGGGTGCCTTCCGGGCCCCCAAAATCCGTAGGGTTATAAAACCCCTTTGATCTCTTCAGGAGCCCTGAACGTTTGAGGCCCATGTTCCAGAGCCGATATTCTTCTGTAGGGCCTGATGGGGCAGCTCCCTGTAGGCTCTCTAAGCCGTAGCTTTAGGGTTTCTTTAGGTTCCAATCGGCCAGGTGCCGTATTCTCGGCTGCCCTCTCCATATCTGCTTCATTAAGCGATTGCAAAATCAATATAACGTTTCAATTTTGCGCTAAAATCTAGTGCCCACTCACGGAAAGCGACTTTGGAGTTTTAGTGCCCAATATCTTTCTGCTCTAATCGCTCTATCCAACGCCATTTGAAGCCATAATATTTCCTCTAAGACATGTAGACGCCAGTTATAAATCATTCGCGGTCCATTTCCGAGCCGGTGGCTATTCCAGCAGGGCCCCCAAATCAGTAGGATATCTACCCTTTTGGCTCTTACGGGCCTTGTGAAGCCCTTCTTCCGGAGCCCTTATCTTTCCTCCAGAGACGAGTCTGCTTCCGGGCCCCAAAATCGTACGGTGATATATACCCCTGTGGATCTTGGAAGCCCTTGTGTGAAGGCCGTGTTCGGAAGCACCGATTTTCCTGTTCTTTACACATGACGGCATGCTCATATAAGGCCTCATCCCAAGTGGATTTTCAAAGGTCTTATAGGTCCCAATCGGACTACTCCCAGTATACCTATCTCTCGCTGCTCATTCCGATCATTAAGATTGCATCACCGGCATCATAGATTAATGGCGCAAAATTCCGAATGACCACTCTGGATAGTAGTTTGGGCCAGTTTTACGCCCAATATAATTCTCTCTGTCCTCTGTCACTTTACCACGACATCTTGAACCAGGCAATGAATATTTCCCTCTAAGACAAGTAGCTGAAGCATTGTAACTCATTTATCGGGCCACTTCCGAGCCCTAAGGTGTTCTGGGGGCCCTGAAAATCGTCAGGGTATACGCCCTTTGGCCTCTTAGGAGCCCTCGTGTGAAGCCTGCTTTTCTAGAGCCGATATTTCTTATATGCTAGCACGGGGCAGCTCGAATATAGGCTCTTCTCTACCGGCGGATACTTCTGAAGTGTTCTTACTGATCAATCGGAGTATGCCCCTTATCTCATGGACTGCACATTTACAATAACGTCATTAAGAATTGCATACTGTCAATTAAATTTAATGTGCAAATCAGTTTTGCCACCTCCGGAAGCATTTCGGAAGTTTTTATTTGCGAATATCTCTTGTTTGTCCCAGCCTTCCATCGCCCCATTCAGAGGCACTTATTAATCATTTTCCTCATACATAGACATAGTATAGGAGCATGTTCAATCAATTTTTGAGGGCCATTTCCAAGCCGGTGGCTTACGGGCCCAACGCTCACACCCTCAACGCCTAAAACCCCTCAACCCTCAACCCTGCAACCTCAACCCTAAAACCCGGAACTCCGTAACCCCGACCCGGAAACCCCGAACCCGAATCAGCCCCGAACCCATTTGCCGGAACCCCAAACCCCCCGACCCCCTTGAACACCCCCGAGCCTTAAGCCCATGAGCTTGACCCTTTAAAACCCTGAAAACCCCGCCAAACCCTAAAAACCTTGAAACTCCCCCCAAACCCCAAACCCTAAACCCTGAAAACTCGAAACCCTGAAACCCCCCAAACCCCAAACCCTAAACCCGAAACTCGAAACCCCAAACCCCAAACCCTAAACCCGAAACCTGAAACCCCAAACCCCAAACCCCAAACCCCAAACTCCAAACCCCAAACCCCAAACCCTGGACCCCGGTCCCCGGAGCTCGAACCCCGAACCCTCAACCCGAGCCTCGAGCCCCAAGCCTTGGACCTTGGACCCCGGACCCGGACCCGAACCTAGACCTTAGACCCTAGACCCCGAGCCCCCATACCCCTAAACCCCAAACCCCAGACCCAAAACCCCTAAACCCCCAAACCTTAAACCCTAAATCCGAACCCCGAACCCTCAACCCCGAACCCTCAACCCCGAAACCCCGAACCCCAAAATCCGAAACCCGAAACCCAGAACCCCAAAACCCTAAACCCCAATCCCTAGACCCTGGACCCTAACACCCTAACACCCTAACACCCTAGACCCTAGACCCAAGCCTCGAGCCTCGAGCCCCGAACCCCATGCCCTGAGCCCCAGGCCTCGAGCCCCGGACCCCAAACCCGAAAACCCAAAACCCGAACCCCGAACCCTCAACTTATTGCTTGGCATGCCATTTTGAGGCCATAATATTTTTTCTAAGACATCTAGGAAGCATTTTGATCACTTTTGGGTGATTCCGTGTTGGAGCTTCTAGGGTCTTCGAAGTGATATTTTTTCTAGGACCCTATATGAAGGGCAGTTCGGAAGCTGATATCATTTGTAGGCCTGATGGGCAGCTCTATAGGGTCTTCTAATTGATAGTTTAACATCTTGTAATCAAATCAGGATGCCTAACTTGCTGACTCAATGCGTAATCAAATTGCTTAAGCCATATAAATTCATGCGCAAAATCCGTGCCACTCCTGAAGCATTCGACAGTTTTGGCCCAATATCTCTTTTTTTTACTGTTTGGTACGTCATTTTGAGGCCATAATATTTCGTATAAGACAGGTAGTAAGCATTGAAATCATTTTCAGGTCATTCTATGCTAGAACTTCTAGGTCCAATAATCCAAAGTTAAACCTTTGGTTTAAGAAGCCCCATGTGGAGGCCTATTCCGGAGCCTATATCGTCTGTACGCCTAATGAGCAGCTCGTATAGGGTCTTCTAGGCAATAGTTTAGGGTCTTATGGCTAAATCAGGATGTCTATCTCGCCTGCTCAATGTGCCATTAAGAAGTGCATACGCCATGTAAATTCATGCGCAAAATCGATGCCACTCCGAAAGCATTTGGCAGTTTTTGCCCAATATCTCTCTGTTTGTTGCTTGGCATGCCAGCCAATAGTTTGGTCCTTCTTTGTATTTCTATGGCGCTTAAATCAGGATGTCATATCTCGGCCCTGCTCAACTGTGCATTAGAAGTGCATACCCATGTAAATTCATGCTGCAAAATCGATTGCCACTCCCGAAAGCATATTTGGCGAGTTCTATTGACCCAATAGTCTTCTGTTTGATTGCTCTGGCATGGCCCCATTTATTCGAGATCATGAATATATTCATTCTAACGACCACTGTAGTAACAGCATAATGAATTGTTCATTTTTTTGGTGTCATTCAGTGTTGGGAGTTTTTCTGAGGCCTAAAAAATCAAGGTAAAACATCTTTATTTCTAACGAAGGCCCTGTCTCATTGACAGGCCTATCTTTTGGAACGCCGAAGATATGTCTTGTAGGCTACGCGGCAGCTCGGTTTGTATAGGGTCCTTCTAGGTGATTGTTTAGAGGTCTGTTGGTCAAATTTGAAATTCCTACTCCGTCACCTGCTCGAAATTGCATTCCATTTAAGATTGCAGTATGCCATATAATTTCAACTGCGCAAAATCCCCGATGCCACTCCAAAAAGCATTAAGGCCAGTTTTTTGGTCTGCCAATATCTCTCTATCTGCTGTGCTTGGCAGCGTGTTCATTCAATTTCGCAAGGGCAAATAATATTTCATCTAAGACCATTATTTTTAGAACATTGGGAAATCATTTTCGGGGTCATTCCTGCTGCCAGAGTTCTTCTGCCCCAAATATTAAGATATTTTACCCCTTTTTGATCTACAAGTCCTCTGATATTTGAAGGCATACGCCATGTAAATTCATGCGCAAAATCGATGCCACTCCGAAAGCATTTGGCAGTTTTTGCCCAATATCTCTCTGTTTGTTGCTTGGCATGCCATTTCGAGATCATAATATTTCATCTAAGACATGTAGTAAGCATATGAATCATTTTTGGGTCATTCAGTGTTGGAGTTTTCGGGCCTAAAAATCCAAAGGTAAACATCTTTATTCTAAGAAGCCTTGTATGAAGGCCTATTTTGGAGCCGATATCGTCTGTAGGCCTAACAGGCAGCTCGTATAGGGTCTTCTAGGTGATTGTTTAGGGTCTTGTGGTCAAATTGAAATTCCTACCTCACCTGCTCGATGCATCATTAAGAATTGCATATGCCATATAAATTCATGCGCAAAATCGATGCCACTCCAAAAGCATTAGGCAGTTTTGGTGCAATATCTCTCTATCTGTTGCTTGGCACGTCATTTCAAGGCAATAATATTCATCTAAGACATATAGAAACATTGGAATCAATTTTGGGTCATTCTGTGCCAGAGCTTCTGCCCCAAAATCTAAGATATACCCTTTTGATCTAACAAGTCCTGTATGAAGGCTTGTTCTGGAGCCGATATCTTCTGTACGCTTAATGACTAACTCGTATAGGGTCTTCTAAGTAATAGTTAGGGTCCTATAGTCAAATCGAGACACCTATCTAGCCTGCTCGATGCGTCATTAAGAATTGCATATGTCATATAAACTCATGTGCAAAATCAGTGCCACTCCGGAAGCATTTGGTAGTTTTTGCCCATTATTTCTCTGTCTGTTACTTTGCACGCCATTTCGAGGTCAAAATACTTCATCTAAGACATATACGAAGGGTTGAAATCATTTTCGGGCCATTCTGTGCGAGAGTTTTTGAGGCCAAAAATCCATATGTACACTTGACGGGAAGCTCGTATAGGATCTTCCAAGCAATATTTTAGGGTCTCGTTGTCAAATCGGTATGCCTATCTCACATGCTTAATGCGTTATTAAGAATTGCATACGCCATATAAATTTATGTGCAAAATCGGTACCACTCCGAAAGGATTCGACAGTTTTGGCCTAATATTTCTCTGTCTGTTACTTGGTACGCCATTTTGAAGCCATAATATTTCATCTGAGAGATGTAGGAGGTACTGGAATTATTTTCAAGTCATTGCATATTGGAGCTTCCGGGTCAAAAATCCAAAGGTATACCTCATTAGTCTAAGAAGCCCTGTATGACGGCTTGTTCTAGAGCCGATATCGTCTGCGCGCCTGATGGTAAGCTCGTATAGGGTCTTCTAGGGAATAGTTTAGGGTCTTGTGGTCAAATCGGTATGTGTCTGTTGCCCGCTGGATGCGTCATTAAGAATTGCATATATAATTAAGAATTACTTATTTAGCATATTAAGTCCTAAGCATGCCTTTTTTAAAAATTATCGTATCTCATACATCCCTATATCTCGTATCATGTTTCCTTGCAACCTAACTTTTGGTATATAAAACTACTTTATACACCAAGTTTACTTTATATACCCAGTTAATTACCCACGTTTTTTTTTTATTACAAATAAAAATGAAGCTTTTTATTTTATTTTTGTCATTGAAATAAGAAATTAAAATTTTTATTTATTTTATATTTATAATTTATTATATATTTATAATTTATTATAAATGATTGTTTATTTGTTTGAAATATTAATGTCTTACTTGTTCACTATAATGTGTCCTAAGCGTATGAATGTCCTACTTTTTTAAAAATTGTCATATCTTGTATGTTACAATTTATATTTTTAAATTATTTATGTATTGTTTATTTAATAATAATATATTGTTTATTCATGCTTTTTAAACTCGTGGATTACTTATTAATCATTTTATAAGAAAAAATAAATTTATATTAATGTATTAAATGCTAGGAATAATCTTTTTATAAACATTATCTTGTCTGTATATTATCTTCTTAGAATTTTTATAATTGTGTTAAATTGTATTAAAATTTTAGCATCAGTTATTTTATAATCCAAAATAATACCAAATGACAAATTGTGTCCTGCTATATATTATATAGATGTGAGCTTCATTAAATCCCTAAACAACATAAAGTAATCATCTTTTATAATTTTATTTTTGTTGTTTAAGGAAATGTTGTGAAGATCACGAAGCAAATAATACAAAATTTACACTTCCTTTTTTCTGAGAATAAAATAAATGCTTTATAATTACTTGCCTTGGAAGCGAATAAATTGTGAAAAAAAATAAAAAAAAATAAAAAAAAAAAAAGCAAGCGGACATCTGTTTGTTTGAGCCAAGTTGAAGCAGACTTCAAACAGCCCGGATTCCATAAAAAGAACCCGATCCTATCGAGATCCCATTTGGCGTCTTCTCTGTTGGACTTTGGACTCCTTTTGACCCCCTGTATCTTCCGACATTTTGCTCTCTCTGTGTTTTTCTCTTTCTTAGGGTTGGTCTTCTGCTTCGTATTTCTTACTTCTTCCTCCTCCACTTTACTCGAGACAAATCACGTTACATTTCGCGCATTGTCTTGGATTATAAAATTGGTAGGTATGCCCCTTCTTCTCGATTTGTTTTACTTATTTTGTTTTGGCTCACCCATCCACTCGTAATTGAACACCAAATGTGGTTGGACTTGTTTCAGATCTACCAGATATATGATTGCTGAAAACATTCTGCATATTCTTTTGTTTTCCGGTTTGTATTTGACTCACATTTTCTTTTACTTCGGTCCAAATATGTTAATCGAATTAGCTATTTTCCTATGTACCTCATTGTTGATTGTCTATTCTGTAGATGGATAATAATAATGACAATGGAGGGAAGCGTTTCCGTAGAATACCTCGTCATTCTCTTGCTCGTCTCAAGTTGGACCCACTGGTAAATCTTTCTCTGTTAATACTATTTCCTCTTTGTTTTTTAATTTTGTCCACGGCAGTTTGGTAATTAAATTAAAATTTGAAGTGGAACGAGCTATCACATGTAATTGTTATCTGCTATATTTGAAGCTTTAAATTTTGACCTTTGCATGCTGCTTGGTCTATGTTATGATATTATTATTTTACAGCACAAAAGGCGTTCTATTGTCTCCTAATGCTGGTAGAATGTCTTCCAGTTATAATGCAGGCGAAGTTTTTTCTTATAACAGTATAATCCTATAGTGGACAAATGCAAAGTTGCCTGTACTTGACTCTAAGATACTGAATACAGCCTGTATAGAAGGCCATCGGCTTTGCTTATGTCTACTTTGAATCTTAATTTCTGTTTCTGATATTGATATTTATATGTGCTTCTGTGAATCTATACTGTACCCACTATTTTAGGCAAGTTGGCTTGCTTATATATGTAAGACATATAAATATTGGAAACAAGTGCATTACCATGGTTTAGTGCTTACCTCATAGTCGTAGGTTCAACTTCTAAGATCCCCTTCTTGCTTACCTGCATATTTGGTTCTAAGGGTGCGAATTGTTGGAGTTTCAAGCATCATTTCATAACAAGAATTTTATCTGTTAATCTTATAGAATCTCAGAGTGTTTTTTTCCCTTTGAAACTCGCCACATTTTCAATTTACTCATCATTCAAGGCTGGCTGGTTGTCACTGCTCTTTCACTTTTGAACCTTTTATTCTTAGTTGTATACTAATTTTTTAATGCTTCATTGAAGTATGTATTTACATTAAGCGTTTCTAAATCAGTAGATGGACTGCCATGTTATGGAAGTTTGATCGAGTAATACTCAGTAGCAACTCCACTTTATCTATTAAATGACTTCCTCTCTCTTTCTAGTTACATTTTGATTTTTGATATTTCTCTCATGATTCATGGTCATATAAAATATTATACAAACTGAAGAAGGAAAGCAAGGATAATATAGGGAAGATCACTAATATTAAAATATATGTCCCTAGACATTTTCAATAATATCATGTACTTCTCTTTTACAACATCGTTTTTTGCTTTGCCAAATTGAGCTTATGATTGTCTAGGACTCATGCTATGTTCATTTGTATCATGGAGTCCTTAACTTCAAATGATTAGTTGCTAAATTTGATTATATCAGGATTTTACTAATGAATGTACCTTATTCTTACTGTTTTTCCAGCTTGATGAGAATCTGGATCAGTGGCCTCATCTTAATGAACTTGTTCAGTGCTACAGAACTGATTGGGTAAAGGATGAAAATAAGTATGGTCACTATGAAAGCATCGCTCCTGTATCTTTCCAAAACCAGATTTTTGAAGGGCCTGATACTGATATTGAGACAGGTGATGTTAATGGATTCACTTAGAAGATAAGAAATCTCAGATTAATGTGAGAAGAGAACTGTTATGTGCTAAGAGAGATTGGTGTATAGATGGAATCATAGTATTGTAATTATTGTTATTGGATTCTGACATTCTGTGGAATTGAACCCTCACCCCACCCCACCCCACCCCACCCTTAACCCCCTGAAATATATACCTATGGAAGTGTAAGTTCACATGGCATTTCCATTTTAACAGACTTTCTGCTATGTCATGGAGAGAGTCTGTGTACTTTTTATTTGGAGATTTAAAATGTTATGATGTTTATAAATACTTCTGCACCAACTGATCCCTCACCCCACTCCTAGCCCCGTAAAATTATCCCTATGATACCGATAGTCCACATGGTATATCCACGTTCAGAGACAGTCTGCTGTCTGATGGGGAGATTCTGTGTATTTTGTATTTAGATGTTCAAGATTTTATGATGTTTATAAATTTTTCTGCAGAAATGCAGCTTGCCAATTCAAGAGGAACTAAGGCTGAAGATAACACTGATGACGACATCCCAAGCACCTCCGGAAGACAATTTAGAGAGGCCTCTGGCATGTCACAGGCACATGTTTCAAAGGTTGTAGTGTGTATTCTCTTTTTTTTTTTTTTTTTTTTTTTTATTCTGATGGGGACGATTCTTTTGTATTTTGTAATTTAGATGTTCAAGTTTTTGATGTTTATGTTAAATTTTTTTCTGTTGCCAGAAATGCACGCTTGCAAATTTCAAGAGAGAACTAAGGCGGAAGATAACCTGGATGAACGAACCATCCCAAAGCAAACCTCCGGAAGGATCACATTTTTTTAGAGAGGCCGTCTGGCATGGTCACCGAGCCACATTTTTCACAAGGTGCTAGTAGTGTGATTCTCCTTTTTTTTTTTTTTTTTTTTTGAGCGAATCATATTGTCTAACTTCCTTTTGCACTGTTCAATTACTGCTCTCACAGTTGAATCGAAAATCAAAATTTCTTCTAGTTCGAATTATTTTCTACCAACAATTTCAATTTTTATCTCTCTTTTCCATTCTCCCCTTTCGATTCAGACATTTCTACCTATTCTCAAAGATAAATATTATGTGAATTGTGCTCTTGTACCCCACGCGCTATTATTGGTTTTTCTCTAGTTCAAGGCTCAGCGTTCTCCTCTTCCTTGGAACAGTGCGCTCTGAAGGCATGAAGCACAAAGGACTTGGAAAATAAGTAATTGAGAAGAAAACCGGGAGAGATTTGGTTATAATCTGCAACGGTGAGTTGCTCACATTAGAGTTCTCGATAGTTAGTTGGCGTGTCAAAAATATGAGAATTTCGCCGCAAGAACCCCAGTCGGGAGGAAAACATACAATGTCGCCATATGGCAGGTTTATGATTTGATGTAGCTCAAGCAACCTTTGCGTAGTTTTCGTTATCTGATATATACTTTGTTAGCTTTTCTTTATATCTTGTGTATGTTTGTGTACTTTTTTCTCTATTGGCTAAGCCTTGGAGCACAGTCAATGTACGAAATCATCTGGTTAGAGAGTGGGCGGTTATCTCATATCAAAATTTTATGCTCATTTTAAGCCTCGTCTATTAACCTATTCGGGTAGGTTTCCTTATTGATCAAAACCTAGTGAATACCATTCAAGTGGCAAAGGCCATCTTTTAATTGAGTAATTGTGTTCCATTGTGAGGGGCACGCTTTTTTTTTTTTTTTTTTTTTTTTTGAGATCATATGTCTAACTTCCTTTTGCACTGTTCATTTATGCTCTCCAGTTGAAATCAAATTTCTTCTGTGAATTTTTTTCCAACAATTCATTTTTATCTCTTTTCCTCCCTTTCAATTTATCATAATTATGTGTTTGCAGCATTTTGGCCGTTCTCCTCTTCCTGCTTATGAACCAGCTTTTGATTGGGAGAATGAGAGGTCAGTGATATTTGGTCAAAGGATTCCAGAAACTACAATGGCGCCATATGGCAGGTTTATGATTTGATGTTAGAATTCTGTTTCTTTCTTTCTTTTCTTTTCTTTTTTTTTTTTTTTTCTTTTTTTGTGGAATCATTAGTCTCAACAATTTCTTTTTTGTTTGTTTGGGCATTGATTGGTCTCAGGGGTTTGAAGATATCTGTGAAAGTTCTGTCCCTTTCATTTCAAGCAGGACTAGTTGGTAAGTAATCAGCTCATCTTGCTGGAGCTATGCAATTGATACTTTGCTTTACGGGTGCGTATTTGATTTCAACATACATTAAAACTTTCCTGACATTTAGTTATTTGACTTGGAAATGACATTCTTTCTTATTTGGTCAAGTCACATTGTAGTTGAAGGAACGAGATAACTCTAGAGACACAATCTCCTCGTCTTATGCTTACTGATAAATTGTGCAAGTTTCGACAATGTAATCCACCATTCATAATTGGGTGAACATGAGAATATTTCATATAGTTGCATCTATACTGTAACTCATTTTTTATTGCAAAGAATTTACATAGTGAAAAACAGAATCTTAGTTTCATGTTTCTCCAATTATGTTTCTTTTCATTAATTGGAATTTGACTTCAACAAAATAATAGTAAATTGTAAATTCCAGCCAAAATGTTGAACATAATGCATCCTTATTTTAATTCATATTTTATTTGTAAAACATTTAGATGCAGACAAACACATGTTCATTTCCTTTTACTTGTCTTATTTTATCACGTCTGATTTTTTACTTGAATTTTTCTATCTCAGAGCCATTTTATGGTACTATTTGCATATATAACAAGGAGAGAAGAGAAAAGTTATCAGAGGATTTTTATTTTTCTGCGATGCCAACAGACATGCAAGACGTAAGTTATCAAGCCAATAAAGTGATTGTTTTGTGATAATTATGAAGGAAGGCCTATAGTCCACTTTGTTAAGATATTGATGTTTTAAATTCCATGTTTGAGGCTTTGGCGAAATTTCTAATCGTTATTTTCTTCTATGTTTTTGTTTGACAAAAGTGATGTCAGATTTTAATTCCTTATAAAATAAAGTTAGAATTTGGCATATGGCTTGTATGAAATAATTGATTGTTCTGTCAGAATTTTAGAGAGTTGGTTTGGACATAAATATGAATATCTCTATAGTTGTTAATAAAAATTCAACTTACGAACTTCCTTTTCGCCTGATTAGTAATCTTTTATGAACTTTCTTTTCGCCAAATTAGTGATCTTTTTTTAACACTTCATTTATGGGATTTCACAAGAAATTAAAAATAGTATAAAGATAGGGTTTGAATTGAAGTCCTCGAAATATTATATGGTGAGCATTAGAACCATAATTGAAACTTACTTCATACTACAAGCCTTTTTTGTAATTTTCATTTTTGGAAACAGAATTTAAATTTCTTTTCTCGGCGCTTTTTTTCAAGTCTTTCATAATAGTTTGGTTCTTGTTAATTCCAGGCAAAAATTTCATGTGAGCCTCGCGGAATCTTCTATTTAGATGCTCCATCAGCATCAATTTGTCTGCTGATCCAGCTAGAGAAGCCTGCCACAGAAGAAGGCGGGGTTACTCCTTCTGTTTATTCACGTAAAGAACCTGTATGTCCAAATAAATCCCTATGTTTCATATATTATATTCCCCAACTAGTTTAGGATTAAGGCTTTGTTGTTGTTGTTTCATATATTTATTATAAGCATATATCTTCTGGCTTTCTTTCTTTGCTTTGTGGCTCCAAAATTTGTGTAGTTGCCTTGTTAGCGATCTTTCAATAAGTTGCTTATCCATTGAAGGATTTGTATATTAAATCTGCTTGTATAATGCTTGTGTTTCCCCTCTATCGGAGCAGGTGCACTTGACGGAGAGAGAAAAGCAGAAATTACAGGTGTGGTCTCGAATTATGCCTTATAGACAGTCCTTTGCCTGGGCTATTGTTCCACTGTTTGATAACAGCATTGGCGCAACTTCTGGAGGACCTGCTTCTCCAAGTAGCCCACTTGCTCCTAGTGTGTCTGGATCAAGTTCCCATGAGGGTGTGTTTGAGCCAATGGCAAATATCACACTGGATGGGAAGTTGGGGTATTCAAATGGAAGCTCAATTGTTGTTGAGATATCAAACTTGAGTAAAGTTAAAGAAAGCTATACTGAGGACTCCCTTCAGGTGCAGCACACATTCATTTGTATCAGACTCTTCTTTTAGTACATTATTTATGAGTCATTCAGAGCAAATTATTCCTTTCCTATTCCTATAAAATGCTTTTTTCTTTTTCATAATTTGTACTTTGTGGCTGCAATTATTGCTTAGATTCACTGTGTTCCACTTTATTTCCAGTGTTCACACAATTATCAATCTTGTCATGATAGCATCAGAGCCTCTTGATGCAGCTGATAAACTTAAAATGGAAAACTTAAGATAGATAGAATTTAAGCCAGGAATCTTCATGGGAGGGGAATTCAACTATATGGACAGATCTTGAAAGGACTAGTCCCCAGAATGTTCTGTTTCTGGTAGTTCATCTATCATGTAAAATACTCTAGTTCCAATTGGTGAAAATGGATGGCTTTCGTATGCTATACTGCTTATTGTTCTTGCAAATTTGTCTTTGATTCTATATTCTCATGTATGTTTTTAATAGTTCGTTTACTCTTGCAATGGACATCAACGAACTCCCAAAAAATTGGAGTTTGAATATAGTACTTCGAT
The DNA here is from genome assembly GCF_014843425.1 of Jatropha curcas. The sequence continues at coordinate 336,764 of NW_023590947.1, read as the reverse complement.
TCTATTTTGTAATGTACTTATATTTTGAGAGTAATTCTGAATTACTTAGATATTTTTGTCTGATACTTATATTTTCTTTCCCCTTTCAAAATAATAATGAATTGAATATTGTCATTTAAATTCTAAAATGTACTTTCATATTTGTCTTTTACTTGGGGATGATTGTTTCCTCTCTCATATTTACAGGATCCTAAACACAAGGTTCACAAACCTGTCAAAGTTGTTCTTAGACTAGAAATTGAGAAGCACCGGACAAGCCATTCTGAGTTGGAAAACCTATCAGAAAGTGGAAGCGTGACCAATGAATCGATTGACCCAGGAGACCAGGTTCCTGATACCACATCTACAAAATGCTCTGGCAATGGCACTGACTATCCTCAAACTAGCAGTTCTAAGTGGGATGTCTTTGATATGAAAGAAAGTTTTGGAAATAGTCCTAGTGCTCATGGTAATTCTGAGATGAGAGCTGATGATGTAAGCTTTGCAACCTTTTTTTTACTCTGATAGAGTAGAAAAAGCCTTTATGGCTTTCGATACATTTTCTTGATTATCTTATAAGTGATTCTTCCTCTTATTCTTTTCTTTTTTCCTTTTTTCTAATTATCCTTTGCTTTCTGCTTTTTCAGTGTTTTTTTTTTTTTTTTTTTTTTTTTTTTTTTTTTTTCCTCTTATTCTTTTCTTTTTTCCTTTTTCTAATTATCCTTTGCTTTACTGCTTTTCAGTGTTTTTTTTTTTTTTTTTTTTTTTTTTTTTTTGCCTTTTTTTTCTGGATAATATTGAAGAAGACGAAAAATAAAAGAGAGTCTAAAATAACCATGTTAATTACATGCAGTTCCAGCATTTTGACTTTCGGCCACAAACCAAAACTCGGAATTGAGCCTTTTTTTGCAGCTTTTTCATTGTTTTTTTTTTTTTTTTTTTTTTTTTTTTTTTTTTTTGCCTTTTTTCTGGATAATATTGAAGAAGACAAAAATAAAAGAGAGTCTAAAATAACCATGTTAATTAACATGCAGTTCCAAGCATTTGACTTTCGCACAACAACTCGGAATGAGCCTTTTTTGCAGCTTTTTCATTGTTTATATGTTTATCCTTTAACTGTTACTTTGAGTCGGAAGAGGAATTTGTTCATACGGGTGGAACTAAGAAAGGATGATACGGATGTTCGTAGACAACCTTTGGAGGTGAGATGTGACTATAGTTAGCAATTTGCTTTGCCAATTTACTTGTTTCATGTATGTGAATAATGTTACCAGGCAATGTATCCGAGGGAACCAGGGGCATCACTCCAAAAGTGGGCTCACACGCAAGTTGCTGTAGGGGCCAGAGCAGCTTGCTACCATGATGAGGTTAAACTTTCCCTTTCTGCCATCTGGACACCATTGCATCACCTCTTGTTCACTTTCTTCCATGTTGATCTTCAAACAAAGTTGGAATCTCCAAAGCCAGTGAGTACTGTTTGTAATTTATGCGACATGCATGCATATGTGGATGCATACACAAACAGTTTGATATTATATTGCTGCTAGTTGAGTCCAACTTTTCATGGATGGCTACAAGGATGTACATGCTCAATTTTTAAAATAATAATTGATAAGTTTGACTGAACTCAAGTTAGTTGTTGGTGCCCAACAAGTTGCAGTCAGCTGCAGCTGTCCCTTTTTGTATTCTCTTTGTTGCAAAATGGTGACTTTCTAATTAATGAATTTTCATATTTAATTCCTTCTCAATGTGGTATCGTGAAAAGATATAGCAAATGACAAGAAAGTAGACAGAATTGAGAGCCTGTAAGTCATTGTTAAGAAGCTAATCTAACGGCTATAAGTTCCAAGCCTTCAAAACGTATTGAGAACATTCAACTTTGATTATCAAGGTATCCGTGTTTGTGAACGTATTGAAAACATTTCGGGAATACCTCTAACAGAGGGACATATGTTATTTTGAAAGAACTTATTTTCAACATCTTTCAGATATGAATCTATCTGATTCAGAAGGGAAGAACTTGCATCAATATCTCAATTTCAATTCAAACATGATGGACCTTTGAAGATCCAAATGGCGTAATGATGAGATCTTGGCTAGATCATAATGGGATCCTTGTTGTTAGATAGAAATTGATGATTTGTTGTTCAAGAAATTTTCTTACTTAGGTATCCTGGAGCCTAGCACAGGACAAGTTATGTCTTTACTTTAAGAAAAATCAAGGAACAAATGTTTTCAAAAATTTAGTACTATTTTTATATTGTTAGACATGTCATGTTCTTATGGTCCATCTCTGTAAGCCGCTGGCACACTGATAGCGGATTAAATAGAAAACATTTGTTAACTTTTTTTTTCTTTTAGTTTTCTCTTAATGTTATAGTAGTTCATTCATGTACTATTCATGCTGTGGGGCTTGGACTTGTTATATTTATCATGGTTTTCTAATGATTGCCATATATTTTTCTCTAGGTGGTAATTGGATATGCGGCACTTCCTTTATCCACACATGCTCAGTATGTAAATGGCTTTACATTTGATCTTCCTTTCTACTTATTCTTAGAAATATTTGTAAAATAATGTTCATTTTCTGTTTAGATTGTATTCCTCACTTTTAAGTTGCGTAGGTTCTATTCACTTTTAGATTAAATAGATAACAGTTTCTTCATTCTGTGCTGCATAAGTGGCATATATGTGGCATTCCCTGTCCAACTTCAGGATGAGTTGTACAAACTGCAATTTGATGTGGATAATAGCTTTTGGACTGTATTCCATATTATTCTTTCTTCTTTCATCGTTAACATATTGTTCTACTATCTAGCTATCAATTTCTCTCTCTCTCTATCTATCTATCTATCTATCTATCTATATATACACACACTTATACATACATGCATAGACAAGCTAATGGTTTGACTGTTGATCCGGTCTCGTCCCCTGATGTTCTATCTGAATATAACTGCACTGTACATATTAAGAAAGATAAAATAAAACTGGCAGCAGCATAATAGGTTAAAGAAGGTTAAACTTGCACTTATTAGTGATTAGTAATTTAGCATACATTCTCGAAGACTAGTCAAAAAATGTTCTTTCCAGATCTTTGTTTATGATGATCAGCTTCCTCTTCTTTGTGACATTTCTGATCTGCATCTCTATTTAAAAGTAGGCACTTCCTTAGAAAGATTTTGATTTCCTTCAATGAGTTCCTGTCCTACAGGATTCTGTCTGTTTGAATTAGATGTGAGATAGAATTATAATCTATAAAGTTATACTGATAAAATGGTTTCCCATGCTATATTTTAGTTCAGGGATATTATTTTGATGCCATGATTCACCGCATATTTATTACTTGCAAATTTTACCTTTGGTCTTAGTCAGTTAACTAATGATTTGATCCTAAGAGGTGTAATGGCTATAATTCTATCCAGGTTGCGGTCTGAAATTTCTTTACCTATCATGAGAGAGCTGGTTCCACATTATCTCCAGGATATTGGCAAGGTGCATTTTAAACAAACATTATTTGGGTCAGAGTATCAATATAGTACCTTCTAGTTTCACTGTCTAATTTTGTTCTTTCTATTATACTTTGTTGTTAGTTTGATTTGCATTTTTTATTTTTTGGAACCTGACTCGGTAATTACCGGAGGTACTTTCATTTTTTGTCTTTAAATACTTTCTAATAGTGTTTATAATAATTTCCCACTTTCTTCATTACCATATATTTATGCTCTCATGTAGTGATAAATTTTTTCCCCTAGATTGGCATTCTTGGGCAATATTTGGGTCCTCATAGTTTGGGGGAATTGTTTGCATCTCTGCATGAAATTTGTCCAACTTAATTTAACTGTGATTAATTCCTAACTCTGTTAGATATTTGGTTCCATTCATAGGTGTGACAATGTTGTTTTGTAGGAGAGGCTGGAGTACTTGGAAGATGGAAAAAATATCTTCAGATTGCGCTTGAGACTTTGTTCATCTTTGTATCCTGCAAATGAGCGCATAAGAGATTTTTTCCTTGAATATGATAGGCACACTCTTCGAACGAGTCCACCTTGGGGCTCGGAACTTCTGGAGGTATAATTCCAATTTCTGCATTATTTCAATGCTTTTGAGGCCTTATCTATATTCAAAAATTTTTCAACTTTCAATTCCAATAGAAAGGGAGTCCGTTCCTGCTTTCAAAATCGATGAAACACCCCCAACATGTGTTCTGATGTACTGCCTCCTCTACTTCTGTAAAATCTATTCAACATGTATTAGCATTTTCTATGTTGATTCTTTCTGTAGTTCATAAATAATGACCAAAGAAATATCGAGTGTCATATTTAACAAAGAATTGACTGCCAGAACGTCCATTTTTTCTGTCTCCTTGGAATGGTTCCCTGTCAGCCAAGCGTTATGGTGAAAGTCTAATATAGAGCCTTGGATGCTTGGACAGACCTTAGTCCCTGCTTCTTCTAGGCTAAAGAAACATTCATGGATGCCTTTTCACTGACTGACCTGGGAGTTCTACCAAAACTTTTACTGTTGGTAAAATGGAATGCTCAAATTTACAACTAGTATTATGGGGCCTGTTATGGACCTAGTTAAGCCACCAAGTAACAATCCATCAGAAAATGACACAGGTATTTGACAAATAGTTCAAGAGATCTTCTGCAGAGAGGAATTTAAGATTTTCATTCATCCTTTCAAGGGAACCCCACTTCTGTTGCATACCAATTTTGAATTATGGAAGTGTAGGTCTCTTTGTAAGCTGAGGTTGCCAGGAGTTTTTACAGTTTATTTGTAATATGACTGTTGTATCAGTTGCAGTAGAGGACTCATTTGAATCTGATGACATGCAGGCCATTAACAGTTTGAAGAATGTTGATTCCACTGCTTTGCTTCAGTTTCTTCACCCAATTTTGAACATGCTTCTCCATCTTATAGGAAGTGGTGGAGAAACTCTACAGGTACTTCTATATGTCTTGCCAGGGGGGTTTGCCCTTAGTAGTTCTTATTATTGGCTCATAATCTATATAGATTCAAGTTAATTGCAAATATCTGCCTTGGTTTGTTTGCTTAGGCACCTAATAATTCTTCTTTTCGATTTTCACAGTCCCTAGTTCTTAACACTGCCCTCTTGTTCTTTTCTTCGTCCTCTTTCCTCTTTCTTTCAGGTTGCAGCTTTCAGAGCTATGGTTAATATCTTAACTAGGTGAGCTTCTTACTCACATTGAATAGTTTGGAATTGTTTCGGGATGGGAATTTGTGTCTGAAAGTTTGTTAAATTTTCTAGCACTGCCAAAAACTTGTAGAATTTGGTGAAATTTTAATATCAAAGTTATATCACATATTTAAAACAAATTGAAATTTTGTGACCAAAAATAAAATCAAATGTCTAGTTCAATACCATTAGTATAAATGACCCTCATGGAACTTTGGCATATTTCAAGGTTTGAGATGGTGTTCTAAAATGAAACTTTTGCGGCTATTCGTAGGTTTTGATCTGTTGTAAATGCTTCCGTGTTAAGAGCCTTGCTCTCTCTTCTTTGCTATTAGACAATTTTTTTGTTTTTGGGCATCATTGTGGTTTTAGGCTAGCAGGGATTTGGAGGGTCTTTAGTTAAATTCAACAGGATTGGAAGGCATTATTTCAGTAGTATATTATCTTTCTTTTGTTGAATGAATGAGTAAAAATTGAACACAACCCCTTCCCACATACACCTTCAAAGTATAAATCATTTTGATATGGATAATATTCATTTGGGAGAAGTTAGGATTTTGATTCCTAGTTGCTTTTAAGTTTTAAGTAGTCTAACAACTTGGAAAACCATCTATCTGAATTTTGGATTTGGTTCAACATATAATTTGGATGTTCATTTGTAGGGTGCAACAGGAATCAGTTGATGATGCTGAACGAAACCGATTCCTTGTTAACTATGTAGATTATGCTTTTGACGACTTTGGTGGTCGCCAACCTCCTGTTTATCCTGGTTTGTCGACTGTGTGGGGAAGCTTGGCTCGTAGTAAGGTGTGCTATTCTGATTATTTGACACTTGCTGGTAGCAAAAATTCAGATGATGTTCTTGATTCTTGTTACTTGATACTTCATTTAAATTATTATGTTGATTGTTTAGATTATAACGTGGTACCTTTTCCGAATCGTATTTTAGAGTTCATTTATCTCAGTTGTGGCATCATTGTGTTATCATTTTCATGTCTGAATTTTTAAGGGATTACTGTGTTGGTAATCATTCTGAAGCAGAAACCCTTTGACAAAGGATTGAACAGTGTTTATATAAGCCTCCGACTGTAATGCAAAGTCTTCCTCGAGATTTGAAACACTGAGATACTATTATGGGTGTTCATTGGAAAAAAAGATGGTAAGTGGTGCTGAGATGGAATGAAACCAGATGGGTGGTGGTTGTGGTGGAGGCAGCAAGGGAATTGAGGGGGATGAAATGAAATGGGTGAGGTGAGAGAAGATTGAAGGAGCATAGGATAGAGTAGAGAAAAAGGGTAGGAGAGAAAAAGTAGTTTACTTGCTTACTTGTAAAAGTTTTATAATTGAATAATGCCATTTGCACAATCCGATTGCCAAAATTTAATTTAAACAAGCAAAAGAATTTGGGAATTTTTATGTGCCAAATTGTAGTCTAGGGACGATAAAGTGATAGGGCCTGTATTTTGGTGATGATGGGTGAAAATAAGCCTCTTCCCCTTTTCCTAATTATATATGATTCTTACTTCTTAAGACACCTTACAGCGTGCAACCCAATTCTCAAAAATTGAAATCTGCCATTGGAAATTGATTGCTGGTCTTGACAAACAACTATTCTTCATTCATGATTCACTATATTTCTTTTCGTGTGTATGTGTGTGTGTGTTCAAAATGAGTTTTGACAAAATAATTCTTGCTTGGACTTTCCACACTAAATTGCCATCTCATTGCAATTTTTTGGGCTCATTATAATTCAAGCTTTGGTTCCTTTTCTTGTATCGATGCATTAAGTGTTGTTCTCTTCTATGCAGAACAATCATTGTCATCATTCTTTCACGTACTTATGCTTTTCCTATCCCCCACCCTCTTTTTTTTTTTTTTTCCCTTATCCCCCACCCTCTTTTTATTTTTTTTTTCTCCCTTATTGTGCGCACAGTCTTTTGAAGTTATTGGGTATTATTTTGTCAGGAACCAAAGGAACTATCCGTGTCTGGACCAGTACATATGATGATGTTTTGGCATGGCTTTTGGTTTTTGTGTCTTGTAAGCTAAATGTCAGTCAGTATGCAGCATTTAGGAAGCAAACGCCGTCTTTTCTATCACAGTCTTCCCACTTTTGGTAGTATGCGCTAATGCAATGTGTGACTAATAATTCTTTTTTTTTTTTTTTCCCTTATTTGCACAGTTTTTGAAGTTTGATTATTTTGCAGGCCAAAGGCTACCGTGTTGGACCAGTATATGATGATGTTTTGGCAATGGCTTGGTTTTTTCTTGAGCTAATTGTCAAGTCAATGGCATTGGAGCAAACGCGTCTTTTCTATCACAGTCTTCCACTTGGTATGCTGAATGCATTGGGACTTATAATCAGCAATTGAACTGCTCTTGCTTGAAACACTGTTATTATCATTTTCTGTAAATGATTTTCAGCTTTTTTATTTTTTTTTTGTGAAATCTGTGTTCCATAGGTGAAGATGTTCCACCAATGCAATTAAAAGAAGGTGTTTTCAGATGCATAATGCAATTGTATGATTGCCTTCTAACAGAAGTGCATGAGCGTTGCAAGAAGGGCTCAAGCTTGGCAAAACGCTTGAATAGCAGTTTGGCTTTCTTTTGTTATGATCTTTTGTCAATCATTGAACCCCGCCAAGTTTTTGAACTGGTATGTTTCTACTTAATTATATAGAACACTGAATTTTTTTCTAAAATAGGAGTATCCTAACAGGAAATTGCATGTCATTCTAAACAGAAAATTTTACAAGAGGATCTTAGTTTCATAATGATATTCAAATTTATAAAAATAAAAAATAAAAAAAAGGAATGCTTGATTTTGTTTTTCTCCATGGCATTTAGGTACTCAAAGCAAGGGATTTTACATCCCACATAGCATAATACTATCCAAGATCTCCATAGCCTTGGGGAGCTTCATGTTTCTCCCTAATTCACTTTAATTCAATTCCAAACAAAGTTGACAACTTGTTGGACCTTTGCTGCATTAGAAATTGTAGTGTCATCCCCGAAAAGATGAGAGAACTCCAATATGCTCAATTTTGGAATGAAATTGTAGGATATACGATAACAGTTATTATGTATATTTTACTTTGTTTTTCACATGGTCTCTTCAATTTGCTGCAGGTGTCCTTGTACTTGGACAAATTTTCTGGGGTGTGTCAATCAGTTCTGCATGACTGTAAGCTAACCTTCCTGCAAATTGTATGCGATCATGACCTTTTTGTTGAAATGCCTGGGAGAGACCCTTCAGATAGGTATTTAATCAATCGATCCTTTCATATACCTTTGTGATAAACATTTGTCACTCTCAATCATGTCTATTATGATAGATATTTCCATAATCAATTTATGATTTGCATGGGGTGGAGTTGATTAAAGTCTTGCTACAAGCTTCTCAATATTGCGCTTTTCAATTTTCATTGAAGAAAAATAAAAATAATAATAATATCATATTTTCCATCATTCACTTCAGCCTAGTTTGAGTTGGATAGAAAGATCAACTTACTAGCTGTTAAATGCTTTGTAAATTTTGGATAGAAAGATCAACTTAGTAGCTGTTAAATGCCTTTGTAAATCATTTGTGCTGACTGTCATATCATCTACATAACACTGTTCTGCAAACCTTCACTTCTGTCTATAGATAAGCTTGAATCTAGATTAGTGGAATAGCATCTACATTATTACAAACTGTCTGTAATTTTTCTGTGCCAACCTTTATAAGCCTACCTTATTAACTCTATACCTCAAAGTGTAGGATATTTGGATATTGGCAGGGGTGTTTCCCTTACTTGTGTTTTATGAGGCGCATACATGTATGTAATTTTTAAACCTTCTGCAAATTATTCATTCTATTCAATAGAAATTCTCGCAAACATCACAATACTGCCTGATTCTACTTTCCTTGATTAATCATCACCTTTTAAACTTATGATGTGGTCAATGCATCCATGTGAGAAAAAGTCCTTAGTATAATCTCTTTGCAAATTATTTGAATTCATTTTCCCCTTATCCTCCATTACCATCGCAATTTTCCGTCTCTTTTCTTTTTCCTTTCTTTATTGAGAGAACATGCTATTAAATCAATTGGATTAGATGCATTAGTAATGTATGAATATTTTGATTATTTAAATTACATTAATCTATTTGGGTTGGGCATATGAATAATGTTTGCCTAACTCCATCTGTATTCATATTGTAGAAACTACCTTTCGTCTGTTTTAATACAAGAACTTTTCCTTACATGGGATCATGATGATCTATCTCAACGCTCAAAGGTGAGCTTGGTTTTGAAATTTTCAGTGTCCCCCAGATGGTACAGAATGCTTACTAATTTTTTTGTCCCTTGCTTTTTGTCGTTTGCAGGCAGCTAGAATGTTAGTAGTTATCCTGTGCAAGCATGAGTTTGATGCTCGTTACCAAAAGCCTGAAGATAAATTGTACATTGCACAGCTATATTTTCCTCTCATTGGCCAGGTTTGCAGCTGCATAAAATTTTTATCCCGCAGCTATAGTTTCCTCTTATTTATTTGCCAGGTTTCACATTTATAAAACTTTAACATCGGTTTTAAATGGTTTCTCATTTTAAATGGTTTGGTCTGGTTTATAGTTTAATAAACCGCTTTCAAAACAATTTGATTTGGTTTTTATTTAATTAAACCATTTAAAACCGAATCAAACTGTAATAAATTCCAAACCTGTAGTTTAATCAAACTGTAATTAAACCATTTCTTATGTTCTTAATGCTATAGTATTGAAATAAATTTATTTATTTTATGAATAAGTTCTTTTTGGTAGGGGTACACTTTGGTGTATCAGAATATTACTTACATGTAATCTTATTATTTTTATAAATTTAAAAAGTAATTAAAGTTCCACAAACCTGTAAGTTATATCTAAAACCTGTAATTAACACACCATGTTCTATGTCTCTAAATCTAAACTATTGAAATAGAAGTTGATGTGTTGAATTATATGAATAAGGTATTTTGTGTAGGGGATACACTTTGTGCATATCAGAAATAAGTTTACTTACACGTATTAGTATTTTTCTTTATTTATTTCTTATAAATTTTATGCCAATAAATAATGAAATTTTAATATGTTTTATGTCTATTATGTTAACAAAATAAATTGAGCACTTATTTGAAGCTAGGATAAATTTTGTTTCTGTAAGTTATAGATATTATACTAATTATATTATGAATGTCATATAGTATAATTATAATTAATACAATATGATATTTAATGAGTGACCCAAACTCGCTAACCAAACAATCAAACCGGCTTTTAAATTCGGTTTGATGTTGAATTTGATTTCATCTGATTTAATTTCTTATGTTATATATTATATATTATATATGAATTCATTATGTTTAATTATAATTAAAACAATTATGAAATTATTTTAATGGTACCAAACTGCTAACCAAACCGAATCAAACCGCTTTTAATTCGGTTTGATTTGATTTGATTTCATTGATTAAATGATTTGATTTGGATTGAAAAATCCATAAAGTTTAATTTTTGGTGTCGTTCGAAAGTTTTTTCAAACCGCACAAAACCAAACTGTGCTCACCCCTAATGGTGGGTGGTTAGATTATGTCTGTTAGATAGTTGTTTCTGCCATGTTATCACTCCAAGCTCTTTCCTTATATCCTAATATTACCCTCCTCTTAAGAACTTTTTGTTCTCATGGATGAATCGAGCCTGTTGAAATGACCATTCTTCTCATCCTGTCCCCTTAACAATGGGTTAAACTCAAGAACCTATACAAGGAGCCATCAGTTGTACACTTGAAATTGCTGTGTAAACATCGTTTTAATTTCCAAAGCACTATATAGTGCAATGGTATAATTTCCAGCGGCCACATACTTGAATTTGGACATTTGCTTACACCCAGCTTGTCTTGAAAACAAATAAAATGAAGACCTTCGCTCTTCAACCTTCTAATTGCCAATAAACTCTTCCATTTACACTAGCATTTTCAAGATGTTTATGGAAGTGCTGTTTTCAATCCCTCGGTGATGATAGATCCTGCACGCATAGCAAGAAAATAACTAGCTCCAAACAACTTGTTACGCCAACAACCCACCAGATTTACAATCAGCAGAGACCAAGAGTCAACTTCTACCATTATATCTAAACCAGTCTGGAAATGGGCAAATACTACGCCATTAGGTGGAAAAATGCATTTTCCTTCTTTGTACGATCCGTATCTCAAATTTATCTAGTTTAAGAACTCCAAAACTACTTGCCACCTTATTTCATGATCATCAAACTCTTGAATTTTTCCATTACTTCTTGGTTAATTTTCATCCCCAATCTTTCGACACAAAGGCAAATATTTACTTAGTAAATTACCAATGGATAGTAGAAAACTGAAGTAAGATTGATTCTTACTGTTGGTTCTTACTGTTTCACAAGTTCCTGAATTATTGATTTTGTGATCTGTGCAGATCCTGGATGAGATGCCTGTCTTCTATAACCTGAATGCTGTTGAAAAGAGAGAAGTTTTAATTGTTATTCTGCAGATTGTGCGCAATCTTGATGACACATCACTCGTTAAGGCCTGGCAGCAAAGCATTGCTCGGACTAGATTGTTTTTCAAACTCATGGAGGAATGCCTTATTCTTTTTGAGGTTGATACAAGTTTGAAAAGCAGTTTCCTTTTTGTTCATGAGACGTCGACTGTTGATTGTATCTCTTTTACTAGTTTGCACTGTTGCATGCCTAATTTTTTTATAATTGCAATTGCATTTATTTTTCATATTTTGTAATGTTATAGCATCCTGCATGTGGCAAATTGAACCATTTTAGTAGTATAAGGGTAGAAAATGTTTTGCAGCAGAACAATAAACACCACATGCTAAAACCTTACAAATAGTTTCCAAAATTGAGAACTTCAGGAGCAATTAACTTCGGTCAGCTCCAATGAGAAAGTGCCCGTGTATTATGTTAGTTGAGTGTGATGCGTAGTGTATATGTTTCTCCTCCTTTCAGCATAGGCTTTTGAATTACATTAATGCAGGATTTTAAGTTGTGTTCAGAACCTTCTAATGTATTGTATATTTCATCTTTGGTCATTGCACCAAATTTATTTTATAGCATAATGGTTATATTAGATGTCTTACTCAGTTTATTCCTTTTACAACCATGATGCTTATTCTGTGCAATGTATTTTACAGCACAAAAGACCTGCTGATGGCATGCTCATGGGCTCTAGCTCTCGCAGTCCTGTCACAGATGGACCTTCTTCCCCTAAGTACTCTGATAGGCTTTCTCCTGCAATTAATAACTATCTATCTGAGGCATCACGACAAGAAGTTAGAGTGAGTTAATTTTTCTTTCTACTTTTTGGTTTCACCTCAACATTGATGTCTTTAATGGTGTTTCTTTCTGTTAAAAGTTTGCCCATCAATTTTGGAGAACTGGTATTTTATTTTTCCACATAAATTCTGAATTTCTCTATGCAGACTCAGGGAACACCTGATAACGGATATTTGTGGCAGAGAGTAAATTCCCAGTTAAGCTCTCCTAGCCAACCATATTCCTTGAGAGAAGCTCTTGCTCAGGCACAATCCTCAAGAATCGGAGCTTCAGCCCAAGCACTTCGAGAATCTTTGCATCCAATATTGAGACAAAAACTGGTAATTTCCTACAGAAATCTCACATGCATTTGCTTATGTATTCTGTAATGCAACAGTTGCTATTTATTTTTGACATATTTTTCAGTTTTCATTTTACTTTCTGCATATGCTAAGCCATATTCAGGAAGCTGATAACTTTCAAAACTACTCCAGGAGCTTTGGGAGGAAAACTTGAGTGCCTCTGTCAGTCTTCAGGTCCTGGAAATAACTGAAAAGTTTTCCTTGATGTCAGCATCCCATAGCATTGCTACCGATTATGGAAAACTTGACTGCATGACAGCCATATTTATGAGCTTCTTCTCTCGAAATCAACCATTGGCTTTCTGGAAAGCTCTGTTTCCTGTCTTCTACTGTGTATTTGATCTTCACGGGGCAACCCTTATGGCCAGGGAGAATGATCGGTTTTTAAAGCAGGTTGCTTTCCATCTTCTTCGGCTTGCTGTATTCAGAAATGGAAGCATCAGAACAAGAGCTGTCGTTGGACTCCAGATACTTGTGAGGGTAGGCTCTCTTCCATTTTGGGTTCTTGGTCTTACATTGTTCTTGTCATAAGTTCTTTTTCTTTCATTTCTGCAGAGCTCTTTCTATTATTTTATGCAAACAGCAAGGTTGCGGGTTATGTTAACTATCACATTGTCAGAGCTGATGTCCGATGTGCAAGTGACTCAGATGAAGTCCGATGGAACACTGGAAGAGAGTGGTGAAGCACGACGCCTTCGCAAGTCTTTGGAGGAAATGGCAGATGAATATAAGAGCACCAACCTATTAATGGAGTCTGGTCTACCTGAAAATGCACTTGTGGCAATTTTGGACACATCAGTAGAAAATCGCTGGTCCTGGTCAGAGGTGAAATATCTCTCTGACAGTCTAATCCTTGCCCTTGATGCTAGCCTGGAACATGCACTTTTGGTAAGTTTGCACAGTATCCAAATCATCTTGAATCATGCAATTGCTTATTTAGGTAACACAATCTGCAATAGCAAGACTGCAATGGGATATATAAATTAAGCAGGGATATCAATGTGTCCTCTCCGCTTAATCCATTGTATTGCAACTCCTGGCTTGGTCTAACTCAAGTTCTTATAATTCAGGAAAGGGCATCATCCTCCCAGGACTTTTCTGGGAAAGAACTTCATGTCATCTGGGTGAATAAGTACTATTGCTTTGATATTATAATTTGTGCTGCATTTTCTTCAACAGGCTTCTGTGATGACTATCGATAGATATGCCGCTGCAGAAAGCTACTATAAACTTGCAATGGCATTTGCACCTGTTCCTGATCTGCACATAATGTGGTTATTGCATTTATGTGATGCTCATCAGGAAATGCAGTCCTGGGCAGAAGCTGCACAGTGTGCTGTGGCTGTGGCTGGTGTTGTAATGCAGGTAATTTACTGATCTACAATTTTCAAAAGGAAAAATTAATAGTATTTCTCTGCTTATATTCTATATAAAATCGACCAGGTTAATACATGGAAATAACTCCCAACTTTATCATCTATCGTCCTATATATCTGTTGTTAAATTCATATTGTCACAAAAAAGAAGTGAATTATGGCGATTGAAGGTAGAAACAGTCTGGACTTGTTTCATAATTGCTCTAGAAGTGATTGCCTTACCGGAGAAATTGTGCCTGAAACCTAAGAGGCTGAATAGGTAATCCTTTATTTTCCCAAAGTTGACTATTACATAATGGTGTATTTTAGGAGCTAACTGAGGCATTAAGGAATTTTAAGTTAAAGCAATTCCTTTGTGTTACTATTCCATAATGTTTGTTCTGTTACTTGATATGCTGTGGAGCTCACTTTTATCTGTGATTTCATTGATCATGTAATGATGGTTAAGTAATATTTAATTACATCCATGTAGGCCCTTGTGACTAGAAATGATGGTGTTTGGAGCAAGGATCATGTAACTGCTCTGCGTAAAATTTGTCCAATGGTAAGCAGTGAGATCTCTTCGGAGGCATCTGCTGCAGAGGTAGAAGGATATGGTGCTTCAAAGCTTACTGTTGACTCTGCTGTAAAATATCTACAGCTTGCAAATAAGCTTTTCTCACAAGCTGAGCTCTTTCATTTCTGTGCAAGCATTCTGGAACTCGTCATTCCAGTTTATAAAAGCAGGAGGGCATACGGACAGCTGGCTAAAAGCCATACATTACTCACTAATATCTATGAATCAATCCTTGAGCAGGAATCAAGCCCAATTCCATTCACTGATGCAACATACTATAGGGTAGGATTCTATGGTGAAAGATTTGGGAAACTGGACAGGAAGGAATATGTATACCGAGAACCCCGTGATGTACGGCTGGGTGACATAATGGAGAAGTTAAGTCATATTTACGAATCTAGGATGGATGGCAATCACACTTTGCACATTATTCCTGATTCTAGACAAGTAAAGGCAGATGAATTACAGCCTGGAGTCTGCTACCTGCAGATTACCGCTGTTGATCCAGTAATGGAGGACGAAGATTTGGGAAGTAGACGGGAAAGAATTTTCTCTCTATCCACTGGAAGCGTCCGTGCACGAGTCTTTGACCGCTTCTTGTTTGACACCCCATTTACAAAAAATGGCAAGACACAGGGTGGTTTGGAAGACCAATGGAAAAGGCGGACTGTTCTTCAGACTGAAGGTTCTTTCCCTGCCCTTGTGAATAGGCTTTTGGTGATAAAATCTGAATCTCTGGAGTTCTCCCCAGTGGAGAATGCAATAGGGATGATTGAAACTCGGACAGCTGCCTTAAGAAATGAACTTGAAGAGCCTCGCAGTTCTGAAGGGGATCAGCTCCCACGCCTCCAGAGTTTGCAGAGAATTCTTCAGGGCAGTGTCGCAGTTCAGGTAAGTTACAGAGCTTTTTTGTATTCTTGATGTGTCTCCAGGTTAATGCAACTTGCGTCTTTTAACAATTCTCTTTTGTCACCAAGGAGATGTTTTATCTCATGGTAAACTGCATATGTGCAGGTAAATAGTGGAGTTTTGAGTGTCTGCACTGCGTTCCTATCTGGTGAGCCTGCTACCAGATTACGCTCACAAGAGCTGCAACAACTCATTGCTGCACTCCTAGAGTTCATGGCTGTTTGTAAGCGTGCCATTCGCGTACACTTTAGGTTAATTGGAGAGGAAGACCAGGATTTCCACACGCAACTTGTGAATGGATTTCAGTCTCTAACAGCGGAATTGTCTCATTACATCCCTGCAATTCTTTCGGAGCTCTGATATTGGTGGAACATTATTTATTCCAGTTTGCTTTTGCAATGTTTTTGTTCATTGCAATGATTTCCATTTTAAACCGAACTATTTTGCTGCTATTTTTATGTAATCTATTTGTTCAGCAAACGCGTATTTTTCTAATCAAAATTCGTTGCTTCTTCCATTTTGCGTGGGTTTTTCAGGCACAAATGTTTTTCATATTGGGACATTGGGGGAAGCCCTATTTCTTACCAATTAATTTACTAAATATTCGGGGATATTGTTTATTTCTTTTGGAATTATGTTTCATGACTGCTACGTACAAGCTAAGTGTCTTATATATAAATTGAAAATATATTAAAATTATCTTTGTGAGATGAACTTGTCTTAAATTTATATTATAATTTAAATTAAGATAACTATATAGTGAACACTAAAATAATTAAAAAACATTGTTGTATTCCTTTTCATGTTGCAAATAAAAATTTTAAAAATAGCAATATTTATGATATATGAAAAGGGAAAAAAATATTTTAGGTATAGTCAAATTAATACATGAAAACCTTTGTTTAAAAACTATGAGGTTTTTTTAAATCATAAAACTATGAGGTTTTTAAATTATAGTTTGACTACAATTTAGAGACCAATTTCTCAGTCAATTGACATAAAGGAACTATAATTTCTATTTTCATATACTAATTTGACCAATTTATTTTTTTCCTATATTAAAATAGATTTTGATTTATTTTTTATAATATATCAATGTAACACAAGTATGCAGAATCAATTTTTCTTTTATACCAATTTTAATTTCGCAACATCCTTCTTTTCATTCTCACTTATCAAATACTTTTATATCTATTAAACACTTGAATTTTGTAAAACCATTTTATTTAAACACATTAATTTATAAAATTAGATTAAATATGTGATAACTGTTATTCTAAAAGTTATGATACCCACATATCAAATCAATATTTTGCATATAAAAGCTAAAAATTCTAAAATGTATTGTTAATATAAAAAGTGTATATCATTATTAAAATTTATAATTTTAAAGATACAATAAATCTCCCTTAAAATTAAAATGCCACAAGATTAAAGTAACATAATTTTGTAAATTAAAATACCACAAGGTTAAAGTAATATAATTCACTGGATAATTTATGGAAAAGGAGTACACCAGCGTTTTGCTGCTTCATGCGAGTAAATTTTAGGCGAACAACACTTGACTATAATTACTAAATAGGGTGGTCCCTGACTACTTCATTCTGTAAGTGAATACATGCTGGCATTAGGAAATCGATTTAGATATCTTTTCTGTTCACCATTTCTGTAGCACAACACAATGCTAAATGTTACCCCTGAGGCATTAGAAATCCCACTATCCAATCCAATCACTTTTAGAATTGATCTTATGCAATCATTCGGATTGACAAAAAATAATTAAAAGTATATTGATACAAACTGAATTTACAAAAGAAAAATAACGGGAGCCACTAATGCGTCCTCTTAAACATAAGGCATTGTAGACGGTCAATGATTAATCAGAAGTGCATCAATGTTTCGTTTTCCTTGTGGCCCTTTTCTGTACCATGATGACACATAATCTGCATAATTAACCTCATGGTATCTAGGAGGGCATGATTTGCTGATAAGCTCAGAAATAGGGGATATTTTCACAGTCTTGGCTGGATCATGAAATGTTGCGACTGAAAGTCGAGCCCTGCTGGCATTAGTTATGGCCCGATGTTGAGCACTCTTATACTTCCCATTGGTTATTATCTGCAAGAAAAATGATCCCATTAGCAAGACACAACAACAAAGTCACCGTCTATTTGTTTCAATGTAATACGATTCCTCATAGAAAATGATTAAACCGTGATGAAAATTCACAAGATTGCCTAGCTATCAGCATAGAGAACATCACGCATAATTTGGAATTGACTTCTGCTTGAAGTGCAGGCCAGGACGTTGTAAAGCAGTTCGAGGCTTCATGCTTCAATAAAAAACTGTGTAATATGCGGGGCGCAATATAAATAGAAGTTGAAATGAAAAAACATAGCATCATAACAAGACCAGAGAGATTTCTCCTCTCTCAAATACATTCCTCTTGCATTCCCGTGTGGCCTCTATCAACATTTAACATCTTCACCTCAAAATAGGCACAATTAAACCTTCTGCTCTGCATCAAATATCATATGCATTATTTATCTCCATTGTAATCTTGTGCAAATGGTTTCTAATGGTCAATAATGGGCACAGCTAACCAAAGATACAACCCAACCAACATCATCCAAGAAAGATTGCATGCAAGAATTTATCTGGGATATTATCTCTTTCAAACTCATAAAGTTCAGCCACAATGACACTTTAGAGTGTAAGCAGTGCACCAAATATCATGCCCCAAAAAGAATAAAATAATCATTACCTATCTTCAAAGACACTACGAAAAATAGATTATTTTACAGATTTCACGTGGGATTTTCATAAATCCCCCATAATCTATCTTAACCACCAAAGTAATCCAACCTCAGAGCTCCAACCCCTTTTAGAGTTAACAATCCATACTCAAATTGTCAATCTGTAGGATAGAACTCCACAACTAATCAAACAAAAGAGGCACGATAGAGCAAAGAGATACAAAACTTGGCAGATTACAGAGAATACTCTTATGAGAGTAAACTTCCCACCTCTTAAGCGATAATTCCCCCTCGCGATCTACAAATTTCTATTCAAACAAAGGAACTCTTCAAATTGAATTCAACATCTAAAAGCTAACCAATTAGGAAGCGGCAGATAAGCAGATGAAAGTACAAGAAAAGAATAATACCCAAAACACTCAGATGATGATGAGGGTTGGAAAAGGAGTACCTCAGTTTGATCAGACAGGATGACAACAATGGCATCAGATAAAGGGTGCACAGTCACCCACTGAGAATCTTTGAAAACCTGAAGACCCTCAACGTTGTCTTGAATCAATAGAGTAATAACACCCATATCAGAATGGGACTGGAGACCAAGTGTAAGCTCAGGCCGAGGGCATGGAGGGTAATAGCTGATGGTAATATTCTGATAGAAATCCCCTATTGCATCCTCAATGCAACATGATGGCAACCCTAGACTCTCTGAGATCAGACCCAGAAGCTTTTGAGCTAGCACCTTCATCTCATCACTATACTTCCCTACGATTTCTCTGCCATTGACCAAATAGTCAAAGAATTTGAACTCAAAGTCCAACTAAAGTTGAATAGTCCAAAAAAAATGGAAAATCACCTGTAATTGGGAGGGTAGTGAGGCCAGCGAGAAGGATTACGGCGAGAAAGGGGCAGAGTGTGGTGATCAAAGTAGTCCCTCCAGTCCAAGACGCTGTCTTTATCAACCAGCATCTTGCTCCCATATCCTTCGGAGGCTGCGGAAGAGGGATCGCATGCGTACTTTAGCTTATCTTGAAATGGATAATCACTGAAGAAGCACAAGCTCAAACTTCTCATCTGGTCCAATAATTGAGTGGGTACTCCGTGGTTGATCACGTGGAATGCACCCCATTCCCTGCAAGCCTCTCCAATTGCCTTCCTAATTGATTTTCTGTGCTCTCCATCCAACCCAAACAGGTCTATCGCCGGAATATTCTCA
Organism: Jatropha curcas; assembly: GCF_014843425.1. Next base: position 317,099 of record NW_023590947.1, on the reverse strand, counting down.
TTACTATCGCCAACAATGACGGGTCGATTTTCAGGGGGTTGAATATATTGGCAAGGGATCTCTGCTATGTCCGCTTCTGCTAAGATCTGGACTCTCATTGCAGGGCTCCTTCCCGCCTCCATTCCTCTCCTTGTGAATCTAATTCAATAGAAGAACAACACAACACAGAGAAATTGAATAATTTTAATTTTAATTCAACGAATGAACCCATCAAAATCAATTAATGCTAATAACAGAATCGATTCTCTTCTCATAAAACCATAACTTCCACGAATAAATCCGATCATAATTAGCAAAAGGAGCTTTTAATTTTAAGTATTTTTTTTTTTCTTCGGAATTCTACAATGATTAGGACTGCGTATCAATTTCCTCATACAAGAAATTATACGAATTGTTACAGTTGAAGCCTTACCAAACTAGAGAATTGCTTTGCAAGAGTGACTTGTGACTATCCTTTGAGACAGAACTGATGGAGATCGAAGTACCTGCGACTACACTTTTTCGTATGCGAAAAATATAAATTATCCAAAATTATATTCAAATTAATATATAAGGACATTTATTTATAAAAAAATTATTCATATTCTTGAGTTAAAAAATAACTGGATTTCTCCTAATAAGTAAATTTTATCATAAAAATTTTCATTGTTCAATTCTATTGAATTTATTTGAAAATTCCGTTTATTTTAATACACTTTTTTTCCTAAATTTAGTCCGAATATTTTTTATATAGTTTAAGAATAATTAGTTAAATTAATTTAACTATAATTTTTTTTCTTACTTTTCTATAGATATCATTAAAGATGTCAAAAATTATATATTAATCATCTTTTGAGACTCTTAAAATAAAATGAATGGTTAAATATATCAAAATTATAGAATTAATTATCTTAAAATTTGTTTTCCCCTATTTAGCAATATTAGTTATTCACAGATTATTATAAAAGGGTATTGTGAAAAAAAGGTTAAAAAATTCCTAAAAATACAAATAGAACTATTAGTTTTAGGCATCTGAATAGGAAATTAGGACTATAATTTTAGGGAGAGAGAAGTAGAATTTGATTCAGTTATGTTGAATTTTAGAAAATAAAATTCATAAAATTAAAATATTCATTTTTTTATTCTAAATATAAAAATTTAGATATCCAATCTACAAAGTTGTATAAAATTCATTTATCCTATAATTAGATAATTTAGATTAACTAGAATTTTCTTATTTTAATTTTTCCATGGACACTCTCAAAGGTGTTAAAAATTGTATGAACTGCAATATTAATTATTCACACAGATTACGATTAAGGGACACCGTAGAAAAGTGCAAATAAAATATTTCTAAAAAAAAGAAATTTTACTCTTATTTTTATGCACCTTAAGACAAATAATTTCAAATTCATACTATTGAAATTTTTATTTTTTTAATTCCAAACATAAGCCTTCACGAAGTCTATGTATTTGGTGAATGGTTTAACTAAATGTTTATCTATTAAAAATTATCACTTCTTTAATTTATCACACACCCCTATCCATGGTGTCATACCATGATAACCTTATAAATAAAGTAAGGTTATTGAAAACGAAAATAGCATATTAAATGGTATTTGGACTAAGACTATGAGAGGAGAGACCCGGCATAATGCTCTCCACCGCCCCGGGGTCGGCATTCGGGACCGAACCCTAGTGAACTAGGATGCAAACATCATATTCTATTAAGAGGGGCTGATGTCTCCATAGAGAAGGAGCTCTCTCGACGCTATAGGGCCAAAGGCTGCGCATCTGTCTTGAAGTGGGGTTTCGGTACAGGCAATCTATGCTGTCCAGGATGCCTTAAGGCCTCAAGCCCACACACGATTGTGCAGGATCCTTAGATATGCATTGCAAAATAAGTTCTATAGTTGGATTATAAGCTAAGTCTAAGTGCCACACGGGTGTGTTATAGAAATTATAATGCCATTGACTTATTTTAAATAATTAAAAAATTGAAGTAGTAATATTTAGGTTTCAGTTAAAGGTTAAAGTTTACAATTCAAACAATTAAAATATTTTATGAAAAAATTTTACGATCCAAATAATTCAATATGGATAATCTATAAAAAAATATTGTTTTTAATTTAATTAGTAAAATATAATTTAATTATCTAGGTTTCAGATAAAATTTAAAATTCAAACAATTTAAACACTGTATCTTATCATAAATGAGTATATAGATAAAATTTTTTACGATTCAAATAAATTAATATAGATAATATATAGATAAATATTATTAATAATTAAAAATTTGAAGTAGTATATTTAGGTTTCAGTAAAGGCTTTAAAGTTTACAATTCAAACAATTAAAATATTTTATGAAAAAATTTACGTCCAAATATTCAATATGGGAAATCTATAAAAAAAAATATTGTTTTTTTAAATTTAATTTAGTAAAATATTAATTTAATTATCTAGGTTTCAGATAAAATTTAAAAATTTTCAAACCCAATTTAAACACCTGTATCTTATCATAAATGAGTATATAGATAAAAATTTTTTTACGATTTCCAAAATAAATTAATATAGATAATATATTAAGATAAATATTATTTTAAATTTAAATTAAGTTAACAATAAAATATTAACTATAATTATTATTAAATATTATTCTATGAAACATAAAAAATAAAAAAAAAAATTATTATTCATATCTATCAAATTCCCAAATAAGAAATATTTTAGTTTTAATTTCAAATAATATAATAATTTAAATAGATTAAAGAATAAAAATTTTTATTAGCAAAGAAAATTATTAATTATATATTATTTTAAAAAAATTGAAAAAGAAATTTAAGAATTTTGAAGATATAATTTTTAGAAACGGGTCAGAATAAAAATTTCAAAAAGAGGGATTTTTAAGAAACTCTTGTGCTTAATTAATATTTAAAAAAAAAAATTGGTCTTATTTTTTTGTGTTTTTAAATTATAAATTTATGAATTTATAAATCTATATTATATAAAACTTCAATATCTAAATAAAACAAAATTTAATTATATAAAACTCAATATCTAAATAAAAAATTTAATTAATTATTTTATAAATTCTAAATAATAAACAATTTAAATATATGATTTTTTTAATAACAACGAAATTAATTAAAAAAATTGCAAATAATTACCTTTTATAAAATGCCCAACTAAGAGTTTTTGGATCAAATTATTTGGTTTCTTATAAGATGAAGTAATTTATTGTCTTATACGTTATTAATTATGTCAAAACTATAATTAAGTAGTTTTAGAAATTCCTTAGAAGTGAGAAATGATAATAATATTAATTTTGTATATACTATAAAATATTGATTAATTTTAATATCCAATATATGATAATAACATTGATAACCCAAAAAAAACTCCCTCCAAAGCAAATTGAAAATAAAAAAAAAGCAATTATCCAAAGCGAAAGAGAAGACGAAAAAATGAGAAATTAAATCATGAGAAAATAAGAGTTCAAAAAATAATGAGAAAAGAAGATCAAAGATTAAAAGGAAACCTATAAACAAAATTTAGTTTCTTATTTAGAATTCAAAGAATGGAAAGAAAGAAAGTGAAAGAAAACTTAATCCGAGAGTGATTTAAGATTTAGGTTGATGGAGAGCTCTTTATGTTCATCTCTTTTCTACCACCTGTAAAAAAAAACACATAAAAATTATCAGATGAGAACATTAGTAGGAAAGAGTAGGAGGGGTAGAGATACAAATGAAAATTAGGATACAATAGAAGGAAAATATATAGCTAAATAAGATTAAATTTAAAAAATGTTGGTTATTATCACAAATTGAATATTAATTTTTAAATTTAAAAAATATTTTAATGGCCTTTCAAACTGTAGAAAGATTTAAAAAACGTTGATTATTATCATAAAAAAAATTAATTTCTAAATTAAAAATATTTTAATGACCAAATTTTTAGAAATAAAGAAAAATCATAGTAAAAAAAGAAAAAAGTTAAAACTTTATTAAAAAAATGGAAAATAGAAAGATGAAAGAATAAAGTAACACATGAGCACTTTTGAAATATTTTTTGCTTCAAAATTATATATATATATTTGTGCTTCAAATTATATATATATCATATATATTATATATATATATAATATATATATATATATATATAATATATAAATTCAATCCACAATAGCTTTGGTTATATATATATAAATTCAATCACAATAGCTCTTGGTCCTGGTGTTCTATCCTATTAAAAATTAAATATGACTTTTTTCAGTTATATATAATTAAACTTAAGGAAGTAAAATTTTATTGCCAAATTGAGGTAACCCCCTCTCTCTCCCTATCACTGTTATCTTCCATTCTCTCTACTGAAACACAAAATTAAGCATGTAGACACGAAGATGGGCTGTCTCTTGTGATAGTCCCTCCTCGTATTTCTAGTTTTGAGGTAGATTTTTATTTTTTTTTGTTAAATAAATTACATATCTATGTCTATTATGGCATTGATTCATGTTATTTATATTTCTGCTATTATTTGTGTTTTATCTCCATCTTGTGTAGAGTTTATGATCTCTCTATTTTAAGTGGAGTTTTGTTTTGTTGTTTGCATTTGTTTGGTTTATTTGGATAGATTGCAATTTGTGGAGAACTTTTCAATTATACGATGATTTTCGTCTTTTGGAGTTTTGTAATGCGGTATATTCCTCTATTGGATTGAGTGGTTCAAATCCTTTCGTCATAAGCAACTATGTAACATTCCCGAGTTGAGTCATTTCATAGAGTCGAGTTGAGTCGAGTTGAACCAAACCCGGTTGGGGTAGAATGAGATTAGAAGTGGACTTATTTGATAGAATGGATTAGAAGTGGACTTATTTGAATGAGAAGGAAAAGATACAAAGCAATATTAAAGAGAGGATTCAATTGCAGTAAAAGATCAAGCTTAAGGGTATTAAGTTGTAACCTTGCATAAATTGGAGGTGCCATGTAAGGAAGTTTTACATCTTATTTGATAGCCTACAACCGTAAAAATCAAATTTTTCATACCCGTGATAATCATTTCACTTTCCCATTTTCATCTTTATCTTCATCTTCTTCATCTCCTTCCTTTCCCTTCCTTTCTCCATCCATTTTCATGGTAATTAAGCATTAAGGCAACCTCTATTTTCTCCAAGTAAGTAGAATTTCTTGAACCTTATGTTATTCAACCTCTAATTGAGTTATATTGTAGATAATTTATAAGAATTCTGATGTATATAGGAGAAGTGAGTTCAAAGATTGTAGAAAAAGGGAGCTAAAGAAGAGCTCAAGCTTTTGGGAGTGAAGGTTTGATATCTCTTGTCATTTACCATTTATGTTCTTTGCATGAAAACTTGTGTTCGGAGTTGTTGCTCATGAAGATCATTATGTTGCTTATTGTTGGAGTGAGAGGATTGAAAAATTGATAAGTGAAAAAACAGGGGATTGGAAATGAGTTTATGAACCAGAGTTTGCTGGAAATTTTTACCAAGCACTTCATCTTAGATTTTGGGAAACCCCATTTATTGATTGGAATTAGGAAGTGTCATAGAAGAAGTTTTTTTTGTGCCCTATGTGTTAGCTTACGTTGGGCTTTTGATATGTGAATCCCAGGTTATGGAGGCACTATACACCTTAGGCGAATCCCACATCAGGCTACGCACCAGAGGTGGTTCAGAACTAACCTTATCACTAACATGCCCCCTCAAGTTGTACTATCGGTGTGGGGCGATAGTCAACTTGTCTCTCAACAATATAAACCTATTCTTAGTCAACGGTTTCGTTAATATATCTGCAATTTGATCATTGGAAGATAAATAACGAACCTATAACTCCTTGCTTGCAACTTTATCCCGAACAAAGTGGACATCTATTTGTACATGCTTCATGCAACTATGTTGAAGGGGATTAACTGTGACATCCCAGGTTTGGGGCACTACACCTTAGGTGAATCCCACATCGGCTACGCACAGGGTGTTCAGACAGTACAAAAGAGGGGTGATGCCTTGAATGGTTGGACGTTTGAGTGGTGAAATTGGCTGGAGATTAGGAGAACTCCAGGGATTAAAGCAGTGCTCGCTTAATGGAATCCTAGGCATGGTGGAGCTCCTGGGAAGTGTTCCCATTTTCCCCCAAGAACAAGAAACCGTCGAAATCCTAGGATGGGTGACCTCCTGGGAAGTTTCCCATTTCCCCCAAGAACAAAACCGTGAGGGTGACCTCGTACGGAAGGGCCCAAAGCAGACAATATTCAGCCATGTCAAGGACCTGACAAACTAATTCATGAATAATTACGCCATGTATAGAAGATTCAGGGAGTTCATCTAATCAACTGCTTTTGAAGATTTATTTGTTTTCTTCAAGTTTACCTTCTATTTTTTATTAAAATTTCTTATTAAATCAGCAAATAATAATTCTATAGTTTTTATTCTATGTCAGTCTTCAGAAGAGGGGTTATATCCTCCCACTAATATTTGTAATGATTTGAAATTTTTTAATAAAATCCTAATATTATCTTCAATAAAAAAAAAAAAGAAACTATAGCTTCTTAAAAATGCGTTTTTTTTATTAAAAGTTATCTCTCTTTAATTTGTAGCCTTTTTATAAGTTTTAAATACAATGGCTCTTGGTATTAGCTCTATTAATTTTTTATGAGTTTTATTACTGTCATAAATTAATGTCTCGCTCGTTAGAATTGTCTCTCTTTAATTTATAGTTTTTAAAACAATGACTTTTGCCTTTTTAGTATTTTTCTTTTCACTCAAAATTAAATATGTCTTTTATTATTATACTTAAAAATAAAAAGTGCGCCTTGTTATTAACTACTTTCCTTCTAAATGATAATTTGTTAATAAATTGACCTAAAATAATATTCCATAAAATAAAAAATCAGAATAAATAAATATAAATATGATAAAAAAATTTATTACCAAAACATATATAAGATGTGAATTGCAGTAAATAAGTAATATTTTATACACCTCTTATCTAATTTTGCTCTTCTAACTTATTTGCTTATATTTTTTACAGAACTTTATTTATGTAGAATTGCCTAAAATCAGAAACAATGTTTAAATATTTAAATTACAAACTCTAACTAAAACTATGCTTTATAATTGTTGACATTATAATTTTTATATAACAGGAAAATTTAATAAAGCAATTGCAGAGAAATTAATTTTATAATAAAAATACAGATGTAACTGTGCAAGTGCGGCCTTCATCTAATTATTAATAAATTTTCAAATTTTTTATGTATGCGTTTATATGCTTCAAGTTATTACTTAAAGGGATATAGATTTTTATTTATACACTAATATGTTTTCTCTATTTCAATGACCACATATAAATAATGTATTAACATGCTTTTTCCTTTTAAATTTATTATATGAACAGCTCAATTAGAATAAAAATTTTTAATTTCACTTGATATATTCGAATCATATTACCCATATATTATATATACTTTAAATTTTTAGTAATTTATTCGTTACACATATTTTAAGTCTAAAAAATAAATATACTATATACCGGGCGCACAGCGCAAAAACTGTCAAGTAAAATTATTAGTCGAAGACAAATGCAAAAATTACGGGGCACGAAGTATAATTTTTTTTTTTTTTTTTTTTTTTTTTTTTTTTTTCGAAGACAAATGCAAAAATTACGTGGGCACGAAGTATAATTTTTTTTTTTTTTTTTTTTTTTTTTTTATGGGTTCTATTTTAATGCAAAGACGGATCATTATAGACCCAAATTAGGAAAAGTAGAAATTAAGGAAGTTAACCGATTTGTGCAGTTGTATTTGACCGAGGAGGGGAATGAATGTCCCATAGGGGATTCTTTACGGCAGATAAATACAGACATTCAGTCGGGCGCCGGGCCAGACTAGTCACAGTACAGTAATGAGGAACTAAATACTACGTCAGTTGTTAGCAGGAGAAAGCAAGCCGGTCAAAACCCGGGCGGGATAAAGGGATTTTTTTTTTTTTTTTTTTTTTTTGTTCTTTTTAATGCAAAGGACGGTATTAGACCCAACATTAGGAAGTAGAAATTAAGGGTTAACGATTTGTGCAGTTGTATTTGACCGAAGGAGGGGAATGGTGTCCCATGGGATTCTTACGGCGATATACAGACTCAGTGGGCGCGGCAGATAGTACAGTAAGTAATAGACTAATACTAGTAGTTGTTAGCAGGAGAAGCAAGCGGTCAAAAACCGGGGGATAAAGGGGATCCTTATCTGCTTCCAACACGAACAAGAGCTTTTCATTGTTCCTTCTCTATATGAGCGAGGGGGACTCCCACCTGGGACATAGTCGAAGAAATACAAACATTTGACATTGAGAAATTGATTGCGAAACCAAATGCCTCACGCAGCCTTGTCATCTTCTTTAACCTTTCCCTTCTTCCCACTTTCCTCACCTTCTTCTACTTCTACATCTACTTGTTTTCTGGGCAAACTCTCTGGCAATTTTAATCCCAAACAACTCCCATTTCCTTTTTCTTCTTGCCTTAAATTCCACAATCAATCCTCTCTCATGATACGATCTGCCGTTTCTATCGAGAAGGAAACTCCCGAAACCGAGCGCCCGGATACATTTCTCCGTGAAACTGAAGGAGGAGATGTGCGAGCCCGCTTCGAGAAGATGATAAGAGAAGCCCAGGACAGCGTGTGTCATGCCATAGAGGCTGTCGATAAAGGTGGAAAGTTCAAGGAGGATGTCTGGTCCAGACCGGGAGGTGGCGGAGGCATCAGCAGGGTCTTACAAGACGGCGCTGTTTGGGAGAAGGCTGGAGTCAATGTGTCTGTCGTCTACGGAGTGATGCCCCCCGAAGCTTACCGGGCTGCTAAGGCTGCTTCTGCTGATCAAAAGCCTGGACCTATTCCATTTTTCGCTGCTGGGATCAGCTCTGTAACTTCTTCATTTCGATTACCATTCTATCATTTATTCTTATTATTATTTCACACTGTCACCAATTAACTTCTATTCTTTTGCAGGTATTGCATCCAAAGAACCCTTTCGCCCCAACGTTGCATTTTAATTATCGTTATTTCGAAACCGATGCTCCCAAAGGTAAGTATGCGCGTGTTGCAACAATAAACTCTTAAACGAACCATACGTTATCTTCACAGACTGATTGTGTCTTCTATATATACAACTGCATTTCTAATTGTATAATGCTTGGATTTGCCAGAATCAAAATCCGGAAACCAGAGCACTTGACTTACAATTTCCATTGTTACACTTTAAACTTATAGTATATCTTTCTTTTACATCTTTTTCTTTTTGACGATTGCCAAACCCTATAAGCAAAAATAGTGTATGCCCATTATGTTTCCACCTGAGATCTTTTCATGCGTGATATTAATTGATGATTTCAAAATGCCTTGACAAAACCATCATCAGCATGATCGACTGGCTATGGAAATGACGTACTGAAGTTGCCTGATGTCTTTTTGTCATGATACGCAGATTCTCCTGGAGCACCTAGGCAATGGTGGTTTGGTGGTGGGACTGATTTGACTCCTGCTTACATCTTTGATGAGGATGTCAAGCATTTCCATTCTGTAAATTCTCAAATTGATATGCTGGTTCTGTTTTTTCATTTTTAAAAAGCTCTAGTGAAATGTAGTCTTTCATTTATGATTTATATTTGGAGTTTAATTGTTTCGTTTTTCATATTTTGTGGTTCTTTTCTCGAGAGCAAAATGGTAAAAGATAGAAAATGCCATTTTTCTTTAAAAGGATATTTCCTCAAATTTAATTTTCCATCCACTTGGAAGTAATAGTTGCCCATTTTACATCCGCAACTCCAGTTTTTGTTAGTAGGGCAGCTTTTACTGAAGGGTCTGTAGTTGTGGAGATATTTCTTCTATTTTTTTATTTTCATTTGACAAATGTTTATATTGTATGTTGTAGATTCAAAAAAAAGCATGTGACAAATTTGATCCTGCTTTTTATCCCCGGTTCAAAAAGTGGTGTGATGACTACTTCTATATTAAGGTAGGCCATTAGGCATTTTGTTTCACATGTTTATCATACTTGTTTATAGTACTCTGGATTCTAAATTTATCTTATCAATGCCCCTATTACATCAGTTGTTCCTTCCTACAACTGTTACCACAAGTCCACAACACGTACATTCCCAGATAAAACAATGGGGGAAGGAAAATGGAAAACCTATAATTATCTTGCCTTTTATGTCTGAAGATGCTGTGATGTTTCTTGCTTTCTATTGTAATCTACACATGTCTGAAATATATAGAATGAAAAATATTGTAATAAACCAGTCCGCTTGGCTGAATCTTTTTTCCTTTTCTTTTTTGGGAAAATAGTGTTGAAATTATGTGAGGTCCATGAATGCTTTTATATAACCAATAACAGACTGGTTTCAAAATGCACTTGTATAGGTGAGAAATGTGACGGGGAAATAGGCTGCCCCTTTTCAGTGTTAAAATGCAAGTTGATCTTGTACCTTTAAAACTAGGCAGGAATGATGATCTGGAACTACTTGGTTTACCTTGTTAGTGAAGTATACCCTATGGTAATGTTCTTCATGTGTGTTGTAGACTGTAGGATGCCTCTCTAAGGCAAATAGAGCATCTTTAAGTTAAGTGGAGAAGACTAGCAACGGGAGAGGAACACCCTAGAGGACATGGGAAAAGTGATTAAGAAAGATTAGATAGGTCTTACTGAAGAATTAATGCAAAACCAAGTGGAATGTAAAAAATAGATACATTTAGCCAACTCTAACTAGCTTATGACTAAGGCTTATTGTTGTTGTTCACAGTTGTTTTTTAGGTTCTTGTTTCCTCCAAAATCGTTCTAGATAACATGTTGCTTAAGTATTTTTCCAGATTTTGCTTAAGTTATTGGCCTATATGTTTATTAACAATACCATTATGCAGCATCGAGGCGAGAGGCGAGGACTTGGGGGAATATTTTTTGATGATCTAAATGACTATGATCAAGAGATGCTTCTTTCCTTTGCCACTGGTAATTAGTTTAGGTTATTGAGACTTATGCATCTAGGTTGTTTTTACCAGCAGATATGTTCTTTCATTTCCAGGGGTTAAAATTTGCATTCATGTGCAAACTTTTTGTTAAATTGCAGAGTGTGCAAATTCTGTGGTACCTGCATACATTCCTATTATAGAGAGAAGAAAAGATATGCCATTTACTGAACGCCATAAAGCATGGCAACAGCTACGAAGGGGTCGCTATGTGGAATTTAACTTGGTATAACTGGCTCAGAAAAATCCAAACTGAATTTTTGTAACATGAAAATTTGTTGAAGAGCAGGCCTTGATTGCCATTTCTCTTGATTTTTGTAAAGGTTTATGATCGCGGTACTACATTTGGGCTGAAGACAGGTGGTCGAATTGAAAGTATTCTTGTTTCTCTACCACTAACGGCTCGGTGGGAATATGACCATGTAAGTGTGCAAGACTATCTGCATATGTTGTGTCAGACTAAGAGGTGAAAATTATGAGCTGACAGCGATAGGTTGTTTCATTGTGGTCATACAGAAACCTGAAGAGGGGAGTGAAGAGTGGAAGCTATTAGATGCTTGCATCAACCCAAAAGAATGGATCTAATTTACCTAAAGATAAGCATAATCTTAGCCCTTTTTTCTTTTTCTGTTTTTCCCTTCCTTTCTCGTATGTTCTGTGTCTTGTTTAGCTAGTGTTTTTTGTAGCTGCAATAATAAGTTTAGCGTCTTAGCTAGCTGAGATCTACTGTAATCTACTAATTATGAAAGGCAATAGAAGATTTGGTTGTGAAACAGTCTGTATATTTTATTGCCATCTTTTTATGATTATGAAAAAACATTCTGGCAAAAAGATGAACTTCCGCATGCTTTGCTGCATGTTGGAGTTGGAAAGGTCATTCTCGCTAATTATTATAAATTAGATCTCTCTCTCTCTCTCTCTCTCTTATAAAATGCTCTGTCGACCAAACTTGGGAAGCAGGATCAATAACCATTGTAGCTCGTTAGCTACTTAATGGAGGCCTCTTTCAGAGGCATGCTGACAGGCACATCTCTCTCTCTCTCTCTCTCTCTCTCTCTCTCTCTTATAGAATGCTCTGTCAACCAAACTTGGATAGGATCAATAACAATTATAGCTCGTCGGCTACTTAATGGAGGCCTCTTTCAGAGGCATGCTGGCAGGCACAGATTTCCACTGCAATTGGTTTTGATATATAACAGGTAGGCATGCTGATAGGCTCAGATTTCCACTACAATTGGATTTGATATATAAAAGGTAGCGCCATAATGTTTAGAGCCTCTGTACCATACATTAAAGAATACACGACAACATTTAGCTAATGAAAACAACTGAGCAAAATTTTGACAGCTTAAATTTAGGAAATCACTAAGGACTTGAAGATATAGTTCACTGGAACTTTGCCAATATAAACAACTAATGGTCTAGTACATTAATGTCGTATTCCTTACTGTGCTTAGCATGTTTCTCTATATGTTTCAATCCAGTTATAAAACAGTAAAACAGGATGATGTTAGAACAAATAACGGGCTTTTGCAGCAGAAATCATCAGGACTGCTAACCAGCATTAGCTATCACAGTCAAAAAGTTTTGTAGTGATCAAATTCAAGTCGTTTCCTGCTTATCACTCATTATCGGGAGGCCAATCAAGGAACTTGTAGCCCTCAAGTGAAGAGGGTAAATAGGTCTGCTTTGAAGATGGATTGTGGGGAGTGTAGATATAGTCCTTCCCGTAACCAAGCTCTTTCATTAGCTTAGTTGGAGCATTTCTCAAATGGAGAGGCACTCCCTCATTTTGTCCAACCGATTCCTTAACAATCTTCTGTGCAGCCTCTATTGCTTGATACACAGAAATGGATTTAGGAGCCAAAGCCATGTAAGCCACACACTGGGCGAGAATCACATTGCACTCGGGCATGCCCAAGAAATGGCAAGCTTGGTAGCAAGCAACAGCCTGGTTAAGTGCCAAAGGGTCGGCCAACCCAACATCCTCACTCGCAAACCTTATCAAACGCCTAGCAATATAAAGTGGTTGTTCACCGCCTTCTAACATTCGCGCTAACCAATAAATGGAAGCATTTGCATCACTTCCTCTCATAGATTTGTGAAGCGCGCTGATCAGATTATAGTGTTCTTCCCCTGCTTTGTCATATGCAAGATGCTTGCATTGAAGTGCCTCCTTAGCATCACCCAAAGTAACACTAACCACTGATGAGATTGAGGATAAATTATTTATTCGGGAAGATGCAGTGGTAGCAGAAATCTCCAAGGCATTCAAGGCAACACGGGCATCTCCATCACAATTTTCAGATAAAAATTTAACAGCATCTTCATCCACTTCAACTTTCGCACCTATGCTTTTAAGCAGTCCCCTATCAGAATGATTGATTGCCCGGTTGAGAATGGTTTGCACATGGTGAGGCTTTAAAGGATAGAGGGTAAGAAGTCTACAGCGTGAGAGCAGTGGCGTGATCAAATGGAAGGAGGGGTTTTCCGTGGTGGCACCTATAAACACAATGCTACCATCTTCGATGACAGGCAAGAAAGAATCCTGTTGAGACTTGTTGAACCGATGAACCTCATCCACAAACAAGACAGTTCTTTTCCCACTCTTCACTTTCATCTTCCCAGCATTTTCAACTGCATCCCTCACATCCTTAACCCCACAATTCACTGCTGACAGAGAAACAAATCTATACTGGGGAGTGGAATTCACAATTGCTCTAGCAATGGAGGTCTTACCTGTCCCAGGTGGACCCCAAAGGATAATTGACGGAAGGCGGTTGCAGTCGATGGCGGAGCGGAGGATAGAGTTTTGGGCTAGAAGATGATCCTGGCCGACGACGTCTTCCACGTTGCAAGGGCGCATGCGTTCTGATAAGGGTTCGTGGCTGACGGCAGTATCTAGCAGTAATTTGGGCCGCTTAGAGTTTGAAGGTAGAGGAGTCATTTCGTCATGTCCTTCTCGTCGTCCTTCGAGGTATCCAGCAGTGGGTTGTGGGGAACTTGAGGAGTTGGGTTTCGAATTTGATTGCAAGAGGAAGAAGCGGTCCAGCTTTGGCTGGAGCGGAGAAGGGTTTGGCGGCGGTTTAGAATTAGCGTCAGAAGGCTTACGTGAAAGTATCCATTCGGTGGCTTTGAGGGTGGATTTGCCGCCGGTGGCCGCCAGAGCTTCGGTAGCCAACTCGGTTGGAAAACCCATGCTTAGCAGCTGCTCCATCTCCATCTTTTTTCTGGTGCCTTTCTTCTATGCACACCGTCGCTAATTCGAAGCATGGAATGCTGGTCTTCGGAAATTTACCATATATCCATGAATTTCTGGTCTTCGGAAATTTACCCATATATATATAAATATATATATATATATATATATATATTTGGTTCCCTCCTACTTTCACTAATAACCTGAATTAAACCATTTATCTTAAATATGAATTAAATTCTTATTAAAAGTATATTTGGTTCCCTCCTACTTTTCACTAATAACCTAATTAAACATTATCTTAAATATGAATTAAATTCTTATTAAAAGATAATCATAATTAATTATAATTGAAATGAATAATCTTAATCAATTTAAATATCCGGTTTTTCTTTTATTTTATTATAAAAAATTATTCCATTACTGTCATAATTTTTTATCTTGGTTGGACTTGCACACAACACATATATTAATAAAATTTAATTGATATAATTAAATTTTTATTTTTATTTTATTTTTTCTAGCATGTCTTTGTAGTAATTTCATTAAAAATTATATGATCCGTATTAAATGCTTATTAACTGATAGAAATCAGTCGAATTATAATTGTCCAATGTGTAAGTAGAAGATAAAGGTTTAAAATCAATTAAAGCTTCCCATTCTCAAAATAATAAGCCTTAACAATTCAATGCCATCATTACTATATCCATATCCTTACCATTATCTACGATACCACCATTAATGTCGATAGATTTCAAAAAATCAACAGAATAAGGATTGAAGGCTTTTGATGGCCAGGATGAAGTATCGTTCGAGTTCCCTCGAGTCGTGACTCTTTGCAAACTGTTTGTGGTCATTGTTTTAGCACAGTTGCTAGTTGATTGAAAGTAAAAGTATTGATAAGGTGTACGTTGGGTGTTTGATGTCGAGATATCCTAAAGCCAACAAGCTAACTATTCTTCTTTGCCCAACTTGTTTGTCACTAACTTGCAGTAAATGTGAGCCAATTAAGCTCAATAGGGTGCTCATTGATGAAAATGGGACGAATTTGTGTCAATTGTAGGTGTGGGTACACTGCAATTTTTGTTGCATATATACTGTTTGTTAAAATGCCTGAATGAAACATTGAATGGATTTGGACATTGGAAGAGGAGAACGAGATATGGAGAGGGTGTGATGCCAGAGTTCTGAGAATCGTATTTTCCATTTTATTTTCATTTGCCTTTTAGGTGTGATAATAAAAGCAAGTTCTACATGAGTAGTGCTTGCATGGCTAAATGCAAGTTCCATTCTGGCTTGCAAAATAATTTGGCATTGCGAAACAACCTTGGTCAATTGCGTACAATATTTTAAATAATTTAGAAACTTGATTGTAAACTTTTTTTCATTCAAACAAAAAAAATGAAAAATTTAGCCATCCATATCGTTAAATATAGGATATGATATAAAGTTAAAATTTAAATATGACTTGAACTAATGCTCATCGATTTTACACTTGGCTCTTTAATTTCATATGCAAGATTAAATGATATCTTTAATTTCATATGGCATTTCACTGCTACGATGGAATGTTGTTTGGTGGGATGTGCAGTAGTCTAATGCCCAATTAACGGTTTTTTTAATTATGTGCTAAAAATAAAATTCTTCCACATAATTCTGAGTTCATAGCGAACTGTTCTATAGGCAACAACGAAACCATAGCCATTTCGAAGTTTAAAAAAGAAAACTAGAAAACTTGGATTCTTTTTTATTTTACATCGGAATGTATCCTTGGATTTACTCGCTATATATATATTATACCACAGCCCTTTGCTTTATACATCTCGCTGATCCCTTGTATAAACTATAATATATATCAAGAAATAAAATAATCCTTGGAGATAGAACAGTTAATGAATTTGTCCGTCTCGATCGCAAAGCAGTTAAAATGCAGCGTGACCCATATTTATAGCATTCACCCGATATGTGATGTAGACTATAACTATTAAACCATTAATGCCTGGAGTTCCCAACTCCATGGTTGAATGCAACACACTGTGATTCTGGTCTAGAGAACTGCCCACCGGCACTGATGGGGCAAGTGGTCGTCAGCCCCACTGGCGGAACCATACAATTGTAAGACAAGCATAACGACGCCGTATCAGGCAACGCCCTCCCAGGTTCCAAAGGAAACCCCGTTATATAATTGTGTTGCAAGTACAAGGTTTTGGTGATGCCTCGGTACACGCTGTCAACGTACTCCTTTGGAACCGTCCCCATCCAATGGTTGTTATTCAAGAATAAACTCTCCACCCCAGCCAATACTGGCGTCAGCTCTCCGCTCAGCAAGTTGTGGCTCAAGTCCACGATGGATCCCTCACCGTAGGATGCAGAAGACGGGTCCACAAACCCCAGGCCCCCAGATAAATTGTTCCGTTGCAAGAGCAAACAAGTGAGGGAAGGCCTGAAGAGAGAGGCAGGGATGGGCCCATTGAACTGGTTCATGCTTAGGTCCAGGTACACTAAATCTGAGAGCGACTCTAGGCCGTTGAGTGGACCCCACATCTCGTTTCTCGACACCGACAGGTAACGAAGCGTTGACGGCATCTCTAACGGCAAAATGCCTCTTAGCATGTTGCTTTTCAGATCCAAATGCAGCAGTGGAGCGGATATCCTCTTGGGTAACTCTCCGGACAAGGAATTTGAAGCAAAGATGACGACTTTCAATTGGCTCAACGCTGTGAAAAGACCCACAGGTATGGAGCCGGTGAGTCGGTTGTTACTCAAATCGAGCGTGTGCAAATTGTGGAGCGATGCTAGTGAGGTGGGAATAGAACCGGTTAAGCGATTGTTGGTTAAGGAGATGACACGCAGGTTGGTAAGTCGATCGAGTTGGGTAGGGATGGGGCCAGTAACAAGGCCCGGATAGAGGATTAGTTGGGTTAAGTAGGTGAGGTTGGAGAGGGAAGGGGAGAGTGAGCCAGCAAGCCCCGGAGAATCAGAGAGTCCGGTGCCGAGAGTGAGAGCAGTGACTCGATTGAGAGAGCAAGTAATGCCGGAGAAGGTGGAGCAAGGATCTGGGGATATGAAGTCCCAGGTGGAAAAGAAGTTGGAGCCTGGAATGTCTGTGAGGCTGTTCTTTATGGCTGCCAAAGCTGCAAGATCAATGCTGTTCAGTTTTTGCTCATACGATGAACATGGAATGGCAATATGCAGTAGAACCAGCAGCCAGAGAGTGTGCTCTCTATTCTTGGCCATGAGAGAAGGATACATGTGTTTGTTTTACAACTAAGTGAAAGAAAAGGCAAGAGTGTGCATGCTATATATATAGGAGAAGTCCAGCACTCAGTTATAGAGCTAGCTTAGATTCAGTTAGGGAGCGACAATGACCAAGAGTAAGAGAGTGGCTTGTTGTGTTGGTGGCATTATTATGTCTCATATATGTGTTCCAAGTTTTTATTTATGGTGCTCATCCAAACGGAAATTTCTGTGGATTCTTTTATCTAATTGCAGATTGCCACGTAGCATATTGCTTTTATTTTGTCTCTTTTATGTCGAAGGATAATCGAAAATTAAGAGTTTTATTAAAAAAAAAAATTCAAAGGATATCCCTTTTACTTGTAAAGCGAATCATCTTAACTAGGCCAAGGTCGCAATATTACATAGTTTATATTTCATAAGTTAATTTATTGTTATTATATTTTTTTAAAGCATATTATTATTTTATTTTATAAATTGTGTTTAGTATATTATTTTAAAGCATATTAATATTTTTATTATAAATTTGTTTAGTATATTCATTTAATATTTATTTTTTCCGCATATGCAGTTCATTAGATGTCGTTTGATAGAAATTGTTAATTGTAATTAATTTTATTTTAAATAATTTAAAAAATTCAAGTAATCATATTTAGGTGTTTATATTTATGGAATAAAATTTTATTACGATTTAAATAATCAAATATGGAAATCTATAAAAAATATAATTTTTTAATTTTATTAGCAAATAAAATTTAAATTACTTAGGGTTTCAAATAAAATTATAACTTCAAAACAAAATTAAATTTTTTAATTTTTTTTTTTTAATTTTTTATTTTTTTTTTTTTTTTAATTTTATAAAAACTTATATGCTTATTATAAAAAATATTATTTTTAAATTTAATTATTATATAATTAATTATCTAGAATTTAAAGGTTCTATAATAATTCAAACCAATTTAAACATTGTATCTATCTAAAATAAGTATATAGATAAAGTTTACTATTCAAATAAATTATATGGATAATATATAGACTAAATATTATTTTAATTAATTACTTAACAAAAAAATATAATATAATTATATAAATATTATTTCTATAAACATAAAAAAATAAAAATTGTTATATTCATATCTATCCAATTCCAAAATAAGATTGTATTTTTCAGTTTAATTGTAATATATAATATAATAGATTAAAAAATAGAAAGTTTTGATACCAAAGAAAAATTAGTGAGATCTATATTATTTAAAAAATTGAAAAGAAATTTTAAAAATTTTTGAAGACATAATTTAGACGGTAAATAAAAATTTTTTAAAGAAGATTCTAGAGACTCTTCTCTTATTAATTTTTTTTTAAAATAATGGGTTCTTATTCTTATTACTTTTTTTTTTCAAACTATAATTTATTGAATTTCATAAATAATTATATAAAAATTCAAATTTAAATTTATAATATCTAAATAAAAAAATTTAATCAATTATTTATATAAATTTCTAAATTAATCATAATAAATATATGATTTTTTAATAACAATAAAATTAATTTAAAAAAGTTACTAAATAATTACCTTTTCATAAAAATGCCAGCTAAGGTTTTTGGATCAAATATATTGGTTTCTTATAAGATAAAACAATTTATTGTCTTAAGACGTTATTAATTATGTCAAATTATAATTAAGTAGTTTTAGGAATCCCTTAGAAATGAGAAATAATCAAAATTATAATTAAGTAGTTTTAGGAATCCCTTAGAAATGAGAAATAATAATAATATTAAATTTGTATAAACTATAAAATATTAATTAATTTTACTATCCAATAAATGATAATAATATTAATAACCCAAAAAAACACTCCCTCCAAAACAAATTGAAAAAAAAAAAAAGCAATGATCCAAAGCGAAACAGAAGAGGAAAAAAATGAGAAATTAAATCATGAGAAAATAAGAGTTCAAAAAAATAATGAGAAAAGAAGATCAAAGATTAAAAGGGAATCCGTAAGCAAAATTTAGTTTTCTTATTTAGAATTCAAAAAGGAAAGAAAGAAAGTCAAAAAAAAAACCTAATCTGAGAGTGATTTAAGATTTAAATTTATGGAGAGCTATTTATATTCATCTCTTCTTTACCGCCTGTAATAAAAAAGCAAATAAAAATTATCAAATAAGAACAATAGTAGGAGAGAGAAGGATGCATAGAGATACAAATGAAAACTAAGATTGAATGGAAGCAAAATATATAGCCAAATAAGATCAAGTTTCAAAATGTTGGCTATTATAACAAATTAAATATTAATTTTTAAATTTAAAAAATATTTTAATGGTCATTAAATTGTAGAAAGATTTCATAGATGTCGATTATTATCATAAAAAATTAATTTCTAAATTTAAAAATGTTTTAATGACCAATCAAATTTTTAGAAACAAAGAAAAATCATAGTAAAAAAAGAAAAAAGTCCAAAATTTTATTAAAAAAAAAGGGAAAATAAAAACTGAAAGAAGAGAGTGACGAGTCAGCATTTTTGAAATATTATATTTTGGTTCAGGGTTATATATATATATATATATAACTAAAAGAAAAACTGAGTCAATAGTCAAAAATCTAATTGACGTAGTGCAATTAATTGTTTGTAATATGCAGAATTCCATTAGACCCAAAACATCACCAATACCCTGTACGCATGCGCGAGAAAGAAAGAGAGCGGCACATGGATCGGACCAGAAATTAAGGTAATAATACTAGTGTATGCACAGCACTTAGCACATGAATGCTGCAACTAACTACTATACATTACAACCAATTTACATGTAATGTAGCACAAGAAGACAGAACGGAATTTGTTTATGTATTATATTAATTCTAACCAAGGCAAAATATAGTGCCTAATTAAGCACAGTGAGATGTAGAAATTTTTGTGTTAGAAAGATTCCATTCCTCCATTATTATTATCATCGGAATGGCAAAAAGATCTAAACGAGTGCGGCCTGTTGTTCATCAATGCCTTCAATATTATGTAAGTGGACCACTGCTGCCCACCCTCCACGCGGACGCAGCCATAACTAGTTTAGCGGTGAAGCAATTGCAAATGCACGCGCAGAGAGAAGAGATTTATTTATAGAGTAGTTTGTTTGCTGTAGTGGAAACCATAGATTCTCTCGATTTAAAAGAATACTCTGACTACTATATATCTTTCATGGAGTTTTCTATTTCAGGTGCCAACTTCTGATTAATTTATTCGCTTTAATAGCTTTGTACGCCTAAAAAAACCCAGGTTCCAGCTTTGAATTATTTGCATGCTTGAATTGGCATTCCTCCAAGGCTATCTTTCTATTCAGAATGTATCCCCTTTGATTGCTGCATGCATGAATTGGCAAAAACCATTGGCTGGCCTGGCAGGTTAAAGTTTAACATTGATGCTAGTATTTTCAGTTCAGTTCTCAAAGGAAGGGTGCTTTAGTTGTGTATACTATTGAGGAACGAGGTAGGGGCTTTGACAAAATACAAAAATAAAATAGTAACTTTCTCCCAAGTTGAGATATGGACTCCATGAACTTTTTTTTTTTTTTTTAAATGAATTTTAACTGAAATTAGATTTTATGATGTACAAGTTGCCAAGATATTTAGATTATGAATTTATGATTTAACTATAACAAATAGAAAGACAGGATATTTTTGTGTATTGGGCTGTGAAAAATATAAGGTGACAAACTACAAGTGGAGCCAAGTTCATAAGTGAAAATGGAGAGACTTTTCATAATGATTTTTTTTTTTTTTTTTTTTTTTTTTTTTTTTTTTATTTAAAATGTTACCAAGATTTTATTCCTTCAAGTTTTTTTTTTTTTTTTTTTTTTTAATGTTACCAAAGATTTATTCCTTCAGCACAGACAAAAATTACCGAATTAAATAGAGAATGTTTTATGCCTGGCAGGCCGGAGTTCAGTAAGCAACCCACTGCTTAAAATAAGCAGCCATAGAAAAGTCGGTTCGATATGATTATTTATAAAAATCAACGGATGTTTACTTCCTATGCTTACAAAGCTCTTTTCCTAATGCAATTCTATATTTCTATAATATCTTTGCTAGTCCACTACTTTTCAAAGATTATAGTTGCCCAAAAATATAAATATTTTAAAAATTATTTATATTTTTTAAAAGTGTATAATTACAAATATTATCGTTTCAACAAAAATTTCTATTTTTATTGATTTATTTCATAGATGAAGTCTAAACCCAATATAAATAAGTTAATCCCATTTTTTTATTAATTATTTTTAAATTTAGGTTGAATACATAATTCATCCTGAATTTTATTATTTCAACCTTGTGACATCCTCAACTTTTACTTTAATGCAATAAATACTTTAACTCATAAAATCATATATATTAAACGCTTTAAATATATATAATTATTTTATTATATACTTCAACTGACTTATTAAAAAATATGAAAATTATTATTTCAAAAGTTATGCTAACTATACATTAAATCAATATTTTACATATAAAAATCAAGAATTTCTAAAATTATTTCGACTAGTGTTATCAAAATTTGCAAATTCAAGTACATATCAGGTCGTTCACAAAATTAAGATGCTATAAAGTTCAAATTACAAAGTTTGGTGGTGAATTTATATATTTTGAAATAAATATAAATGAAAAAGTAAAGAAAAAGATCAAACAACCTTTTCAATTCTGGCTGCTGATAGATAAGTCGTTTAGATAAGTCGTTATATTTTATACTGCATAATATTAAAATTAAATGAAGGCGGCTGCACCAACAGTACAAATAAAAATACTTATTTCGTGTATTTGCATTGGCGACTAGATTTCAATCTGCGCCAAGAAAAATTACTTTGAATTCTAAGCAATATGTACATATATTACGTATACTTTAATATTTTATAGACTAGTATTTTGACTTGGGGATTGGAAAGGCGGCCAGCAATATTGACCGTCTATCGTATCTCCAACCTCCAAATGTATACATAATGCTGCTCTGATTAACTCCACACACTGTCCATTGAAGCAATAACAAAGCTCCAAAGCAATCAAAATAATATAATCTCTCTCTTTCAATGTCACTCGCTTATGGACATACTTTCAAGCTTCTCTCCCAGCAAAAGAGGGAGACTAGGAGTCCCTCAGGTTTGTTTCATGAATATACACAAACGCCATATACATGCTTTGTGATAGCTTTATGTTCTGAGATGATTTTTTTTTTTTTTTCATTAATCTGTTTAGGAAATTATTTGCATCCCAAGACACCCTCGAAAAGAAGAGTCCAACAATTGGATTTGGTCAGTAATGTTTAATTAATTTGTTTGATTTGCACGTTAGTATTTGCATGTTGATTAAATATCCAAAAAAAAAAAGTAAAAAACATTGAATAATTGGTATGCCAATTATAGGTTGGGTTAGGGGATGGATCAATTACCAGAATCAAAGAAATGCTACACAAAGTGGATCTATCTGTTTCACCGTATGATACTGCATGGGTTGCCATGGTCCCTGCTGGAGATTCCCCACGTTTCCCAGGATCCTTACAATGGATTTTGGAGAATCAAAATCCTGATGGCTCATGGGCTTCTCACTCAACCGATCCCTTGCTCATCAAAGACTCTCTGTCTTCCACATTAGCATGCATACTTGCTCTTCGAAGATGGGACGTCGGCCAAACACTCGTTTGCAAAGGTATGCCGATTCCATTTTATTATTAGAATATAGTTTTTTTTTAAGGGTATTATTAGACTATAGTAACAGGAAATCTCCTTTTTTTTTTTTTTTTTTTTTTTTTTTTTTTTTTTCATAATTAATTTTTTTTTTTTTTTTTTTTTTTTTTTCATAATTAATAATCTCAATTCTCAACTCCTTTACTAGGCCTAGACTTTATCGGCTCCTATCAATGGGCCGCCACGGACAGGAATCAGCGTTCTCCAATCGGCTTCGATATCATATATCCTGGCATGATCGACCAAGCGAGGCGTATGGGCTTGACTCTTCCCATTAACCCGTCTTCGCTCGATGCAATGCTTAACAAGCGAGACTTGGAGGTCCAGAGGTGAATGTCGTTTGCGTTACCTTTTTCTTTTTCTTTTATCCTTTTTATCTAGTATATAGTCAAAAATACAGTCCTTTCTCTCATTTATTAGAGTTTGCTAGCATAATATATAAATAATAGAATACAACTATCATTGGTAAGTCAAGTCTATCATTATTATATATGATGTTACAGTCTACATTAATTATGGGCGCATTTAGACTGAAAATATTCGGTTGCTTCATAATTAGTGCTTTGACAAGTGGTTTGGAGGGAAAGAAGAAGTATCTTGCATATGTTGCGGAGGGTTTGCCTAAACATGATGACTGGAATAATATAATGAAGTATCAGAGAAACAATGGATCTTTGTTTAATTCCCCATCTACCACTGCTTCTGCTTTGCTTCACCTGAATGATGATAAATGCTTCACGTACTTGGTCTCCCTTCTTAAAGTATACCAAAACACAGGTACATATACAGGTGTGTGTATTAGTTGATTAGTCACTTGTTGTATTAATTTGCATACTTACATCTTATACTACTTTTGCAGTTCCAACCATCTATCCTTTAAATATATATACTCGCCTTTGTACCATTGATAATCTCGAAAGACTGGGGATTGATCAATATTTCAGATCCGAGATTGAAACAATTCTAGATGAAATCTACAGGTGAAATGCCTTGCATTTGCTATTTTGTAAAAAAAAAGTTTAATACAGGTTTATCTGACTCTCTCTCTCTCTCTCTCCATGTATATATATGGTTGAATTTATATTGATAATTTTTGCGGTGGAACAGATGCTGGCTTCAAGGAGATGATGAAATATTCTCAGACATTAATTGTCTTGCTATCGGATTTAGACTCCTAAGGATGAATGGATATAGAGTTTCCTCTGGTATGGACTAGAAAGTTTTGTTTTGGCCAAAAACAGAGCTAGCACACTCTAGTTTTATGCACAAGTTAATGACATATAAAATTTGGGGGAATATTGGTGCAGAAGCATTAACAGGACTTGATGACCAACAGCAGTACTTGGATTCTGTCAGCGAACAAGACAAAGATATAAACACAATTCTCGAGTTGTACAAAGCTTCCCAGATGGCAATACTCCCAAGTGAACCCATTTTGGAGAAAATAAATGCTTGGACAACCTCCTTTCTCAGACTGGCATTAGTAAATGGGGCTTGTGCCCAAAAAAAATTGTACAAAGAGGTAACAATTTCATTAGTTGATATCAAAAGTTTGTTGCTACAACACGACATTTACTCCAGACGATGATACATTCATTTATGGGTCTTTTTTTTTAGGTCGAGTATGCTCTTAAGTATCCTCATGCCAGTTTGGAACGGCTTGAGAACAGGAAAAGTATAGAGTTGCTTGAAGTAGACAACACCCGACTTCTCAAAACATCTTACAGGTCAATTCCTGCCGGTTTTTTCTTTTCTTCTAAAAGAATGGAAAATATCTAGAGTCTGTTGACACTTTATACATATTCCAGGTGCTTTAACATGGACAACAAACATTTGCTGGAACTGTCACTGAAAGATTTTAATGCCTGCCAATACATACACCAAAAAGAATTGAAAATCTTGGAAAGGTAAGTATAACAATTAATTTCTTTTAATAATTGAACGGTTGAATGGAGGAACATGTTGAATATTATACTTGATTGATTATGCTCTTCCAACTGGAAATCAGATGGGTCAAAGAATACAGAATGGATGAGCTTAAGTTTGCAAGGCAGAAGATAGCCTATGGGTTTTTTGCTGCTGCTGCTGTGCTATTCTCTCCTGAGCATTCCGACGCCCGAATCGCATGGGCTAAATTCACTGTTCTTGTGACTCTCATCGATGATTTATTTGATGTCGGTGGCTCCGAAGAAGAGTTGCTAAACATGATTGCATTGGTCAAAAAGTAATTAATGTTTCCCTTGCTTCCATTTTGTTCCTGATAATGGGAATATGTCAGCTAACAATTGTGTGTTGAACGAAAAACAGGTGGGACAGACATTCAGAAGTAGGGTTCTGCTCCGAACAAATTGAGATAATTTTCTCTGCAGTTTATGATACAACCAATGAGTTTGCAGTGAAAGCGGGCATAGAGCAAGGAAGAAGCGTCAAAGATCATTTAATTGAGATAGTAAGCAGGAGATTAATTATTAGTTAGATTAGATAAAAAATAATAAACCAGCATAAAGAATGAATTAGCTAACAAATTTTTTTTCCAGTGGCTGATATTGCTGGATTGCATGTGGAGAGAGTTCGAATGGACAAGAGGGAAATCGATCCCCTCAGTGGATGACTATATGTCAAGTGCATATGTGAGCGTTGCCTTAGGACCAGTTGTTCTGGTGCCTCTCTACTTTCTTGGGTGCAAATTGTCAGAGGAAGCAGTGAAGAGCGAGGAATACGACAAACTGTTTATGCATATGAGCGTTATTTCACGGCTCTTGAATGATCTCACAACAGTCAAGGTACTCTCTTTTGTTTTTATTTTTGCTTTTGCATTTGCATTTGCATTTGTTTCTCTCTACAAATAAAATCAACGTACGTATTAATTGCAGAGAGAAAGTGAACAAGGAAAACTGAACAGCTTGGCATTGCGTGTGATTCATGGGGGAGGTAGCATCTCAGAGGAAGAGGCTATAAGAGAAACGAAGAAAGAAATTGAGAGTCATAGGAGAGAATTGCTGCGAATGGTAGTGCAGACTGAGGGAAGTGTGGTTCCCAAAATTTGCAAAGACTTGTTCTGGAAAACAAGCAAGATTGTTCACCTTTTTTACATGGGAAAAGATGGCTACTCGTCTCCACATGAGATGATGAATGCTATAAATACTGTCATCCACAAACCGATACTGCTACCTCAATACTAGTTCCATTTCGTAAAAACTTCCACTTTCACTCTCGATTCCTAGCTAAGGACAAGCATAAAATACGCAGTTGATTCTTTAAATTTTTTTTTTTTTTAAATTCCGCCACCAAAATCAACATCTTGTTCCTATATGTATATGGTTAAAGAAACACAAAGCTTCAATATTTGAAGCGGGAATAGGAAGAAAGATATAATGAGATTGGGGCGAGTGAGAGGATCGATGCTTGTTATTGGGTCAAGGAAGAACCTTTTTCCCCCCTTAAATATTGAAAAAAAAGGAAAATCTACATTAAGGTGTCTTGATACACTGTTATTTATTATTGAAATATTATTATTGTTTGCTTGATTAAACAATCTTGAAACCCAAATATGCAAATTCATAGCGAAAAATCTTACAGCAATCCAAACATAACACAATTCCTCACATTAATAAAAATATTTTTGACAATTTTTAATTTTTATATATAAAGTAAATTCAAATTTTCGCGACTATAATTTCACAATTAAAAGAAAAAACGCTTAATTACTGCTGATAACAGATAATAATAAGTATGTAAAGGTGAAAGGAGAACAATTATATTCTATCTAAATGGATAGTAGTTTTACTAAATCAATTTATAATTATTATATACCCATCTATAATTATTTCAAACCACTATTTTTATATTTTATTTATTTATAGATCTAATACTTTTACTTTCAATCCATTTTTACATACAAATATCAAATACCCAACCTAATATAAAGAAAACCAACTGTTGTTGGTAATTTGGTTCACCTTTATTCACATATCATCATATAATAATGGAGAAAGAGAGAGAAAAATAGCAGATTTTTGGGTACGTGCACACTTAAGGGTTAATCCACGTGTAAATAGAAAAGGATTAAAAGCGTGAATCTAACGCTCCCCCGTTCGTCTATAATAGTAAGTAAAATGGAGTTAATCAGAAAATTATAATAACTTTTGAGCTCTTATTTAATTAATTAATTTTTGCCAAAATTGAAAATTGTGTGCCTTTGTATTGTACTCCACGAATGAAATTAAAATTAGTAATTGTTCCCTGGGAATTATTCTTTGCTTTGCTTTGCTTTCCTTTCCTTTCCTTTGCTTTGGCTTGCTCGCCCCTCTAATCCATTATTCTCATTCTCTCCACTAAGGGCTTCTCTTCTGTTTCACTCTCACAGCTGCTTTCAACTGAAACCAGGTATTCTTTCTTTTTAGCTAGCTTACATGCGTCATGCTTTCTGTGTATGGCATGGATCTTCTCGTCCGAACTCTTTTATTTTCGGATGTGGGTTTTCCTGCGAATTGTCATGCCATTCTGTTTCAGGTAGTTTTTCTATTGTCTTGCGGAGTTCTTCTTCTTTAACGATTCTCTTTGGGGTTTTTAACTCTATATACTCTCTGGAGCTGTATTCTACTTGTATTTATTTTGATTTCTTTATACGCAAACAGTAATTAGAGCTATCAACATCTTCACGAAACTGTGAGCAGCAGGCAGTTCTTACTGCTACTATTTTTTTGTTTTTTGAGAGTTCTGCAATTGTTTAGTTGGGACTTTTTTTTCATGTTGGAAGTAATAGTTTTTGCTTCAAATTGCAAACTGCTATTATGCTTAAGATTATGAAGCTCAACTTTCACCAAATTCAGGTGCGAAGCACTCTATGTTGAAACACTATCGCTAGCAGCGCGACCCAGGTTGTGGATTAAAGTAGGCTTTCGAGCCAGATGCTTGGTTAATACTTTCCGGCAGAGGGAAAACATGCATTTTCTTTCTTTCATCCGTAGATGTTGGAGATTGTTTTTCTGAATGAAATAGTTATTCTAGATCAGGTTGATAGCCAAAAGGGTGCACTTTTACTCAAGAAGACATCTGCTTATATGCTCATAATTTTTGTTTCCTGGATGAAGCGTGTTTGCTCTTCGTTGATACTGCCTTTGTACTGAAAATTGTATTTACCTAATGTTCCTTGATTTTTCCTCTAATATCATGCTTGGTGTTTGTCATCATGACTTCATACAATTGGGTGAATTTCTTTCGATACCTCCATGCATATTTACTTTTCATTAAGGACCATTTTTGACATGGCAGGTGCCAATTTCCTAGGCTACATATAGATGCAGTTTTTTTTTTTTTAGATTGTTAATCAAGTGAAAGTAAGTACATAGCCATGCAAAGGGATAACAGCACTAGTGCCCCATCAACACCCCGGCTTCGGCACCGCAGGCGCTCCAACGAGGTCGGTTACTCTATTTCAATATGTTGTTTTTTGTTTTCTTTTCATGTTCTTTTAACATCATCAACAAATTGGTTCTGTAGAAGTATATATTTCCTAGAAAGTATCCATGTTATGCAGTATATGCTATTGAAGGAAAACCAGTACTGAATTTTTTCTTTGCCCTCATGACTTATTTTTATTTTTGTGTATTGTGATATTTTAGTCTCTTCAATGAATTCAATATCACTATCAGTTGTGCCCTATTTTCTTCTGACATACTTGTTTGGATAATAAATGGAAGATTGTAAACGTCTTTATCATTTGTTTGAGAAGATATATTGCTTTCTTTAAAATTGTGGATGAAAGTTCATATTTAGTTCTATCTTTCACCTGAATTTCAGGTTATTCCAGAGGCTAGTAAGGAAAATGGAGGCCATTTACTGCTTCATGATCGAAACAAATACAAGTCAATGTGGATCCGTGCATACTCGACCATTTGGATGATTGGGGGCTTTGCTTTTATTGTCTACATGGGTCATCTCTATATCACAGCAATGGTGGTTGTCATTCAAATATTTATGGCCAAAGAACTATTCAATTTACTTAGGAAAGCCCATGAAGATAGGCACCTCCCAGGTTTTAGACTTCTAAATTGGTAAGGATGGCATATCATCTTATCCTTGTTAGATTATACGTATAAAGGGATCAAGGCGATTTGAGACGTAAAAAATTTGTAATTTTTTTATGAGTGCCTGAACTTTTCTTTTTGTGCTATTAAGTTTCTGAACATCCACACAAAATGCAATGAAGTGGTTTTGTATTTTTTCCAGCAACCTGAAGTGCCACGATGGTTGAAGTAACAGAAATTTTGGCTTCACTTGCTATACAGGCAAACACATGAATTATTTTATTTTTCTTTTTTCTTAAAAAAAAAAAAAATCAGGTATCCCTCCCATAGATAACAACATTTTTTTTGCTACTGCGGATTTCTAAGATTTTGAGCATGCATATTCTGAGAATGTTTTCTTATTAACATAGTCCATGTGTCTGCTGACAAAGCAAGTAAAACCAGTTTCATATTATTTTAATTCATTCTCACACATCTGGTCATTAAAAGGTACAGAGGCCCTTAATTGTAAAATCTATTCTCATGCAAGCACTCAATTACACAGAAAAAATTCTTGGCATTCAAAGTATTATTGTCATTATAAATGTGTCTTTTCTCAGGCACTTCTTCTTCACTGCAATGCTATTTGTCTATGGCCGCATTCTCAGTCAAAGGCTAGTCAATACTGTAACTTCAGACAAATTCTTGTATCAGCTCGTGAGCAGCCTCATCAAGTATCATATGGCTATTTGTTATTTCTTGTATATTGCAGGTTAGTTGTATGCTACATAAGGTGCCATTAAAATTTATTTCAAGGGTTTCTCATTGCCTTTTAGAGTGGGTTTGTTTTGACACGCATTCGTGATGCATTGCTTCTGATTTGGGTTCTGATTTGTACAATTGGCTTAGGTTTTATGTGGTTCATTCTCACGCTAAAGAAGAAGATGTACAAGTATCAATTTGGCCAGTATGCATGGACGCACATGATTCTTATTGTGGTGTTTACTCAATCCTCTTTCACTGTGGCCAATATTTTTGAAGGAATTTTCTGGTAACTCAAAACTCTTACTGAAACGTATATGTTGACATGCTTCAATTTATATAATATTGGTTTCTCTGATCTGGGATTGTGTGTAACCTCTGTTCCCAATTTTGACGGTGTCAAGCTTTCCTCGGGCAGGTGGGGCTTTCTTTATTTTCTGCTAGTTTCATTTTCTGATATGATATGCCAAGTGCATTAGACCCTATTTTTTTATGATACTTATATGACATTTTTGTCCTCTCTATGGAAATGTTTGGTCAAATGGTTATGCTAGTGTGCTCACTTTGTCCTCTTTGCAATTCGATTCTCATATGAGCTTGGAGGTTTTGTTTATTGAGTTCCAAGTAGAATGAGATCTGTTCCTAGTTGCCTTTTTCAAAGCTTCATTAGGAATACTTTTGCCGTCCAAGTATTATGGGGGATAAGGATTATCATGTACATCTGTAAGTTAAATCTCACACAAATTTCTACTTCTCAAAGTGCAACTGCCACTCCCATACCAGTTTGTCCTCTGCGACAGCAGCTCATCATAATTTTGCTTTTTCATTAACTTGCCTGGAAAAATATTTTCTTTCATTACTAAACTACTAATATCTTATGGGAAACATTGATGGTACCAGTACCCCACCAAAAGAAATATCCAAACTATTCCTAATTCAGCCCATGTAACCTGGTTTCAAAAAGACCAGATGTTAATGACCTGGCTTCATTTATCTTTACCTGAAGATTTATTCCTATGTTATTGGTCCCATCTCATCCTTTCATGTATATCTATAAGTTCAGTAACAAGTTTTATATATATGTAATGAATCTATGGATATTTGTTCTATTCTTGCCTATAGGCTACATAATCAGTTCAATCTGTCTTCTGTTATCTTAATCATAAACTAGACTTCAAACATGAATAGCTCATCAGTGTTGGTACTCATTTACATATATCTTTTTACCTTGCTATGTAGGTTTCTTCTTCCAGCCACACTAATTGTCATCAACGACATTTTTGCTTATATCTTCGGTTTCTTCTTTGGAAAAACCCCTTTGATCAAGTTATCACCAAAGAAAACGTGGGAGGGATTCATTGGAGCATCTGTGACAACTATGATCTCTGCATTTGTGGTGAGCATGCACTTTGCTCCTTTTCCTGGCAATTCTAGTGGATCTTTTTATTTGATGTGTATTGTAATTAGTTTCATTTACCATAATCTAATCATTATTCTTGCTGTATCAATCTTGTGCTTAATGCAAATTTGAAGTATAAGGCTTAACTTTGCAACTATCATGGTCACAGAACTATAATATTATTATGAGTATATTTCTATGAAGTCTCAACTTCTGTTCAGCTGTGTGTCCTCTGTAGGAAATTTGTTGCCATGTCTAGATCTATACAATAATGCAGTTAACCATGAATGGAGGAGTTAAACCACTGTTTCAGGCTCATATCGTTAGGATTCATCACGAGTTCCCCATTATTTTCATAAGTTCCTGTTGCTCTCATAATGGCATATTTGTTGTGACATTTTTACTACTGACAGCCACTTTCATGTCAATTACATCAAAAGACTGATGCTTTCACATTTGACTCGAGACTTTATGAGAGGATTCTCTAAATGTTTAACTAATTTGTGCTCAGTTATGTAGTTCATGAATGTCAAGTGGTATAATGTTTAACCAACCTTGTGCTTGTTTATGTAGCTTGCAAATGTCATGGGGCGTTTTCAGTGGCTAACATGTCCAAGGAAGGTAATTCTCCCACCACACATTAGTCATTATTGCTTAAAATGCATACTGGTTAATTATGCTGGGGACCCACGTTCATGCAGGACTTATCAAGTGGTTGGCTTCAATGTGATCCTGGGCCTTTATTTAAGCCGGAGTATTTCACTTTACCAGAATGGATTCCTGAATGGGTGAGTAAGCTCATGTTCAATTGGATTTGAATATCTGCACTGATTTTACAGTTTGTTAAGAACAAGATGAGAATTGTTCACTTTAATGCATGACACTCAACAAGCTTATGGTCCATGCTTTTCATATTATGGTTTTATACCCGTTTTTATGTTTAGATGGGTTGTATATCCTGTTGTCAATATATAAACAGCTTTCCTTGCACTGCATCAACTGTCGTTAGTAAGGTTTACCATGTGTCATTTTCACTTGGTATCTATCAACACACTAAATATGATTGGATATCCTCGCTGCCTGTGATTTTAGCAATGATTTGCCTGCGGTTGTTTGAGTTAGGTTGTGTTTTTGCATGTTGCCAACTGCTGCCTTGGAATACACACTATTAACTTTATCCAGCATCTACTTATTCTTGAAACTCATTGTATTAAGGTAATTGTCAAGGTAAATCTAAGTTGATACTAAATTTCATAATTATCTCATTTGTTGCCTTTTTTTTTTTGAAACGAGAATCATGTGTAGATATGGTGATGAATGTATGGTAGGTAACTGTGTTGAACTTGAGCCTTAAATAAGCATGCAAGTAACATTTTGTTATGAGTTACATTTTTATGTTTTCTTGTTACTATGAAACAAAAAAAAAAAGAATTAATGTAATTTTCTTATTCTCTTTTCTTTGTGTTGAATTTTTATTCTGTATAATCGGTGTATCTTGGTTAACTTGTAACTTTCAGAGACTCGAATCATTTCTTAATTACCAATATTAATGCTACATTAGTTGCTCTCGTGCAGTTTCCGTGGAAAGAAGTCTCCATTCTGCCTGTTCAGTGGCATGCCATGTGCCTTGGTCTGTTTGCCTCAATAATAGCACCTTTTGGAGGCTTTTTTGCAAGTGGTTTTAAAAGAGCTTTTAAAGTCAAGGTGCTCTCTTGTACTTTCAGCATTTTCAGAAGGAAACAATAGGGAGACGAAGGGAGAGAGAGGAATGGGGAATGATGTTGATATGTATGACATGCTCTCCAAAGTGTTGGATATCATCTGCTAACTTGTTTTCATCTTTGCAACAGGATTTTGGTGACAGTATTCCTGGCCATGGTGGAATTACAGATAGAATGGATTGTCAGGTAAGCTGTACTCTATTTATTTGATGTGATTTGCTCAGGATCTATTTATCTCCAGTTTGGAGCATTTGCTTCCTTTTAGTTGGCTGCACTCTATTTATTTGCTGCTATTCCAATTTGAGCCATTTGGATTCAAGGCATTTTATTCATTTCTTAAAGCAGGATTTGAAATTAAAACATGTAAATGAGCAAATGGATGCTTCAAATGCAGCGTTTCCATCTAATTTATGTTGCAACCATTCTTGTATTGCTCTCTGATTGATTTGATCACTCTCTGTAGATGGTGATGGCTGTGTTTGCATACATCTATCATCAATCATTCGTCGTGCCTCAAAGTATCTCAGTTGAGATGATACTAGATCAGGTAAAACTAATTAATTTCCATATATGACTATATATTCCATCTTAGGTCATATTAAAGAGTAAATGACTGCAGTAGTTGATTGTGTGGTTTTGTAGATCTTGACGAACCTTACTTTTGAGGAGCAGCATGCTTTGTACACAAAGCTTGGTGAAATCATTCAGGAAAGGCTGGTCGGACGTTCTTAGCCCACATCCATAATGTTCTAACTCTGCGCAGCATGTGATACATGGTAGCCAAGCAGTGAAAGAGAAATGTTTGTATATGTTGACTTTCCTATTTCGGATTCGAAATCTCTAGGTGGAGGCATTCTTTAGTGTGCGCACTATGTACAGCATTAACAGGATATTCATAAACTGTCAACGGCATGTATTGTTGATTCTCTTCTTAAAACTGCAATACAATGGAAGAATGAGAGGTGGCACAGGCAACTGAAGCTATTTCCAAAGCCAGATGAAAAGCTAATAACAGTGTCATGGCAGCACCATTATTGAGAAACCTAGAGAAATGAGTTGATTCAAGCTAGGTAAAGAGTGATCTGCATGTTACTTGTAATTCCAGAATCAAGCTGGCCGAAGAATCTGAAAGTTCTCAATCAGTTGGAAACGTTTAAGATTCATCAATGAGTAGGTTTTGTTGGTTTTTCATTAAAATTAGAAACTCAATGCACTTAGTGAATATGGAACATTTCGGGTTGCTCTACATGGTTACCATTGTCTGAAAATGTTCTTTTTGGAAATTGATCCGCACATTGGAGCCAATATCACATTTGAATTTCATTGCCAAAAAAGGGACGGCGCCATAAACAAAATCTTAACAGAAATCAATATCCCATTTCTATGTAAATCCTCGAGCACAAGGGCACAGTTCATAATACCCTGGGCAAAAGTCAAACAACCCCTGGCAACCTCCTAAGAGAAAAACCAAATGGCATAAGCAAAATTCATGGTCTTTCTAAGGAGTTCAATGGGAAATTTATCGTGGTATCGTCAGTTCCTATGATGAAAAAAAAAACATCTAAGCTGATGATTCAACAGAGCATATAAAATATAGTACATGTTCTACTTTTACAATGAAAACTTTGACGTCACATTTCCCTCAAGATCCATCCAGATGAACAAAAAATTGACAGATTGTTTTCCTTAGCTTCTACAACTTCTCACACGCCTCCAATTAGAAGCAAAAACTACATGGAAATGTTTTCTGGAGAAAGGGTGCGTGTTAACACCCCATCTTCCACAAAATCAAGTTCCTCACTTCTTTTTCATAATCTCATTTTCTTTCATTGAGTTTTTTTTGATTTCTCAATCTTCACATATGGAAGAACACCACCAAAATAGCCAACCTTTGGTGCCCATCCTCGCTGATGGGCACGGCAAAACATCAAGAATGTGTTTGCAAAATAGGAATTAAAACCCATAAAGACATGCCACAAAGCATGTCCTTGCGGATTGATGGGCCAATTTGATATGTTCTTGCAAAAGATCCGATCGAAAAGCCAACTTAAACTACCAGTGAAAAGGGTAGCCACATACAGTTTTGCAAGTCGCTTGGCAGAGGCATCTTCTGTATGAATGTAATATTTGTACATTCGAGGGATGCAAAGAAGGCAGAGGATGACAAAATGCACCTTGAAGCCCATTCCAAAATGCACCACTGAATGAACCATAGCAAAAACAGCACCATAAAGGAAGAGAAATGTAGGCATTGTACTATGATAGTGCCAGTCCGGTGAATAGAGGATGTACAGATACAGTAGCATCTCCCATACCATGGGGGTCTCATCGCTTTGCTGTTGCCTGGCAATGAGTTCCAACCACCATTAGCATAGGTCAATCAAAACAACTAAAAAAAAGATATTAAGAGAGATTGATATTTTTGGAACTGACAGTTATTTATTTTCACGTCAAGCTGTTTTGGGCTGGCATAACAAAGAATGAGAGTGCACTTAATTTGTTAAGGTGCACAAGAAGGTCGTGTCAATTACATAAGTAAATATCAACGCAGAAACATGTGCATGAACATACTTGCAGTATATCAACTTTTAATAACATTCTGCGGATTAGACAGCAGTTTCTTTTTTCAAAGTCCTTTTCTTTTTTGTCTAGTTCATATTTAGAGTTACTCTACAGATTCCTTAAAAAGATAATCACTGAAGAAATCAAATATTTCAGCACCTAAAAAGAGAAAACAATTGGAAAGATCCTTCACAAGATGAAAATCAAGCAACAAACAAAAATGAAACTGGCAAGCATCACATAAATGATGATAATAAAAACTTGATTACAGGGCATAACTAAAAATACAACAAAGAGTTTTTACATATAAAAAAAGTACAAGTGTTTTGAAACTACTTTCATAGAATAACAGGTTTTATTTATATTATCCACGAAAATACTCTAATTGTATTTTTTTTCACAATACCAGAAAAAGGACAGTACATAATAGTTCAGTAATATACAAGATCATCCAGTGAGAGAGTGAAACTTACACACGTTGCAACGTGGCATGGAAAAACATGCTTCCAATTGCAAGTATCATATTAGATATGTGAAGAACACTAAATCTCTTCTCGAACTGTTGCCTTAATGCATTTATGAGGCCAATGAGAGCCAAAAGTATGCATGGTATATTGGATATGGTGTTGTAAAATTCTGCAATATAAGAAGAATTAGCATAATTCTTCTCACAACACTCAGTAGTGGATGTAACAGGACCCCAGAAGCTTGATATCCCATCAGCCATTCTATTAGACGAATGTTCAAACTTTGAATATATTCAACCAAACCTTTTTTTTTTTTTAGGATGTTGCAGGGTTTCATGAACCGGTAAAACATGAAGAACCTGGAAAGACAAGTAGATGTTTTAAGAATCCAAATTCTATCAAACAAAGCAACATTAAAGAGGGAATTTTTTTCTTTTTTTTTTTTTTTTTTTTTTGATGTTTTAAAGAATCCAAATTATATCAAACAAAGCAAACAATTAAAGAGGGATTTTTTTCTTTTTTTTTTTTTTTTTTTTTGGGCGAAATGTTTTTTTTTTTTTTTTTTTTTTTTTTTTGGGCGACAATGGACAAATTGCACAAGAAATATTTATTACCCTCCTTTGCATAAGATATGTGAAAATCAAGACATTAGAAAAAGCATGTCATAGTGACTTGTGAGCATGTCTATTAAGAGAGTCAATATTTTCCCTAAATCTGAATTTCTTAAGGGACTTATTTAGGTTGACCTATGAGGAGCTCGTCCTTGCTAGCGGTAATGACATGGGAAATACAGCAGCAAGTATAAGTAAGTGCAGTGTATCAACCTAAAACATCAGAGGATCAAAGTTTAGGTGTGGACAGATGTTTGTCCAGCAGAAGTTGAGTATAAATGCAATCAACAAGAATGGGGATAATGCAAGGATCTAATCAAACTCATAAGCTTTTCATTCACGGGGAGTCAAATCCATACAAATGCAATCAACAGGAAATGGGTATAGTGCAAGAAGCAAACTATTATTTGGCCTGTAAACTTGTATGCTTAAAAATAAGGAACAAAGCATTAAAAAAAGTATATGTCAAAGTGAAGCCCGTACAAGTAACCATTAGTAAAAGTGAGTTAGCAAGAGGGAAAACATATATTAGCCCTTTAGCAGGAAACGAAAACACACTAGCGTAGCGGCCAAATCACAAATCGAAACACAATCAAACATCACGAAAACAGCTACCACAAATTGAATGAACATAAAATACTCCTTCGCTTTAGGCCTGCAATAATAAGAATAATAATCAACATTGTTTAAACGACAATCACTAATCTAGAGTCGCATATACTCCAAATAAAATGAAAATTGAATAACCAGACCACTAATCACTAAAATTTAAAACTTTGCTACCAAGATCCAATCTGAAACGTTTTCATATTGCCGAATTCAAACACCAATCCCCTTATAATATTTACAAGAAGTTAAGAACAACCTCTGTCTAAGGGAACAGACAAGGCACATTTTCAGACCATATCAAACATGATATAAACAAACAAACCTTTGTTTAATGTAAAGAAGCCATAGGTGCGCTCCGCTGGCTTAACAGTTCCTGAAAGCTATCAATCTCACGGGCATGGGAGGGCAAGACGACGAGAATCTATTTTCGGCATTTCGAGGCAGAAATAGACCACTTTCGTGTTTTATCATTATTTTTATAAAACTGGGTATTTTTGACTTTTCAGACCGAAGATCTACTGTCTACGTGCGCAGTTGGCGATAGTCGAGAGAAGTTCCGCGAATGTGTTTCCGAACAGGTGGTATAGGAAACGTCATCGACACTGTATAATGGGCTGAGCCCAATCGTTTAAAAATTCTATTCTAAATGGGTTCAGCCCTTTTATCATTTGTGTTCGACTTGCAACAGAGCCCTTTAACAAAGAACTTCGGCCCATAAAAACAGTGCCAAAATGCACACTTCCCACGAGTGCATCTAGCCTAAATATCAGTCTCAT
The DNA here is from genome assembly GCF_014843425.1 of Jatropha curcas. The sequence goes on along the minus strand of NW_023590947.1, from coordinate 279,017 downwards.
GCAACTAGCTGCCTATATGGACGTTAATCAAATTTTCGACGTTATTTTATTTTGTCCTATTATTAGGAAAAAGTGCAGTAAGATTCATATAGATTGCGAAATATATCTGCTCTGTTTCTGTCCGTTTTTTAAATAGACTAAATATTTTTATAATTTATTTCCGTTAGATTATAAAATTTTTTCGTCTATTTTTTATATTTTTTTTAGATACCTAATAAAACAATGAAAATATTCTTTTTATTTTTAAAAATATAGAGATGGACTAATTCTTTTAATATCGTATTTTAGTTTTTATCATTTAATCTCTATGTTTTCTTATTAACTTAATAGAAAAAATACAAAAAGTTAATAGAATGATTTAATAGTATAACGGAAGTAAAATATATAAACAAATTGATAAATTTTAAAAATGTCCAAATTAATAAATTTTAAAAAAAGTGCAAATTGGTAAATTTAAAAAAAGACAGGAATTGAGTACTTTTTCCCTATTATTATTTTGCAAAACGAGATTTATTTCAAAAAAAAAAAAACACTCAATTAGAAGAAAACTGGATTCAGTGTATTTAGACACTAGACAGGCAAATAAGGTTCATTGAATCTGGTCATCAAGGAGGCACTTACTGCGCCAATTTTCAACATCCAGATAGATTCATGGGATTGCTGTCGTGGAATTTTACCTAGTGGCAATCTCGTGGTAACTAAAGTCTATAGGATTACACCAAAAAAAAAAAAAAAAAAACCATGAAACTCAATAAAAGATTTGACAAAATCTGGACTCTTAAATTGAATGTCAGTGAATTGAATGTTTATTTTGGTGTCAACGAAATTTACAATTGAATGCGGGAATTATTAAAAAATATTTACAATCAAGTATATTTTATTAAATTATTTTACTCAATAAATCATATCAAATATAAACTTCCATTAAATTTAATTCTCTTTTTTCATTTTATTTTATTTTTATTACCTTGTATTTCTGCTCTTAAACAAAAGTATCCTTTTAATTTTCTTTTGATTTCAAGACAAAATATGAAGAACAAAAGGGAAAAAAAAAAAAAAAAAAAACCTTTTAATTTTCTTTTTGATTTTTCAAGACAAAATATGGAAGAACAAAAGGGAAAAAAAAAAAAAAACAAAGGAAAAAAAAAAAAAAAAAAAAACAAAGAAAGGTAATACTTCCGTGAGATATTCCAGTCAAATTCACTTAATTGTATCAAAATTATTAATTCAAACACTCAATTATAATTTTTTTATTCGGACATCAAATAAAAAATAAAAATCTAAGTACCACAAATGTAATTAATTTGTTATAGTATCAGTCCGCTTTATTGTTGTCCATAATTCTAAATATAATATATACATATAAAAAGTTTTTTTTTTTTTATCAGAATTATTTTCACTCAATTAGGTGAGTTAGGAGAGAATTAAACTTTATTGTATAGTTCGCAGTATTATTATATATATATATATATATAAAACAAAAAAAATTACCATTAGTTTGAATCATTGAGCTGTATTGATATTTTACATAAATGGATTCTAATAAAATCTAATCCATTCAAATAGGAATTAAAGTGTTACACACGAAATGAATTAATTACTGACTTATCGGTTTAATAAAGCAGTGATCGAGCCAATTGAATCGCGGCCTGGAACGCTAGTTCAATTCAATTAAAGTCTAATTTCGTGTCAATAGTATTAGTCAATCCTGTTGCATATTGAACCTGGACTTCAAAGTAACCCATATACATCCACATGCAGCCTAACCAAGATAGTGTACATGACTATCCGGCAGTCACTATCTTCCACCTGGCTTATATATAGCTTTTACAGATTAAGCCATAATTTCGCCATAATTTCGTCATCTTCCTTAATCTTCTTCAGAATATCGACATCCTCTCGACATCCCTCCGTTTATCTGTACACGTAAAGCAGAAACTGTACCGCCTTATAACTCTCTTCGATCAAATTAGAGACAAAGAAAACCATGGCAAAGATCCCTTTCCGATTCCAGAAGATGGGTGCTGCTTTCAGCGAGGCAGCGAGGATGAGGCTTTGCGAGAGCAGCGGGAGCGAGCACTATTCTCCCGATAATTCCGACCATGATCTCTCTGACCTTGTCAATTCTTTTATCGAAAGAGACTACAGGATTGAAGCAGACAACGAACGTCATCTGGAAAATGATTCAAATCTTGAAGCTCTGGAAAATTACTGCTCTGATTCAGCTGAAAACAAACAATTGTTACAGAATTTGTTTAATGACAACGGAGACGACGATGTGAGGAGAAATATTAGCGCCGAAACACAGTTTGCATGTGGTATCATTGGGGAAAGGTCTTCGCAGGGATTTAAGCGCCGATTGATGTCTCGTTTGCGGGACCAGGGCTTTGATGCTGGTTGGTACTTGTACACTATAATTTTTAAATTTAGAATTAGGAGTGAATAAAATTTTGTATATATACACTCTAGTTCCTTGCATTAAATTAATGATCTGCGTACGTATGATACAGGTCTTTGCAAATCCAGGTGGGAGAAATTTGGGAGGCATCCGTCTGGAGAATACGAGTATGTAGATGTGAATGTTAATGGGGATCGATTCATTGTTGAAGTTTTTCTAGCTGCAGAATTTGAAATTGCTCGTCCCAGCAACGGTTACGCTGAAATGCTTGATGTTTTTCCACAAGTATTCATTGCCAAACCTGAGGAGCTCAAGCAGGTTGTGAGATTAATGTGCAGTGCAATTAGACAGTCCATGAAAGAGATGGACATGCATGTGCCGCCATGGAGGAGAAATGGTTACATGCTAGCCAAGTGGTTTGGTCCCTACAAGAGGACAATCAACCAAACTCCAGCTGCTAGAAAGAACTCATCTCATGACTCTGTTGCTGCAACACGGTCTATTGGTTTTGAGCCTTTTCCAGTCAAGGCTTATCATTGCAGAGATGATGTTTTTTCGACTAAGCTTGGCCTGAAAGTTGGCTATTTGACTGCTGCCTTCAATGGCATCACCTTGGATATGCAATAATATAGCACTAGATAAAGAATTTTACTACTGATCAAAAGATCTAAATGGCCAATCTATGGGCGAAACCCTGGCTAACAAAAGATCGGTTGATGCGGTGGCACTTTTTTGTATAGAAGAATCAGCAGCGTGGATTGTTTTATTGTCATTGTTAAATAAAAGGAACTGGTAGCCTGAGAGTTTGAGAGGATGAATTGGATAGGATTTGAAAGTTTATTTATTTATATCAATATTTAAATATCTAATATAGGGATTAATAATAATAATTTTTTATATTGATATAGTTGGAATTTTCTATGATGCCTATTTTTCGAGTTTATAAATTAATATTTTTCAATTAATTCAACGAGAATTCTAACTATAATTGTATTTATTAAGTATTTTTGAACAATATTTTATATTTCATATATATACTTATGTATATATTTTACAGTATTTTTGTAGATTAAGTAAATAATGATGTTTGAACTGGGTTAATAATATAATTTAGTATTTCTTTTTAACTTTTTATAAATTAACTAAAGACAATTATCCAATCAGAGGGGAAATCTATCTGAGGAATTGGAAAAGCTTTCCTGGGTTAATAATAATGATGTTTTAACATCTATTTTTCGAGGGAAATTAAAAATCAATGTGCTCCTTTATATATACTCGTTCTCAAAAAATTAGAATCATAATTTTTTTGAATAAATCTCAATTTAGGCCCTAAATTTGTAACCCTAAAAAAAAAAAAGTGATATTTGATCTTTGGGCCAAGTCACACTTTAAATTATACCAAATGACCTAATTTCAACTTGATTTACAAAAAATCATAATGGTGTGGTTAACGTGATCGACAAATTTAAAAAAATAAAAAAATTATTAAATTACAAAGGTAACTTAAATTGAAAATTTATATATTTTAAAACCCGATTTTTGAAACCTAAAACCTAAATTCTCAAGTTTCCTTCTTCAATCAATAAGTCTCGTCTATACATAATCTTCAACTGTGTTTTAATCGGCTGAAATATGATTACAATGGTTCATCAAAATTTGTTTTTTTGGCTCAAAACTCCAAAATTGGTATGGTAAAGCTACGGAGATTGAGGAATAAAGGTCAACTCTAAATCATTTATTAAAGATTAAAAAAAAATTTATAAATATGTTTACAGTACCGAATAGATATTATTAAACAAACAAATACGAGCGATTGGATTGTCATTTGGTATGGAATTTTTTTTAAATAAAATAAATTAAATCATTTGATATAAGTTAACGTGTTATTTAACCCAATTAGTGAAATATGAATTTTTTTGCTAAAATTACGAAGTTTAAAGCCTAAATTAAGATTTATTCTTAATTTTGTTTTTCCGGAAAAAAAATCAGAGGGGAAATCTATCTGAGGAATTGACGTGTTATTTAACCCAATTAGTGAAATATGAATTTTTTTGCTAAAATTACGAAGTTTAAAGCCTAAATTAAGATTTATTCTTAATTTTGTTTTTCCGGAAAAAAAATCAGAGGGGAAATCTATCTGAGGAATTGGAAAAGCTACCATCGTCAAATTTCCCAAACCCGATTCGTGAACCAATCATTATATAAATCTACAAAATACTACCAAATTTGAGAAAAGAGTCAACCATTGGAACGGCTCTGATTATTCCCCAGAACAGTAACTTACCGTACCGTCCTTATGCAATCTTTCCCAATCTTGGAAATCACTATAAAACACCAAATATTAAAGGCCACCTGTCCTTCTCCTCTCTATCTCTCTCTAGTAGAATAGAATTGGAGGAAAGAAAATTCTCAAGGAGAGTAAGAGAGAGAAACAGTGGATCTTGCCTTTCTAGCGAAAATTTGAACCGATCAGGCACCCCTCCCCGATTCGAGTGGAAAAAAAATGGAGGGAGTAGGGGCGAGACTCGGGCGGTCCTCCACTCGGTACGGACCGGCCACGGTGTTCAATGGACCGGTGAGGAAGTGGAAGAAGAAATGGGTCCACGTTTCCCCATCTAACAACACCAACCACTCTCAAAATCATCACCTCCACACCACCGCCAACGCTACTACTAACGGTAATAACGGCTCTCATCTCCTGCTTTACAAGTGGACCCCATTAACTCAAAGCAACAAGGATGCCGCCAATAACTCCAATGCCGACAAGAATTCTCTCAAGGACGACGCGCTGCCCCTGCCTGAGGAGCCTCCCAGACGTAAATTCAAATACATCCCGGTATTGTTTTCGCCTCCCCATTCTTTTATTTCTTTTCCTTCATTTAACTTTTAGGGATTTGCTTTCTCACTACTGTTGTTCGTGGTCTTATTTTTTCTCTTTTGGTGTTTGATGTGTGATATTTCAAGTCTCTGATGAATCCGAATTCTGTGTTAAGTTGCTACATTTTAGATCTGGGTTTCTAGAGTACAGCGTTTTAGGGTATTGTTTTCATGGTCAGATTGATGGATTTTTTAGTAAAGACTGGGGGGTTTTGCTCTGCTGGGTTTGAGATTTTGGGTTTAATTTTACACTTCATTCGGAAGATTTAATAAGGTGTAATAAAGTGTATTAAGGTATGACAAGGTGTGGTAAGGTAAAGTAATGCCCTTTTTATATTTGGGAGGAAGGTAAGGTGAAGGAAGGTTTAGTAAGATTATGTTTTTTGGTTTGATAGTATTGAAAGGTAAGGCTAAATATAAAATTATGAAAAATATTATTTTCATGTAAATTGTTATTTTAATTGAATAAAGTTATTCTTAACAAGATATTCATTTATGGATATTTAAGGTATTTAAAGATATTGTTTAATAAGGCTGTGAGTAAGAAGATAGAACAAAATAAATAAATAATTGAATGAGGCAATTTGGAAATTTAAAAAAAAAATAGTAGGGATAGTATAGGAAATTAAAAGTTAAAACTCTTCTTCACACCTCAAGTCGGTGGGTTTTCAAACACACCAAATAACCTCCAAAAACCATTTCTTTAAAATAATGTTCCTCCAAAACAATTCAAAAACTAACTTACTTTGCTTTATCATACCTTACTCCCAAAAACCCTCAATCAGAACAATATAAGGTTTTGAAACATGCAAAGTGTTGCATTAAGTTTTATTAGAGTTACTCCTAGAAGACTCTAAGAAGACTATGAAGTGCTAATAATAAGTAATTCTTTTGCAATGGTGTTGCGCACTTGACAGAAAAGGATTGTTTCTTCTGTTGCTTTTCATTTTGTGAATATGTAGGTCCAAATTTCATTGAGTTTGCATTAGCTTTTTCTCAAATATTTTTAAAGTTTGATGGAACCTTGACTTGAATATTTTCTTGATCTAGAAAGTTAAGTGGGCTATTATGAAAATATACCCTTGTATCACCTTGTCGGATGAAGCCATACTTTATCTATTTGTAGCAGAGCTCTTGAAGGATGGCACTCTAACTGAAAGCCTTCCACAAGTTTTACACTATGCATCTTTGAATTAGTATTTTGAAAACTGTTTTAACTTTAGATTGTGCAGGCAATGGCATATACTACATAAGGGTTGTTTGTTAGTCGATTGGTTGTGTTTTGTGCCATAAATCCTCTGAAGTTGCCTGCTTTTTCAGCATAGAAGTGGTTATATTGCAGATGTCTTGTTTTAATTTTTTCATGCTTTATAAAATTAGAAAATAACACAGCAGAGGATATAGATGCCAGCTCAATGGTGATGAGTGAAAGGATATGGTCGTGTTTATGTTCATCTACTATGGATTTCATTAGTCATATGCATAGGAGATAAAAATTGAATGTTTATCATTACTGTTTACTGGATAAATTAGAGTGTATATATAATATGCCTATAGGAGATAAAAATTGAATGTTTATCATTACTGTTTACTGGAAAATTAAATTTTAGAAAGTGTTATATATATATATATATATATATTAATATATTTTTTAGAGCTTTACCGAAGGAGCCCTTCCAGAAATTCTTTGACGGCCAAGGTCAAGGCCCTGGGCGAAGATGGGGTTTGGAAATAGTTTTTCAAATATATATATATATATATATATATATATTATATATATATTTTAGAGCTTTACCCGAAGGGAAGCCCCTTCCAGAAATCCTTGACGGCCAAGGTCAAGCCCTGGCCGAAGAGGGGGTTTGGAAATTAGTTTCAACCAGCAATAATATATATATATATATATAATATATATATATATTGGAAGGGAAAAGAGGTGTTTGTTTAGAAACTTTTTTGATCGTGGTGGGATATATATATTGAGGGAAGAGGTGTTTGTTAGACTTTTGATCGTGGTGGGAGGTCATGGTTCAATTGGAATTTGAGTTTGTACTAGCAATAACATATGATTAAATTAGATTTTTCAATAAAAATGCCATCAGAATTTGGAAAGCAAAGGAACACTCATGTTAAGGGTTTTGCTAAAATAAGGGAACCTAAAATCCTGAGTAGATATTAAAGAACCATTGCAATGGCTAGTTTGATTTGTAATCATTAGATTTAATAATTTTCATAATACATTGATAAATACATCGTTAGATTGAATAATGTTAATATTACTATAATTAGTTTATCTTACATGAACTTGATTACCAATTTGTGGTTGGATATATCTTCCACGCCCATGCTCTCATCAGCTTAAAGCTTTCGACATGGGTATTTCCAGCTTCAAGTTGATGTGGAATGTTATCATTCTGAACTTACACTCTGCAAACCTAGGGCAAAAGTGAGGTTTGCACAGTACTTGTTATTTTTTCTTTTTGAAGATTTAGTTAAAACCAAAAATACAACTTTTGGAACTTGTGCAGAGAGTTTGATATTGTTTATTTCAAGATCTGGTGTAATAGTAGTTAAACAAATGATCAGAATACAATCATTTTCTGAGTAATCTATTTGTGCGCATTGCAGACATTCAAGTGGTTAGCTTGCTTATATTTTTCTCTTATTCCTAGAGTAGGTGTGAGCATGTTCAGTATTAAGGAACATTAAAAAAACTATGTGGGAAAAAAATTCTGGCTTGTTCATCTATGACAAGTATTGCTTGATTTATTGTACTTGGTTTGGTTCATTGTATGTGTTTGTTTCATGAGGTTTTTGGGAGGGGGCACTTTGATTTTACCTTTCTGATGGTGTGATTGCTTTTTTTTCATTGGTCACAATGACTTTGGTCCTCATTAAATGTAACAGTAAATCGTGTCAAATAATTCTGAATCATTCACATGAATAGCCAGAAAGACAATGAGCCAACAGATTTTAGTGGTACCAACATAATAGGAAATTAAAGATGCTTTATCTGAAAACCATGCTATCTGGTTTACCTTGTGTTGTTATGCAACACGGAGCTTTATGCTTGGAAAAGGAATAGGCTTCTTGAAGAGACCCTATATTCTTATGCATGGAAATGAAGAGAGGTTCTTTAGAATTGTTAAGTTAATCGATAGGAATGCTGTTATACTCCATCCCATTTTAAGTGTCACAATTTTAAAACGCACAAGAATTAAGAAAATCAGTGAACATCTTCAATTCTTAAAACAAAAAAAAGGTGTAATTGACTAAATTTCCCTTTTATCAATTCTCTAAATAATTAATATTTACTTAATAAGGTACCAAAAGACAAGGGTAAATAATTAATACTTAATTTTATAAAATGACAAATAAAGTGGTACAAAAAATTGAAATTATGCCACTTAAAATGAGTCGGAGGTAGAATTGTTATATGAAAACCATGCCAATAATGTTGTACATCAAGTTTAGAGCTATTCAATTGCGTGTAATTTTTCTTGTTAATTAGAACTGAGCTTTAGTAGAGTATTACAGGAATATTATTATATTAACATATGTAGTATGTTTATCTTAATCAATTGACTGATGGATACAATAAAGGAATAGAGGAAATATTATGGGGTTTCAATATCATTGTTTTGTTCTGTGCAGATACATTAGATCTAGTGTAATCTGGTCAAAGAACCCATGTCTAGGGATATTTCTTAGAGGGAAGAAATTTTCTACTGAAACTGAAATCCATCTTCATGGTTCTTTCTCATCCAGGAATGTTGCTCAAATTATGACATGAAATGTCATTTTTTATTGAAGCATTATCATGCATCTTTATGGTTCTTGCTGATCCGTCTTCATTTCTTGTCCATTTTGAGCATATTTTTTCTTTCATTATTTGCGGTATTTTGTCTGCTTTACTGATAATATGTTAGACACTTTCTCCATATGGTCAAAAGCAATCCCCAACTGTCCCAATCAAATTCTGTCAATTCCCATTCTGTAAATCGTTTATTGAAGCCAGATGTCTTGGGTTTGCCACAATCTTTGTCAAATTCTCATCTTAAAAATTATCTATTTTCATACACATGTTATGCTCTTATTCTCAAATAAAATTATCCGGAATATTGTAGTACTGTTGCATTTAATTCAATAATTTTAGTATGCAGCTATCTTGCTTCAACAGATAGCTGATCCAGGTTTTTAAGCCATTTCTGTTCACCTGTGTGGTGGAGGATGTTAATGGAAATTTGCAGATTTTAAAGGCATTTTACTTTCAAATTGATAGAGAAATGTGTTGCCGCTAGGAAATTATGTGTTTGCTTTGATTTTGTTTGGCAGAGGGGGAAGATAAGCTATGGTAAAGGGGTGTCCAGTGCAGTAAGCCTTCCAAATTGTGGGCTTTGAATAGCCTTTGTCTTTCATCAAAGAGAGTCTTTTTTTTTTTTTTTTTTTTTGGGGCCTTTTGAATACATTGTCTTTCCAATCAAGAGAGTCTTTTTTTTTTTTTTTTTTTTTTTTTTTTTTTTGGAAAGTTTTTTTTTTTTTTTTTTTGGAAGTCAGACCTCCGAATCATGAAAGATTGTATCAAGGCCACTCGCCATCATTTAGAACCAGGATAATTTAGAAAATGCTTTCTATTATAAAATTTAGATGAATTATTGCATATTTTCTCAGTTACATTGCCCCAACATGCGAGTACTAGTAGAATTGACATGTTTAAGTGATGCATGTTACCTGTTATTACTAGTGGAATATATTACATTGTGAAATTTTTTTGTGCTCCAGCGAATGTTTGCAAAAGAATTGCTATTTACCGATGGCTGACAGTAAATGTTACTTGTTTTATCAAAAGTATGCGTCTAGCATGTGTTGCAAGGTACTATTAGGAAATGACAAGTTTAATGTTTTTCTACGAGGGTGATAGAAGCATATAGTTGCACTTTTGTTCCTTTGGGTTGCTAGTAAGCCAATGCTGTTCATTGATCATTAGGGGTATATTTGACAATGCCAGATTTATTTGCTAGAGAAAGAGAAAAAAGACGCTGCAGAGAGGGGTGAAGACGAAGCTAAACTGAGTGATGCTGAACCAATTCCAGTGGAGCCAACTCCAAAGGGTGATGGTTTTGATGAAAAACCCGATATTAATGATGTACCTATGGAAGAAACTCAGGTAAATGGTTATTCAGATTTGTGGCTGTTTTCGTGCTTTGAGTTCTTTGATGATTTCCTTTCATAGAACGCTGGTTCATATCTATTCCCTACAGATTTATTTGTAGGCAAGTTAATTGCCATATAATATCTTCACAAAAATGACATTATAATTGTTTAATGACCATTAAAATGAAGAAAATGCTTTGAATTTAAGGTGAATATAGCATCCATCTAATGTTGACTTGAATAATGACTTGAGTCTCAGGATGGTGATCAAGTGGTGCGACAAGATCTGAATGAAAGGACTTTGGATTTGAGTCTGGGTTTAAAATCTCATGATGATGATTGTGATTCAAAACCAGATCAGTTGAGAGACGGGCAGTTGGAAAAAGTGAACTCAAGTAGTGTTGGATCATGATTGCTGGCGTCCCCTAGATTATTTGACACAGAAAAATGAGAACAAAACAGTCTATTTGTTGCTGCTGATTTTAACACGAAAATTTTCCTATGTTTCTCCATTTGGCCACCAGCTGTACTTGAGCGGGGATGCATTTTCTTTTCTTTATTCATTTGCTCCCTGGCTGAGCTGATTGTAACTTGTATCAATTACAATTAACTATGATTTTTTATCATTGAACAATCGATTTTTTCTCCCCTATTTCTTTTGCTTCACCTTGGTTGACTGGAATATCTTTTGGGATTAGAGTAGGAGCGCATGTTGGACATATGAAACTTGTTTAGCCCATCATATCAGCGCCAAGTTGGGGAATTTCACATGTTTAAGATTGGAGCAGCTAACAAATTGTTGCTCAGATAATGTGCCATCACTTCCATTTTCATCTATTCTGGTCCCGTGCAAGTAAAATTAAGATCCCATCGTCCATCTTCAATGAATCATTTTGCTGCATCCCTTGGTAAGATCTGAGCCAACTTTGTGCAGGTCCTGAGCATGATTAAATCATCCTGATGCATTCGTAGTTTTAACCTAGTTCCTAAACTAAAATTGACAGATAATGGCATTTAATTATAAAAATCCATTTTGGACTGCAAATAGTTTGCTAAAAAGACTACAGAATGAACGACTGAACGTGAAAAAGAAGGGATTTGGAAAAGATTTTATTTGGTCAACTAATAACTTTTTAAGTTCATAATTGCCTTTCAAGCACAACAATCAAAGTCCACCTACAATTTCTACATCATAGAATACTGAAATATCCATAACCCCCGAAGGATGCAAACATAAGTCACAGATTGAGAATGTTTAAATAATTGCAGGGCGAGAAGGCAAACTGGCTTCTGCACTGAGGAGAACCAAAGGAACTTGAGCAGATTCTCGTCTGTCATTCCTTTGCAACAACAGCTTCTGCCTCAGGAAAATAATCATGCCTGGAAATGTGGGAAAATTTTAATTATAATTTAGAAGTATCTAACAGGGACATAGTCTATATAAGCAATAGCACAACAAATGAGGAAGAATATTGGGTTAGGCGTCATTTAGGGCTGAAGATTTCCACGAGGAGATCTCAAATTCAAATCTCACTAGATCAAGACGGATGGGTTCTAGGAAGGAGTGAGGCACCCCCATTGTCTAACACACATTTTGATGGACCAAGGAAAAAGATTAGAGAGAAATTCTAACCTTCCTATGCAAGTAGCTTCAAGGCATAAATCCTATAAGTTCCATAGAAACATATGACAGAAATTTGAATTGAACTTACTGTAATTTGCGCGAAAGTTGGTAAAGGCCTGTTGCAGCCATTGCAACGTTTACACTAAATAGATTCCAGTTTTTCTGCATTTCAGATCAAAGATTAACAAGAATCAAAATTAATAAAGCTTTCGCCAAGACGACAGTAGATCACTCATTTAAATGACTTGGAGCTAACCATGATTATATTGCATGGAAGATAATATTGAACAATAACAAGAATGCTAATGTTATAACTAAGAGCTACATAAATAAGCAGTAATCAGAAGATATAGCAAGCTGCCATATGCTTACAAGATATATTGCTTCAAAAGAGCATCAAATGACACTGTTTTATCTCAGTTATATATGGCAGATTTCATCAATTCCAAACTCACCGGCATTATTACAGTGCTGTAGCGTGACCATATAAGCCCAGTGGCAGTAACAGCTGAAATCAAAGTGCAACTGTAGGTCAATAAGACATATCCATAAGGGATAAATAATGGTCATCTACACGGATGTAATGCAATGATCAATTCTAGATGCAGTCATTATTGTCAGAGATAAAAGGAAGATACCTATTTGCTGAGGATATGAAAGTTTTTCAGGTGGTTTAGAGAAGTCGGCAATATTTGCTATGCTGATGCCCCATTTAAAAGTTGGTGCCCAAAAGTGAACTGCAAAAAGGCATTGAATTAAAATGAGTAAAGCAGAAAGTCAGTTTTGAAGTTTTGTTCTGCTCTTTGGTAGACCGGTCTGCATTTCATTGGAGTCGCTAGTGGGTGCTAATCCAAGTAGGATAGTTCTCTCCATCTAAAATAAAAGAAAGCCAGGTACTACATGAAAGGTTGGCTATACCGTTGGTCCCGTTTCTAACTCTCTATAGATAGTACCGCTCTACCAGCAGGAGTGAGTTTTAATCACCAAAGGGAACACTAACCACCCAAATATTCACTATGAAAAAACATTAGTTAAGACTACAGATCATGCATTTATACTAGTAGATTTTAATAGCCTCAAATCCGTGATCAGAAAATTGAAAATTCACACATTGGACAGTTGTATATTGTCATTGCAGGCTCTCTCACATCAAAATTGAGATAATGAACAAACAAAATTGTAAAATTAAACCCAAGATAATTCGATATCTAGATTCTCACAAAAGACAATCTTTTTCTTCTTCTTTTAATTCTCCATTGCGCGAAATTAGACCGTAGGATTAATCTAAACGTATAAAGATCCTATGGGTTTCGATTGGAGCAGAATATTCAAAGGAACCGCAAATCATGTAAATCAATCGAATTCGAGAGAGAATAATACATGTTGAAAGTAGTCGATTAGATGTTTTTATGATCTCTAATTTCTATTCATCACAGAAAAGATTTTTAAGAAATCATAAAAAAGGTCTAACAAAACATCGAAGTGAACTTACTAGTTTTGGGTCCGGCTGGGTGATTCCAGAGAGCTTGTAGCTTTGAAGCCGCCATGAATTCTCCTCTCCCTCCCTCTGACTCTGCGTTGGTTAGGTGATGGCGAAGAAAGAATGAAGATTCCTGTGTGGTTGGTTTACTGCTTCAAGAGGTCCGGGACACGTCGGCATACGTGGGCCGGGATTTTAGTATTAACCAGTCCAATGTTGCCACGTCAGCACACATGGAGCCGGGGGCATTTAGTATCAAACGCGGCGTTTAAGTTTTGAGAAATGAGGGGTTTGTTTATGATGGATAAAACGACTCGGGAGGTGACGAGGTGGTGAAGTAGCGGAGAGAGCAATTATACTGCATCAATGGATTCATCGCAGACACAGAACACATCGTTGCAGCGACTTCAAAATGTGGAAAAGGTATTTAATCTTATACTGAAAATTTTAGTTTTGAGTTATTAGCTTTGGTAATTGAAATTTTTTTGGGATAAAGACAATAGTTAGGGTTTTGGAGCTGGCCGGAGGAGTGATGGATGAACTGGCAAGTCCTACCGGTCCTCGAAAGGAATTCATCAACAACCACTGCCGAGAGTTCATGCAAATGATCAAGGTGTCTCTCTGTTCCTCTACTTTTTCAATTCCATGAGTGATTTATTATGTTATAGGTTTATTTTTCAAGGGTGGATGTTACTTGATTCCTATTGAAAGCTTGAAATGAGTTTCGTTTAATGAAATCCCCAAATAATAGTGAAAATCGAAGCAGGATATCCAGTTTACTCTCCGCAATGAAATCAAAAGTGCATGCGAGTACCGTCCGTTTGAGAAGTGCGACTACAATTCTAGAATTTCGAATGAAATCTGTTTTACGAAATTGGAATTTGTTATATCACAATTGGATGCCATGAAACAAGCGATCGATCAGTATCATGATACGGTTTGAACAAGTCATGTACTATTATAGGTACCAGTTTCTTGATCTTTTCTTCTTCAACCCTTCATTATGTAGTAATAACTACAAATTTACAAATGCCATTATCTTCGATCTTTGTACTCATTATTCTGAAAATATATAATCATTTATATTCTTCTCTACAGCCTTGGAAGACATAGGGAGCTCGAAATGTGGACTTGGGATTTGTGGCTTTGAATTTCTGTATTCTTTTGTAAGCTTATGGAGCTGATTATCTTGACCTTTCTTTCCCCAATTCTGAAATTTTATGAAAGTAACCTCTTTGTCAATTCTTTCTAACAAGATATCCTTATTCTAGTTCTCATCATGGAGATATATTTTCCAGTTTTAACTGTCATTTTCAGCCCCTCGGATAGATGAAACTTTCTCTGACCTTTTGGTTGCTGCATTGCAAACTGAATTTCAATGTTTACTTGTTTCATTTTCTTGCTCTTCTCTTGTTCGTGATTTGTGTGGTTTGATAATAGCAATTGCAACTGCTAATTCTCATCTTCATGGGTCATGACTACAATTTATTCTCCATTATTTTGCTCCATATAGTTCGTTAACAGTATCTCTAGGTCCGGTGCATTCTGCCTTGACCTTGACTTTAGTTCTCTCAGCCCATTCTTTGAGAACAGATAAAGCAATACAGAAATACAGGAGAAATTATCTGTTTGTGGCGGTGATGCAAACTATGAACCAAATAGCCAAATTCTCCTCCTTGTTATGAAGGAAAACAAGAGTAAATTCAGACCGTTGATTGTTTGTTTTCATTAGCATAGTTCATTCCAAGGTTCCAATCACGCTTGCAGCAAAATGGAGTTCAAATGTCAAGTCCCAAATGACCTATCTCTTTGAGAAGCAGAATCGGTGTAAGTATATTTTGGTGATGGTGCAGCCTTGATTTCTGGTGGCAATAATTGAGCGACCCAGCAAGCTGAACCGACCAACCTTTTAGTTTTATCTTTTCTAGTCTCATTCTCCAGGGGAAGGGTAGACCCTGCGGAGTGACTCAAATGCCTGGATTAAACAAGTTTAAACAAGATGGGGCTCACCTTACCAGTCAAATCACTCTTTTTTCATTTAAATGTTTTTTCGACGAATTTCTTAATATGAGTTCGACTTTCGCAAGAAAACCGATGAACAAAAGATACATTGCCATTTGCACTGTAAACTGTACATTCTTGCTTGCTGTATTTCTTCGCAGCGAATGAGTTCGACTAAATTTTATAAATTTTTTTTTTTTTTTTTGGTATTATGTACTAGTATAAATAGAAATATACTATAATTACCATAAATGACTTCATGGTTTATAATTTGTCAAAGATGCTGATTGTGGCACCATTTTTATAGTTCCGAATTGTTGGTTAAAACTTAATCTCTTCTCTTCAATTGCAAATGGGAAAAAAAAAAGGTGTGAAAATCTAAAATTGTTGCAAGAAAATTAAGAAGAGTAATTGTCAAGCATGAAAAGTAATATATTAAATAAAAATTCTTGTCTGGAAATTGTTAGAATTTTAATGATACAAGATTTCTGAGTTAACAGGAAAAAAAGCAACATAAGGGGTAATCCAAGTAATTTCACATTCGTTTTCAAGCAGTCGCGAAACTTAAAATAAAAGGGGTAGCTATGGAAGACGAAAAATGCTACTGCCAACAAAGGTTTCACCACTCTTTACGGTGGTTCTCTGTAGCATCCTTGTGTTTATCCTATTCTTCTTTCAGCCAAATCCTTCTCCTCCTCAAAATCCACAATCCATGGCTCGTAGTTTTATTCTTTGGCTTCATGGATTGGGTGATTCTGGTCCTGCCAATGAACCAATCAAAACTCTCTTCACGTCTCCTGAGTTCAGAACTACCAAATGGTCTTTCCCTTCTGCTCCTAATAGTCCGGTCACTTGCAACTGTAAGCATTCTCGTGAACGCTAACATACATCATAATAAATTTCCGTGTTTGTTTTTTCTTTTTTCTTGTGCTTATTTCGGTAAATCTTTCATGTGGTAATCTGAATGAAATTAGTTATCATATTGGTGTTATTTTTCGGTTGTGAAAAATAAATAAATGAGGTTTTTGTTAATCTTGGTGTATTGATTTGGTTCCGTTTCGAGTCCCCTTTTGATGTTCTACTATGTTTGAATGATATTGCGAATTTTGTGGAGTTATTTTGATGAATTGTTTTAATTGTTGGAACAAGCTGTTTCAGAAGAATTGCACTGATTATGGGAGTGAACGGAGTAATTAATTGCAATACCATGCGTTTAGTCGGAAGAGGGGTCAGGGGTGTATTTTATGAGGTAGAATGTGTTGAATTTGCAAGTGTGTTAAAATTGTGCGTGCCCTCGTTATCTTATCTTCATTTTGTTTAGGTTAACGTTTTCTGATCTTGAATGGCTCAGCAGGTTTTACAAAACATGCAATCTCATAAAATATTAATCTAGCTGTGGGATTTTTTGGATTTGGTGTAGTGTATTACAAATATATTTGCTTGTCTTTGTAGATCGTGCTGTAATGCCATCATGGTTTGACATCCATGAGATCCCCATCACAGCTGTAAGTTAAGCTTTTCCTACTTCTTTATATGTCATTCTCTTGTGAATTTCATTCCATGCATCTTGACCTTAGTTTGATCATAGTTCTAACAGCCTACAATTTAGGTCTCATGAACGAGTTGTGGAAGTAATATTTCTTAACTGAGGTATCTTAATCCATGCGTCTGCTATCTACTTACTGAGTTTTGATTGAATTATTGTCCTTCGCTAAAATCATTACTTTGCTCATTTCAGTTTCTGAATACTGTACTTGGGCCAATTTGTGCATAACTAACATACCCATGAAGTTAGTTTCAAAAGAAAAAAAAAACATGAAGTTGTTATTGATGAGTTCTCTAGTTTTGAGATTTTGTAATGATCATAACGATCTTTTCTAGGTTCATCATGGTGTCACATATTGGATGATTTTGTGGGTTAAAGAAATGGGCCCTTTTTGTGCATTATTTTTTGTTAATATTCTATTTTGCTCAAATAGCTACTGATTCTGGAACTACTTTCTTGAAATTTCTAGATGAGAATTTAAGTTATGTTTGATACTTGTTATGAGTCAATTTTTACTGTTGATCAATGAATTTGTCATGTAATTTGAGCATGGCCACTGAATCTCAATTTGTATTAGCAAATAAATTTAACAACTATCGAGTATGATAACTGCTGACTTTTTATAGAGATTAGCCAAATTTAACTACTGAGTATGACAGTCTTATTGAGTGATTTTGGTCATGTAAATTGATATTTAGTGGTTGTGCTGAAATTTATTATAAATTCAATAACTATGGATAAAAGTAAATCTACTTAGTCCTTGCACAATGAGAGATCCAGCAAATATTTTGAGTAGAAGCGGTAATATGTGCATTCGATTTATGAATGAGCATATGCACCTATGCAAAAATGTACAGAAATGCATAAAAGAAGAGACACAATTAAGTGTTATATACAACAAAATCATTGCTATTATTGTATTATCAATGGTACATTTTCATATTTTGAAATTGTATATAATTGTTTTGTTTTTTGCAATATCAAGCACAAACTGTCTTTGCATATTTAAATACTCTAATTTCTGATGGTTTGGAAAACAGAATTGTAATCTAAAAGAATGATTGGATCATCTCTCTAGTCACTGGTCAAACTTGAAAATGATCTACCTCGTCAATTTTACAATCTGACCACCCCATATGGTTTTAAGGTTGTTTTGGCTGACATGCTAGGATTCTCCCAAAGATGAAGATGGTTTGCAGAAAGCAGTTAAGAATGTGCATGCAATGATAGACCAGGAAATAGCAGCTGGGACAAATCCTGATAATGTATTTGTGTGTGGATTTAGTCAAGGAGGTGTCCCTCTCTCTCTCTCTCTCTCTCTCTCTCTCTCTCTTCATAAAAAATAATCTTGGTTTCATTAGGGATCTTTGACAATCTGTCAATTCCTTTTGCAGGTGCCTTGACCTTGGCTAGTGTTCTGCTGTACCCGAAAACTCTAGGAGGCGGTGCAGTCTTTAGTGGATGGGTTCCTTTCAACTCTTCTATTATTGAACAGTTTCCACCAGATGCCAGAAAGGTACCTACTGCTAGCTAAATAAAGCTATGATGCTCCCTCCTAGCATCAAGTGGTGCTTTTGGTGATCTATTTACCTTTATCCTTTTTTATTCATGTGCTTCTAATGGTCAAGAATCGTGATCTTTTAAAACACAAATAATTTTCTGGGTGATTCACTTCTAATTAGTAACAAATTTTCTTTTGTTTTATGGTTTAATGGTTAAAGATGTGAAATTTGTGCAGACACCTATTTTGTGGTCGCATGGTATTGCTGACAGAACAGTATTGTTTGAAGCCGGACAAGCAGGCCCCATTTTTCTTGAAAAGGCTGGTGTAAGCTGTGAGTTTAAGGTAACATATTTTATGCTTCCTCAGATTTTCTGCTTGTTATTTGACTTCTAAGAGAGTTGCCGTCTACAATTTTGCAGGCTTATCCTGGTCTTGGCCATTCAATAAGCAATGAGGAGTTGCAATATCTGGAATCATGGATTAAGACACGTCTGCGTACTTCTTCATAGAGTTTAAGCGACTGGTAATTTTGATTATTCAAATATATACGTGGGGACCTGTGGTGCCCCTCCTGAGCAAAGAAAATGTTGTTTTCAATTTTAATGTTTCTATGTGTTATTTGGTTGAATTACTGTGAAAGTTTAATATATGTGGCTCGATCGGTTTGTTATGAGTGCAAGACACAGTTGTTCATGTGAACCAATGGAAAAATATTAGTGCTAAGAAACTGAAAATTTAAAAATAAAAAAAAAAATGTTGTTTTATACTTTTTTTTTTTTTTAGCTATTTTCTTTCCTGTTACCTTCGGTCTTCTTTCCCAATTATATACATGTTACATTGGATATCTTTGAAATTTTCTCTCTTTTGTTCTTTTTGAGCTTCCAGGAATATTGACCACTTCTTCCAGTGAATGGGAAGATTTGGATGCAAGGTCTACTTTTTCTGTCTTGATTGTAAGTGTTGTGCTTTTCACATTCCGCCCGTGATTGAAAATAAACAAACTGCATTTCCCAGGTGAATTTTACCTAAAAAGCAAAGAAACTCGATGGAGTGTAACACAGCAAGCTGTGCATGAATCAATCATTACCCGCACAAACTGCCTTCCATTTTTTCTTCTTTTATAATCCTAAAGTCTAAAAGACCTCTTTCGTATTTTTCATTTGTAAATGTAGGATTTCTAGGACCCATTGAATGCTGATGCTACCCAGGACAATCGAAAATCTTACGGTTTGTATTTAAACCAGTAACATGTTTTTAATGATATGATTAATAATTAAGGTCAAGAAATGGTGGCATTAGGTGGAGATTCCTCCAACTAGATTGATTTCATGACTTCTAATACTTATCGGGTGGCAACATGACACTACCCAAGAGAACTGTACTAGTTTTGGATAAGAATTGGACATGCATAATGCATATATAAATGGAGAGTCCACAATTGGTCCAACCAGCTGAGATCATTACTGGGGGCTCCCAATCTGTTATGATGAAGCATCTGATATAACCTAAAGAGCAATTGAACAAACTGAATAAAAGTTCTAAAAAACAAACAATCATGTATCAACTTAATTAGTGAATATTAGAAACATCATCTTTCATTTATACATTAATTGCCATAACTGGTTTGGTTTGAAGAATCTAGCCTATGGTTTTTTCTAGCTTGCAAAGATGATTGTCTACGCTACAGCATACCAGCACAACTTGGCCACGCCACTCGATAGCTCCTACTTAGGCACAATGTCATATGAGCATTACTGCAGCATCCCTATTCATTCTTTTCCCTGTAATTTTCACATTCACTCTACTTCTTACTAAAAATCAAACAATAATAATTAACTACCAAAGCGAGGATCTATTCCGAGGCCCCTGTCCCTGTCAACCTTATTGATACGCCATTATTGAGCATGACCTTAGACAATTGAAAGCACGTCATATACAAGTTAATTACCTTAAGGATCTGAAGAGATGGCAATACCTCCCAAGGATGCTATGCATGTACAGGTATAGATGAGTTCATGGATACACAGCCTTTCAAGCGTTCTAGGATGACATTCCGGCTGACAAGCCCTGGGTGTGAAGTAAGAGGAAGGCCCTCTTTGACACATTCATCATACTTCTCCAGAGCAGAAACAATGTCACTGAAGTCCGGTCGCTTTGATGGGTTCGCGGCCCAGCAACGCTTTATTAAGTGTGCAAGTGCTGGCTGACAACTTGCTGGCATTGGAGGCCGCTCATTCTGCAAATGGACAAATTAATACAAGATAAGTCGTTCCTATTGCAGTTTGAGTCCCAAATATTAGCGAATGTTAGCAACAAAATTGGAAGCTACTTCAAAATAAAAACATCGCAATCGTATCAAATTATGTTGAAGATTTCATTCACGTTATTTGAGATTGTATAGTTTGTTGATACCTACAGATCTTTTTCTTGCATGCAGCAGAACAGTTATCCAGAGGAATACGTTTTTTTTTTTTTATAAGCATAATATTTTGCAATAGATATCTGCAGCTTGGACCTTGGTTACATTTCATATATTAGTGTTTCAACAAGTGGGTAGTAAATCCAATTGTATTAGCACACAAGTTAGCAAAACTAGCCAAGTCAAATGTATGGTTTTTGAAGTGCGTGGATAGAGGAAGGAGATCCTAGACTGTTTTGATAGGATCTCTGTATGTTATTCCATTCAATAATATGCACCATTTTCTCCAAATAAAAATTCATCCATTAGGGCATTATGACTACTTTTCTAAACAACCTGTAACAGCTATGGATAAATAAGCAGCAGATCATGAAATCAACAGAAAACATTACCCAAATAAATAGAATGAAAATATTCTACTTTCTTAATACCAAAAGAGATGTTTACTAACTTAGATGATTCTCTTACATAACAACCCATTGTGATTCCCTATGGATAAAATATTAGCAAAAATTTATCTGCTCTACCGTTAGCATAGGAGAAATAGGCAGGGGGAGAAGTTAATAATATTTAGGAAGAATGAAACGACAAACAATAGTTCATCAATTTTTTTTATTATTATTTTCTTCAATAATTTGTGCGAAAACCATGATAAGAGCTAATCATATATACATTTGTTGCTGAAACAGGTCTAAAAGCAAACCAGCATCACCTATATTCAATGCCTTCCCACTTTTAAGTACCTCACTACACTAGTTTGAAACAAATGACAAAAACAAAGTAAATTAGGTTTATTCTGCCCGCCACAGCAATAACATGCAAACAACTCTTTGATTAAATATTTAAATTCACTTAGGAAATCACAGGCATAAAGCATGTAGCATGATGTTAATGACACAACCTCTGGATCTTTCGAACAAAAAAAAAATTTGACCTTCAGCATCTATTTTGTATGCAGTGGAAAATCAGAGAACTTAAAACTTTGTCTATTGATATTTAAAGAAAAGAATAACAGAATAACAGGTACTTTTAGATAATGGATTGTCTCTGATTCCATCTATGATGAACTATTAAGAGCTATGTCTTGAAGATGGACAGGACCTCTAAAAACAAAGACAACATCAATCTAATTTCCAGTAGCTATAAGACTGAAAGAAGAAGACTATACATTGCTACCCATCTCTTTTCAATATGCTAACAAATCATCATCATTATATTTAATTGTGAGGTTCAGTAACTTGATTTGTTTAACTTTCTCATCACGTCTCAACCAAAATATGGTCTAGCTAGTTGGTCACATTTTAGGGACCATAATGCTTACTTTTGTTTTCTTTCAGCAGTCATGGGCTTCACTACCATTAGCAAAAAATATTCAGAGTTGATCAAGAGAAGAACTAGAACTAAATCATGGGAAGGTCTCAATACTACTTCTAGGTAACAGCATCAAACATTCAAAAGAAAGTTATGAAAGGCAACATTTTAAGAAATCTAGTAATAAGCATAATCATATTCCAAGAGGAAGAAATTTGCATCAAAGTATAGCTATCTGACCTTCTCAGCCACAGCAAATGCAGCCTGTACAGGGGTCATTCCTTGAAAGGGAAGCAAAGCAGTAGTGAGCTCCCATAACACAATTCCGAAACTGTAAACATCAACTTTCCGAGTATAAGGCTTTTCCTTGATCATCTCAGGCGCCATCCAGCGGTAAGTTCCCTTGTTTCCTTTAGTTTCTTGGCATTGTGTTTCTAGACACGATGTGCCAAAATCTGCTACCTTAACCCGCATTTCATCATTTAGAAGCAAATTATTTGACTTGAGATCTCTGTGGATCACTCCTTGTGAATGAAGATATTCCATTCCTCGCGATATATCAAGAGCTAACCTCAATATTGTTTCTGTTGAAAGAGAGTAGGGCTCTTTCTTGTTGAGATACATCCTCAGAGTTCCTTGTGACATGTATTCTGTGATGATACAGTACACAGGTGGCCTTTTACACGCTGCAATGAACTGTAAAGAAGTTGGTTTACCATCCAGCATTATAAGAGCAGCAATTTTAATAGGCCATCCATTTTAGTGAAATCAAAGTTTTTAATTAAGTTAAGAGTAACATTATTTTTGAATGGTTATATAACGGGGAGTTACGCGGAAAACAATACCACTGCTTAAATGTTCATGGCTTACATACTAAAAGGCAGCAAATTTCAGGTTGAAAGTCCCCTCTAAAAAAGACACCGGGTGAATGGTGAAATTGTGGATGACTACAATTAGTTGGAGCCAAGGCTTTGTAAAGTTGACACCCTGGATATTTTGGGTGTCTCCAAATTCCAGAGCAAACCATCATGACATTGCAGCCACAGAGCATAGAGATGATTAATAGGATAAGTAAAGAAATTGTAGAATTTAGCGAAGTTTTCACACAGTGTCCATTTTCACTGCAGCAGTCCAAATTTTAAGAATGACTGTACCAAGAAGATTCTATCTAATTACAGAAAAGTATCTGACAACGTCTTGATTGAGAATTTGGAGGCTAAAGATATGATTTAGTTTACTTCATTGCTACATATCATTTCATTCAAATAAACTTGACAGAAAATCAAGAAAATTTATAGGACGCTACCTGAACTATATTGGGATGAAAGAGACGCGAAAGCAAAGCAACTTCAGATTTAAATTGTTGCTCGAGTAAAGTTCGAGTCTCCTCATTTTGGTTTGGAATTCTCACCATCTTCACAGCAACAGCTCTTTGCTTATAAATTCCACGATAAATCCTACTGTGAGCCCCGGAGGCAAACTTGTTACCGATAAACAACTGGGAAAGGTCAGCAGTCCATTCCTCTTGGTCCTCCTTTGACGTCTCCCATGCATCCACATTCTCAGACTCCAATATCATTGACCAAGACTCCAAGCTGTCAAATCTCTTCTTCTCCATGTTCTCCATGTCAGAATTGAACTGGGTTTTGGATGAGGAAGGAATTGTGAACGGTTTGCTCTTGGATCTTCGAAGGCGAAATGCATGGAAGCATGAGCCCGCCATTTGTTTTCGATTTCCTCTTTTGGGTTTGATTTTGGTTGTGTGCTAGTCAAACCAAACAATCAAAAGGAGGAGTCTTCCTTCTGAAAGTGTGAATTGATTTCAGAAAGTGCATGAACTGATTTAAAAACATGGGTTCCGTAGAAAAATGAAAAGGAAAGATGAGTTTTCATGAATAGATGGAAACAATGGGGAAATAGTCATAGAGAGAAGGAAAACGTAGCAAGTTCTTGAGCTAGAAAAACAGAGAGAACTACTTAAAAAGGACAAGAAAAGTTTCCATTTTAGAAGTTTTTTGCTGGAGGAAAGACGAGCAATAGAAAACTATTACAATTAAGAGAGAAGCTATGGCATCAAGAATGGGAAAGAAAAACTGATGAAAATGCAGGTCGTCGCGAAGAAGGTGAAAAGATTAGGGCGTTTGACAGTAGAAAGATGAATTCAAAGCAGAGATTTCAGGGACGTCTCGTGATGGCTCCATTGAAAAGTAAAGACTTTAGTTTCTGTTTCTGATAGTTGTTTCTTTTTTGGATCATTAATGTTAAGTGGCCACAGTTGCAAAAAGCTTTCCATCCATGAGTCATGAGACCATTGATAGATAGACAGACAGATAGATTGATTAAGCTTTGCATATCATTCAAGCTTTGGATATATGCCCTTCCTTTCCCTTTTAATTCAACTAAAACTATATAGCTTTCCTTTTTGTTTTTTTGTTTTTTCTCTTTGTTTTCTACATACAACTTACGAGTACACGTGTAATTGCGAGGAAAAAACAAGTCGCAAATGAGTCCCGTCTATCTTAATTGCTTTTTTTTTTTTTTAAAATGTTCACAACCGTTAGAACTATTCTCCTAAACGACATGACGCTTACTCGGTGAATGGTAATTAACATTTGGAATCTCCTAATAATAAAACCCAAACAGGATGTTAGGGATCATTAATCACAACTTTTCTATGATTGACTTGTAAGTCAAGTCTAATACTATTAGAACCTTTGTGCGCATCGCATCATATCATTTCATATCATATCATAATAATATAAAAATGGGGAAGCAATTTCTTTATTTCATTTCGAAACAAAGAATATAACATATATTGCAAATCATTTTTTATGTTTTTGGTACTGATGGCACGAATATATCCCATACCCTAATCAATGTATGAATTTTTAAATGAAATTCACCTGCTGGCTTACTAATAGCAAATTAATGAGCTAAAACTCATTCTAAACTCTTTCATTATTATATATTAATTAGTAAAATTTTGATTGTTTGAGTTATCATTTTTAGATAAAAAAACTAATAATTTAAAATTTATTTATTTTTTAAAATATAAAGAATTTATATACTTGATAATTAGATTACATAATATAAAAATATAATATTTGGGGTGTATCCTATTAATAGAATGAAAAAACATATATGAATCTAAAATGATCAAAGCTTTTTTGAATAGTGAATAGATGAATTTCGTTTGATTATTCCGTTATAAGTTGCAAGTTTTCCCCCGTGCCTGTGGTGAGTGGTGACTGCATTTATCTCTTACGTGTTCGTGCTGCTGCTTCTCAAGTGGTGCGTTACGTAGGAAAATTATCTTAATACAGCCACAGGCCATATTCATTGCAAGTTGGCTTGAATTGTCATTTTCAATAGCCAAAGCTGACAAGCACCCTTGCCTTGGAGGTCTGGATACTAAATTATAAAACTCTCTGCATGAGCTTCAACCAAAATTAATTTGGCGTGGCAACTTAAATCGATTTGAGCGAAGTATGCTGGGCCCTATGGGGAAGTCCAAGAGTGCAACAAACAAATTCCGCTTACTATGGGCTATAGGAAAAGTGGGCTTCAAGTCCAGCCCAATGTTTGGAGACGAGTGGTTCTTTACTTTTGGTTAGAATGCTAACGAGTTTAGTTTTGTGTCGTGCATTAAAATACTTCTGGCAATTTATACTATTATACAGAATACTTGTGGCAAAAATATATTTGAAATACTAGAATCAAATTTGCATGATTGCGTAAAGTTTAATATCTTTCAAAAATTTTTAAAACATTTTTCATATGAAAATAATGCAATAGTGGTGATACGAAAAACACTAACACTAACCCATTCGGACTCGGAGCATAAAATTACAAGATAATGCGCGTCCTCAAATTGGATAGTAGTGGGTCCTCCTAGGATTCCCGTTCCTCTCATGGGATCATCACAAGAGGACATTTTCGTCCTTACATAGCCACCGACCTATTGGAGTAATGAAATTACAACATTAGCCCGTACGTGATTGAATCAGTTAATAGTAAACAAACTAGTAGTTAATATTAGAAGTGGTCCAAATATTGATATTATTATCAAATTCAATAGTTGAAATAATAATTTCTGATAGCTGTATATTTTTGGAATTGGAAGGAAATGATAGATCTCCATCTCCAAACCAGGACCCAGCAGCCTCCTTCCTTCCTTCCTTGTATGGCTGGCTGCATAAACTCTTTTAGTATTTTTTTTTTATTTTTTTTTTTTTAAAGAAATGCAATCACCGTTTGGTTGAATTTGATTTTGTATGTATTTTTAGTTTTAGAAAAAGAAAAGAAAAGAAAAAATGAGTCAATTACGTAAAATATTAGGCAGTAGCTGACAAAAAGAAAAGAAAAGAAAAGAAAAGCAAAAGAATAAAGTAAGGGCAGGGCAGGGCACATAGTATAGTAGTATTGATTGAGGAAGGACCAACAAGGGATAAAATGGGAGTGTGATTAATGAGCACATCAGAAATCAGTATCAGAGTCGTAATAATCTCAACTCTATTTGAGTTAAACAACTTTGAAGCCTCAAACAAACCCAATAACTGTAGCCCCATTAACAGACACCTACGTCCACCACAGGGATACACACGTCATTATCGCAATTTCTCAGCTCCTTTCCAGTCATCTCGTCGCCCTCTAGCACTAACAGCAAAACGCCATCTCCTCCTCCTACTGCTCATTACTCTGCCCTCCACACTCTTCACTTCTGCTTCTCTCTCTCTCTCGATCAATCACCCTACAATTACAAAAAATGGGAACAAGAATTACGTCACACCAGCTCAAAAATGGGCTCGTCGTCTCCGGTCGACCGGACCAGCCTCTCAAGGAGAAGCAACCTACAATGGCATCACGCGCCGTTCCTTATACCGGAGGTGATATCAAAAAGTCAGGCGAGCTAGGTAAAATGTTTGACATCCCCGTCCTCGATCAACACTCTCCTACTGGGCCTTCTCCTCCTCCTATACCCAAGCAACCCTCGCGCCATTCCTCCTCTTCTCAACACAATAGCGGATCCGTCCGATCCGGGCCCAACTCCGGACCAGTCAAGAAATCCTCCGGTCCTATGCCCCTCCAGCCCACCGGTCTCATCACCTCCGGACCCCTTGGCTCCGGTCCATTGGGCTCCGGTTCGCTTCCACCATCCCACAGGAGATCCGGCCAGCTCGACCATACTGCCTCAGTAATTGGATCCGGCTCTAGCAAGGCGCTCTATGGGTCTGCTGTTACCAGCTTGACGGAGGATGTAAAGGTCGGTTTTAGGATTTCAAGGCCCGTGGTGTGGGTGATACTGGTAGTGGTGGCCATGGGATTGCTTGTTGGTGCATTCCTAATGGTGGCAGTTAAAAAAGCGGTTATTTTGGTGGCCGTGGGAGCGATACTGATCCCCGTAATTGTAGGGCTTATCTGGAATTGCGTCTGGGGAAGGAAAGGGCTGTTAGGGTTTGTTAGCAGGTATCCCGATGCTGAGCTTAGAGGTGCTATTGATGGACAGTACGTCAAGGTCACTGGGGTAATTTTCACACCACTCTCTGATTATATTACACATTACGCTACTTTATTCTCCTATATTATCTCTGGGGTCAATTCCTTGGTTCTTTTTTCTCAATATACTTTTTTTTTAAAATTTTTTCTTAGATATGTAGTAGGTGGGCGTTTGGATTGATGCTTGTAATTTTAATTTAAGGACTAGAAAGCTAAACGGAGAAACGCAGACTTTTATGGAATTTAGCTTACTTTAATTGAAATAACCAACGGTTCGTTTATGAATGATTTAACTTTCTGCTGATTCTTAATTAAGAGGATAGTTTTTTTCTCCGTATGTCTATGTTCTATCCCCCCATAAGCTTTCTCCCTCCGGAGCTGAGGGAACTTAAGTTATGTACTCGCAATTTTCCCAGTGTCTTGAAGCCCGTTGAAAGTTTTGGTCCACATGAGAGGTGGAGTTGAGCCAGCAAAGCTGTCACGCACAATCTTGGTTGCATGTGCTGGTTAGATGTTAGAGGGGACCATATTTGCTTGTTGTGGGGTTAAAAGATTGAATTCTATGAGATGACTTCAAACCTACTCGGTGAACTGATTGCAATATGCTTGTTTTTTTCTTTAGGAGCGTCGATTGTGTCTTTACCTTGACTTCAGACCTCCTTGTTTTATGGTTCACCGTTTTGTCTTTCTATTATAATTTATACTCAGGTGCTTGATTTCCCCGAAGTAATTTCAATTGAGACATGCCAAAATGACCAATTCATGGCTTTCCATTAATGATATCACTACCTCAGCCCTTTTAATGTCTTCCTGAACTCTTTTAATGACTTCCTGAGCAATCTGCATTGGTTTAAAGAAATAAATACTTGTTATGTAAACCCGTCAGCCTGGAATCTACCATGAGTCTGTATGCTATTAATGCAGAGAAATTTCCATTCAGCATTTTTTGATGGAAAACTTTGACGGGTTATTCTTATTATGGAGTTAACTTCTATCTTAGTTTTTGGCATTCTGCTTAAAGTTTCAAGCTAGCATTTTACTTTTTGAGTAGATGCACTTGTTGAGCTGGAGCTGAAATATTTAACATAACTTGGCTATATTTTGGTATTAGTTTGAAAAAGGTGTACAAAAAGGTGTACAGATGGTATATGAGCAAACATCTTTGTTCACGATTTCTATTTAGTATATTGTGTTTGATGTAATGTATGCATGGATTTCTTTTATGTAGGTTGTCACATGTGGCAGTATCCCTTTGGAATCATCTTACCAGAGGGTACCCAGGTGCGTATATGTTTCCACGGAACTGCATGAATACAGGGGGTGTGGTGGAATATCTGCACATCCCAAGCACCGTTTCTTCTCATGGGGATCTAGATATTCGGAGGTCAGTTTGGAAATATGTAATTTTTTGCCAATGGTGGTTCAGTTTCTCACTGCATTTGCTCGAGTACTTGGGTGTCATTATTCAAACCTGTTAAATTCAATTCAGTCAAACACTAAATAACTAAAACAGAAACAATGATCTTGGCACCTGATTTTAAGATATATGCTGTTAAATAGAATCATGTAGCTGAGTGACAACATAAAAGTTACTGACAGTGTTCTATTCTATGCACGTTAATAAGAGGGCACACAAATTGACTTTTATGGCTTTAAGTCTCGAACACTTTCATGATTATAAACTAACTGCAACTGTAGCTGTGCCTTTAATTGGGAATAATACTTTTATTGTCTAAAGTTGATGTTTTAGTTCTTTTCTGTGCCTGGGTCCTTACTTTTCGGGAAGAGAGAACATCTTGTGTGCATTTAATGACATACTGATTCTGGTGAACAGAAATATGTTGCTGACTTTTACATATCAGATTTCCAATCTGGATTAAGAGCACTAGTAAAGGCAGGCTATGGGGCAAAGGTTGCTCCATTTGTCAAACCAGCTACAGTAGTTGACGTGAAGAAGGAGAACAGAGATTTATCACCAAACTTTTTACGCTGGTTAGCTGATCGTAGCCTCTCCAGCGATCACCGGATTATGCGCCTCAAGGAAGGGTACGCCATCTGATATCCTAAATCTTTTTCCCCTTGCAATTTTTGTTCAGATCTTAAATTCCCTTGCGCACTTGGGAACTGATCGATTCCTTGACATTCTGATTTTTGTTTTCTGGTTTGGATACTTCTAAGGATTTTATTGGACCTCAGGTATATCAAAGAAGGAAGCACTGTGAGTGTGATGGGTGTTGTTCGACGCCATGATAATGTACTGATGATAGTTCCACCACAGGAGCCTGTTTCAACAGGTTGTCGATGGTTCCAATTTCTCCTCCCAACCTATGTTGAGGGTCTTGTTTTGACATGCGAGGATAATCAAGATGCTGATGTAGTTCCTGTGTAGATATCTGTCATTTTCGCATAATCTTGGTTTTATTTTGAATTGGATTTCACAAGTAAATGCTGAAAGAGTGGTGAGGAATGGAATCATCGGGCACCCATGAAAACCAGTCACTTTGTTTCTAGGTACTAAAAATGGATATAAAATGGCCTAGAAGTTCCAGAGCTACAAGACTGATATATACATCAAGCATAATCTAGTGATATGGGATGATAGGCGTTGGAGATTGTGTCAAGAAGTCCATAGGGGAAAGAAAGAAGACTTTGCAAAGAAGCTGAGAACTGTTGTTTGATGATTGGCGCTATAGCATATTTTGATTTTGGCTAATTTGTGTACATAATTTAGCAGTCACCCAAAGGGATTATGATTTTAGTATGGTATATATATATATATAGTGTAATAGCATGTAATAATAGGGTTCTGTTACCCTTTGTTTGGAAGGGGTGAAAGAAGGTTTAATGACTGTAACCTATGGCAAGGTGTGGTAATTGGTAAGGTAATTGCCTTTTTTATTTTTGGGAAAAAGATAAGGTGAAGAAAGGTTTAATAAGCTTCGCGTTGTTTTGTTTGGTTTATTGGTTTGATGTTGTCTTGTTTGGTTTATTGGTTTGATGTTGTCTTGTTTGGTTTGATGATTGGAAGGTAAGGTTAAATATAAAATTATGAAAAATAATTTTCTTAAAAAGATTTTAAATATCTAAATCAAATAATTTTTTTTAATAAAATATTGATCTATGCATATAAAAAAAGATTTATCAGTTCCATTTTGATTATTTGTTTTTTTTTTTTTTTGAATGTGTCAAAATATTTAAAAGGTTTTTAAATTTAAATATATTTTTTTTAAAATATTATTTATAATTATTCATTTAATGAATGATTTTTATTAATATTTTATTAAGTTAAGAATAAAAAGAGTTAGAATAAATTTTATTAAACTAAATTTTTATTATGCGTGTTTTGTCGAATCAAATGGAATGAAAAGAGTATTTAAGTATTGTTTTTTTTAAAATCGACGGTGAAAAATGAGAAGAAAAAATAAAATAAAAAAAAAAAAAGAATGAGGCAACTTGAAATTCTTAATAATTAAAATAACAGAAATTAAAATTATATCGTACGTTTCAAATTGATGGGTTGAAAGAATGTACGATATTTTGGTATCCAAGGCCTCTAAAATCCAAAAGGTTTTCTTTTAAAAAAATCTTCCTTTAAAACAACTCAAACATTAGAAATTTATTTACTGAGGATTACATATTTTTCTAATTTATATGTAAAATGGCTTCCAAAGATGAAAATCTGTTATTTTGTATTCCATTTTGCTAAGTAAAATAACAATCTTCCTCAAAGGCAATTTTTTCAGACAATAAAAGAAATTTTTTACTTTTCTCATGGAAAATAAAAAGTCGTACCTATTTTGTTTGTAACATAATTCATGTAACGCATGAAAAATGAAAGCTAATCCATCAAAAGCAGCAAGAAAAATTCTCTCTGCTAGGATATTTATTTGTTTATTACTGTGGACTAAAGCTAATCCATTGAAGAAAACTAAAGTCTAGAGGGTATTCCTCCAGCCACAATCAAAGTTTCTCCGGTTATGTAAGAAGCATCATCAGATGCCAAAAATGCAGCTGCGGAGGCCATGTCTCCTGTGGTACCAAGCCTGTTCAGTAAGGTTTTTCCCTCAATGGACTTCCTCTACAACAATGAAGATACAAATTCAGTAAAAAATAAGCCACAGAGTCCTTGGGCTATTCCAAATGTGAGCAAAAATGGAAATAACTAACGTCTGGAACTATACTTACCAAAGCCTCATTGCCCGTGATGAACTCAGCAAAATGTGTTGGAACAAACCCTGGTGCTATACAGTTTACACGAGTATCAGGTGCCATCTCAGCTGCAAGGGCCTAAACAAAAATTAGAAAACGTTAGAAGGAAAAAACTAGAACCACATGGAAAGAAGTTGTTGCGAAACATCTACAGTAAACCCTAACTAATTTAAAGCTTAATTATTTACTGTTTTACTTTTGTTTAGCAAATAGTTTTTTTTTTTTTTTTTTGCAAAATTTTTTCACAAAAAAAAGTAACTAAAATATTTCCAAATGTATGACTCTAACTAGTTTTGGATTAAGATTTGGTTGTTATTAAAACTATTAAAACTCCTGCCATCTCCATGAGATAACTCCACGTTTACTTACAAACAAATACAATAAAAAAAATGTGTATATTATATATATACACACACGCACACAAGATCCTAGGTAGACTGCTTGATAGTTAAACCTTGTAATACCAGCATCAAGCCCTCAGATTTCAATCCCTGGGAGTGTTAACGGGATAAGGGGGAAGCTGCCATTTGTAGCGAAATATTATACATTCCATTTGTAAGTGAAAGATCATGGACCAACCAAATACAACAATTCAGTCCTTTCACCACTGGGTAATAACTTCAAGCCCACATTTGTAACTTCACAAGGGAGAGACAGAACATCCCAACGAGCAGTATACATTATATAGCAATCAATGGTTTGTCAATGCTGAAGTAACGAAATATCACAAGAAGTCAGGACAAATATGTACCTTAGTGAGTCCGAGAAGAGCTGTCTTTGTCACCCCATACATAGCCATGGAAGCTTGAGGGTGGTAACCAGCAATAGAGGAAATGAGAATAACTGAAGAACCCTTCTGCAAGTGAGGAGCTGCATCCTGCCGCCAGAAAAAAAAAAAAATAAATAAGAGAGAGAAAATTCCCACTTTCTTTATTACTATAGAAAAATGCAAAGAAAATTCACATTTTAGTTCTAATGCGAAATTCATTGAAAATAGAAATGGTACCTGCAAAAGAAGGATAGAGGCTTTGACATTAATTTCCCATAGCTTGTCAAGGACAGATTCTTGGGTGTTCAAAATGGATTCAGCGCTTGGATTGGCAGCAGCATTCGATACAACCACATCTATTTTTCCATATTTCTGAAACCAAAAATCAGCAATTTCCTGTCAGTCAAGAACCATCTTTAACCACAAGTGCAGAGCACTCTTTCTGTAGTTCTACTGGAACAAACACCTTCATGATTAATACATGTAGACAAATAAAAATAGATATTAAAGAAAGAGAGAGAAGGATGGAAGGAGAAGAAGCCACAGAAAAGATTATTTTCTCACCTGAACTGTTTTCTCAATGAGATTCTTCCTTTGTTGTGCGTTTGACACATGACAAACAACACCCAACACTTGGATACCCCGAACTTTAAGCTTCTGAACAGCTTCATCTACATTTTTCTGGATCAATTTAAACATACATACAATCAAGATCTAGTAGATGCAGAGTTGCAGACTAAAAAATAACCATCTAAGAGAAGTACAACTTGCACTAGAACGTGCCTAAATTCAATTTATTAGGCTCAATATGACATGGGTTGTTCATTGTTTCAGAAATCTTAATGAACTAGTTATCGGAACACTTGCTGTATATTTCACGTTGACAAATTTATATAAACATCGTAGAACCTAATTTACAGGGAAACATATTCTGTCATTTGATCAACAATGGAAACTGCTTATGCTATAATATGTCAGCACCAACATTTCTCCTTGTTGACCCTTCTCCTGTTCCCTTATTTGTACCTCCCTTTATTTTTCATGTGAACAATGTCAAGAATAATATAACCGAAACAGTAGACTTGTCCAATATTTTCTTTTGGCAAAAATGTTTATACCGACATCCTTAATTTTCATTAGGTTTGCAGTCAAGTAGAAAATGTTATCGTCTGTTGGATTGATGCTAGAGCCCCAACCGAAATCCTAAGGCAAATTAAGCTACCTGGAAATCAATACCGATCATGAAACTTTGTCCAAATTGAAAAATTATTCCATAACAAGATAAATCAAACACTTGTACCAGTTTTCGCAATTAATGAATCGAACAGCGACAATCCAATCTGATTATTTAACATGTAATTATGTAAGCCAACGCGAAAGGGAAAAAAAAAAGGTCAGCTAAACGAGATTCAGCAGCTACGTTGGCTAGGCTGAGTTCATTATGCCGATCAATGAGATTGAAAATAGAAATTCAATCCACAGCGAAGCCGATCAGGTCGAAGAAAAGGATAACAAACTGAGATTTAAAATTCCGAATTCCAAAATCGTCCAAACATAATATATGAGAAATGCAAAGCAATGAACCTGCTTGCGAGAAGAAATGACGACGGCGGCACCTTCCAAGCCGAGGCGCTCAGCGATTCCGAAGCCTATTCCCTGCGTAGAAGCAGTGACAATAGCTACCTTCCCTTCAAACCTCTTGCTATTTATTTTTGTCTTCTCCATGGTATCGCTTGCTGCGAGATAAAGCAATTACTTTTGGTTTCTATATCTAATGGACAATAGTCGGAGAAGGAATGACGCGGTCGTTTTGTTTGACAGGTTGATGCTGTTGGGATGAACGTCTGGGCCCACATTGGCGTTGAGATTTAGAATTATCAACAATTATTTTGATAAAATTAATAATCATTTAGTTGCTGAGGTTTGATAATAATCATTTAGTAAAAATCATTTTGATAAAATTAATCACCTTGTCTCTGTCCAGCTCTTTCTTTTCTATTGAAATTTAACGAGAAAATCAATATTTGTTCAGACAGAATGTTAATTATTTTATCAAATGATTAATTTTGTCAAATTCCAGGGACTACAAAATAATTTTTCCTTTTATTTTTTAATTTTTATGCATTTTGAATAAAAGAAATATTTTATGTATTTCATTAATTTAGCACAATTCTAACCTTTTTGGCACAAATTTTAATGGAGTTCCAGTGCAATTATCCAGAAAAGATATTTAACCAACAAAAAGTAATTACCTCAAAAAAAAAAAAAAAAAAACATTGCCATTAAATTGAACTTTAAACGATGAAGAAATCATAATTTGGTTCAGACAGAAAATGTTATTATTTTATCAAATGATTAATTTTGTCAAATTCCAGGGGAACTACAAAAAATATTTTTTCCTTTTTAATTTTTTAACTTGTTTTATGTTATGTGCATTTTGAATAAAAGAAATATTTTTATGTATTTCAATTAATTTAGCACAAATTTCTATAAACCTTTTTTGGGCACATAAATTTTAATGGAGTTCCAGTGCAAAAATTATCTATCCAGGAAAGAATATTTAAAAATAACCAACAAAAAGTTAAATTAACCTTACGCAATTACCCACCTCAAAAAAAAAAAAAAAAAAAAACATTATTTGCCATCATACTCAACTCTCAAAAGTTTTTTATAAACCATTAGCATGCCTCACCTTTTCAATAGTGATTTATTTATGCGCCATAAGGGTTTCCTAAAATTTTTTTTACAACACCGCAGCTCTGGGATTTTTCATAGCCAAAGCGATGTCAATCGACAGCCTTTGGTATCCAATCTTTGGGCTTTAAATAAATTTTTCTTTTTTTAAAAATTTCTCAAACTTTGTTCCCCGATGCTTATAACCATTCAACACTGTCGTTGAAAATGATTCCACATTTGGGTAAAAATTTCTCTCCAGCTGGTAAAAATGAAAATTCCCTTTGGGTAACCTGCCCTCCATAAAAGTAAAATTAAACCGGTTTACTACACATCCAGAAGCAGAAGGAGTAACTAAATTGACAGATAAGAGAAAGAGATAAAACCTTTTGCAAATTTCATCTTCAAGATTGTCAAATAAGGCCGTTGTTGAAGTCCCTTAGCTTTGCCATTATGGGCAGGCACATCTCTTTTTCCTTTAAAGATGGCTGATTCATGTAGGCCAATGTAGAAATGCTCTTAAGCTAAAAGCAGCTTCTAGCCACGCTTTTCTCAAACGAATTCATTGATCTATATGCAACACAAACAAAACCATTTATTAACCCGTCATTTTGCCTACTACTATTTTCAATAAGCTACAGAAATTAACAAAGAAATAAATATGCATGCATCTAAGCAATGGTGCAATATGCCATTTAAATGCTAAATAGTTAAAATTACAAAGTGTTACAACACATAACAATAACACGGCGATCACAAAAAGCCCTTCCTTAGGAATATCAACCAAGTTCCATTGAGAAAGATCATCCTGTTTTTCTTTTTTCAAAAAGTGTCAAGACAATTGGGTTTGACAGTTTTCCTTCTTCTCTTCATTAAATAGGAGGGCCTTGTCCGTTGAATTGAACTGCAAAAGCCAGCAAACAACGAACCAACCAACTTAGAACAGGAAACAATCATATAAAAAAAACAAACTTATAACAACCACTTAACATTGCAGCAACAAAAGACTTCCTGCCCCTTAAGATATTGTAAGTGGTAGTGGTAAAAAAAAAAAAAAAAAAAAAACATTGCCATCACTCTCAAAAGTTTTTTATAAACCATAGCATGCCTCACTTTCATAGTGATTTATTTATGCATAAGGGTTCCTAAAATTTTTCAACAGCTCTGGGATTTCATAGCCAAGCATGTCATCGACAGCTTGTATCATCTTGGGCTTTAATTTCTCAAACTTGTCGATGCTATAACCATTCAACACTTCCTTGAAATGATCCACATTTGGAAAATCTCCAGCTGGTAAATGAAATTCCCTTTGTACCTGCTCCATAAAAGTATTACCGGTTACTACACATCCAGAGCAGAGGAAAGTACAAATTGCACAGATAGAGAAAGAGATAAACCTTTGCAAATTCATCTTCAAGATTGTCAATAAGGCGTTGTTGAGTCTTAGCTTTGCCCATTATGGCAGGCATCTCTTTCTTAAGATGGCTGATTATGTAGGCATGTATCTTAGCAGCTCTAGCACGCTTCACGAATTCATTGATCTATATGACAACACAACAAACATTTATAACCCATCATTTGCCTACTACTTATTTCATAAGCTCAGATACAAAGAAATAAATATGCATCTAAGCAAATGTGCATATGCCATTTCAATGCTAATAGTAAATTACAATGTTACACATACACGGCGATCACAAGCCTTCTTAGGAATATCAACCAAGTCCATGAGAAGATCATCCTGTTCTTTTTCAAAAAGTTCAAGGAACATTGGGTTGACAGTTTCTTCATTAATAGGCTTGTCGTTGAATGAACTGCAAAGCCAGCAAAACGACCACCAACTTAGAACAGGACAATCATATAAAAAACTTATAACCACTTAACTTGCACAACAAAGACTCTGCCCCTAGATATTGTAGTGTAGTGTAATCATTTTTCATAAAATAATTACACTACAAAGAAAATCCTCAAATAAATTAGCAATGATGAGGCAGACATATAGGATTGACCATAATCAACAAGCATCACAAAAGACAAATTTAATCAATGTATGTTGAGGAAAAAATCTCCAAATGGAAAAGTTAAATGTGAAAGAAATTTTGCAGTAAGAAATTTAACCTACAAAAATTTTAATCGCTAAGCCTGATATTGCCATCCATATGCTATAATGCTACTACATATGGTAAAACACGGATACAATAAAATGATATAAAAACTTTATTGAGACGGTAGCTCCATAGCATACAGACAAATTATCAGTTTGCCCGACCAAATAATGTAAGAAAGGCAGAGAACATACCCGATATAAACTCGCATAACTTCTGGTGTATTTAGAACTTTTCCTAGTGACCACATTAATGCCCCATAAACTCTCATCAGCTATATAAAAAAATGTCTGCAAGTAAGCAGATTGTACAATACTAGAATTTCTGCAATTAAAAAGTAAAGACATCAGTGGAATGAAACATCTTACCTGTTGTGTATCCACCTGGTCTGCCTTATTTAAAACAACACGTATCTTGTCATCATTGCCACGCAGAGATGCAATTACTCTCTTGAACTCATCACTTATATCAAGTTTATGAGGATCAAACAGAAGAAGAATGAGATCACATTTTGCTGCAAACCATGATATAACACCAGTAAAATCATAACTCCTTTGTGTCCGTTGCTTTTCTCCGGATAGAACCCCAGGGGTATCAACAATTGTAATTTCATCCAGCAACTGCAACAAATTGAAAATAACGATTATGATAAATAACAAAATAAGCGGATAAAAGTCAAAAAAGAAAACGCAAAATGTAACTCACTGGATGTGGCATTTGTGCACACTCGAACTTCGATAAAAATGCCCCTCCAAAAGTTGTTAGGCCACTAAATGGCATGTCTGCATGAACAGCAACAGTGTTGCCAGGTATACTCCTTTCATCGGAACCAGACTGATTTTAAGGAAAAAAAAACTGAATTCTCAAAAAGTACCATGATAAGCATCCATCATGGATACAAAAATGAAGCGATGATAGATGGTCAACATTACAAGGCTTGTCAGCAAGTCAAATCAGTTATTGGATGTCAGTCCTATTCTGGAGAAAGAAAAAAAGCTCGACAGATTTAGACACACTGGTTCGAAAACTTCCAAAGCATAGAAAGTAAACTTGAACACCACTCAAAACTATATGAGAATCAAATTCCCCAAGGACCAAAGTGTAACAATTATTTTGCCACGTCCATTGCAACTTATTTCACTAGTCAACAAAAAATAAACTTTGAACAACTCCAATTGATAACCCCAGCAAACAAACAAATCATGATGAAACTACAATAAATCTAAACCAAAATAAATGGACTCATGTCATCAGATGAAGGCTTCAGCATAACTTAGCATGTCATTTGAACTTTTAAAATAAAACACTAGAATGAAAATGGCTAACCATACCATTACAACAACAAATCTATCCGTTGTAGGCTCTGGTCCAATGTGAGCTCCTGTGTGGAGGAAAAAGAAAAATAACCAACACTAAGATAGCTGACCAGAAAGGTTAATTTATTGAAAAGGAGAAAGGAGAATTGTGAGTACTTAACTAACCTGGATAATTACATCTAAGTAAATGTTTTATAAACGTTGTTTTGCCAGTGGAATACTGACCCAAAAGCATAACCATAGGCTTGGCATCAAAATCACTGTTTGTCTGAAAAATTAATCAATATAGATGGTTAATTAAAGCTTTTTGTACCTAGATTTTATTGCCTGCTAACAAGAGCCAAAGAGCATTGCATGACTCAGACTGTTTACAAAATTGAAGACTGGAAGTCAAAAGCGCACACACACAGAGGGGGAGGGGATAAGTGAAATTAAATTGGCAATGCAAATAAGTCAAAATAATATGTCTTCAGTATACTCACCAATAAGGGAGATACAAAATCATTAAAACGATAGGTCACTTCCAAAGGCTTTAGCTTTTCAAGATACAGTCTCTTCAAGCCATCAATGATGGATGTAACTGCAATAAGTGGCATCTGAACAAGGAATTAAGAAGAGAATAATGTGAAGTCATCAGCAAAACAAATTTAAAATACCATCCTCTAAAAACAAATAGGAGCAAGTTGATCTAGCATTTTACTGAATCTGTGCAAGTAAACTATATATCTGAATGTAATTCAACCATGAGAATGTAGACCATTAATCCCACATATCAATTAGCTTAATATTTAAGGTTACATTACATAAAGAAAATATCATTAACATAGGCAAAACTATTGTACAAACAGGAACATATGCCTCACCTTTCTTGATGACTTTGAATTAAACCGTTGACCTGTTATTGATGGTTGTAGCTGAGCAGATCCTACATCACTCATTACAATGAACTAACTTAACCAACAATAAAAAAAACAATGCATCTTATATCAACAAAGATGCAAAGTGTCTGACCATTGATTTCTGGCTCATAATCTGTTGATGAGCCCTTGCTTTTCTGGGAAATTACAGAGAAAAATCAAATTAGTAGTTGCATTGCCATTTGAATAACTGAACCATAAAATAAGATAAAGCAGACTACTTACAACTAACAAGGCATCAATGCCTTCCATCAAAGGAGGTTTTATATTCTCTATGGAACCTGAGAAAGACATAATTGCATCAAGCTATTAAGTAACCAAAATAAAATCAATAGCAATAAGTTAACCACCAAACTGGAACCTTGACTTATGCTTGTTAATGATAAACAAATGCAAAGATAAACCAAAGAGGCTTAATTCTCAATATCTGGAGGGAAAATGGAATGCACGTGATTCTCTACCCTATGATGCTACAGCATTGCAAATATCCAAACTAGTCTTGCAGACTTGCAGTCCTAGTTATATGGCAGAGTTTTACTCCGTCTTAAAAAATCTGGGATATGGCCATCACTGCTAAGTTCATTAAGAAAAACCATGATAGGACATTACATACAAGTAGTTTTAAGAATATCCGAGGTTATTTCATGTCCTGCTTGAGCCAGAGAAATGAGCTGCAGTTAAGACAATTAATAAACAAGTGAGATTTCACACCAGTTAGATAGTATAAAAACCTGAGGCAGTAAAAAATGAATTAAAACCTGCATAGCAAGAATGAACTCAGTAAATCCTAAAAATCCTTGCCGTTTAGAATCTGCAAGTGCCCAAACCTTCCGGAAACAAGCAAAACAAAATAGATAAGTAGGATAAATCTTTTGGCCCTTTAATCGGACAAGTGAAAAACCAAAATAAATACGCAGACATGGTTTTTTCACTGAGAAACCACGAATACGGAAAATCACGAATCAGTAAGAAAACTGAGAATCCGCAAAATAGAATACAATAAGAATAGTAATAAAGATGAGATGGAGTAACCTGTTTGAGTTCCTGACGAGAAAGGTTTGACATAGCCAAGAATTTAGTAGCATCATTACCAGTGATACGCCCGTCGCCATCTACAGCAAATTAATCCCAAAAAGACATTTGGTTTTGTAGGCGAAGCACAAGTGAGTGTAACATTAACTAAAATGAACAAAAGAAGAAGAAAAACCTGAATCGGCTGAATTGAACCACTCCTTGTACATCTGTTGATGCTCCTTTGAGCATGATCCCACTGTGCCTTTTCCTAACTCCATTTGCAAATACAAAACTACACCTACACTCACGAACAAAGGTCTCCTCCTTTCTGTGAGATTCTGACTAGAAAGTAGAAGGTTTATTCGCTTGCTTTGCTTTACCAAACCAAAAGATGGGAAGAAAACGAATTTTTATAACTCCTATCTCGTTCTGTGTCTCTGAAATTTGAATTATTTTGAAGATTTGGATGCTCCGCGAAAAAAAATTCGAAATCTATTTTAAGCGTGCAGTGCCACACAGCGCACACACTCTCTATTTCACGCTGTGCGCATTGCGCAACACTGCAACTGGTTTTGGCGCTCAGGTAAAAATACAATACGACGTCGTAGTTATGGTGTTTTAACCCTTTTTTTCTTTTTTTTTCTTTTTTTTTTTTTGGAGGAAAGATGTTTTAACTTTTAATCACTGTGATTAGATTAGGACATAATACAAATGATCGCGCGATGATCCGTTGGGCTTTTGAGGTGGGCCTGGCTAGCTGGACAGGGTCCCGCATCGAAATTCGTTCCCCGGATTTTAAGTTTGAATTAGGGCGCCACCTCATCTATATAATTTATATTTTTTTATTTTTTATTTAATATGGAGATTGGACGCAGCAATGCTCTAGAGGCCGAGTTCTGGCTTGTTTATTGGGGTTTATTTGCATGGGATATGGGATTTCGGAAACTTGAGCTTCAGACAGACTTGCAGACCTTGGTGGATGTTATCAATAAATGAGATTTCGAAATATCCTCTCCGCTATTGTTTCTTTGCTGCAATGACAACGGGAGATCAAGATTCGAAATATTTTATAGGGAGGGAAATCAAGTTGCCGATATCTTAGCTAACTAGGCC
This sequence comes from Jatropha curcas, assembly GCF_014843425.1. Next base: position 237,094 of record NW_023590947.1, on the reverse strand, counting down.
ATTAATTTGCAGCAGGGTTTGTACGGACTTGAGCAACCTCCCTCTTCTGTTATGGGGGTGCTTGATCCCGAAAAAAAGTTTGAATGTTCTGACGAATTATACTGAAACGATAATTATTTCCCACAAGCAGATAACAATAGATACTAATTAAAACATAATTTTTTAAAGTTGGTTAATATAATATCGTAAGCTGCTTCAAAATTATTACTAATAATTTTTTAGGGAACGTAGTATATATATAGCGAAATGAAGGAATTATACATTTATCGAGGATTTATCCAATGTTGGCTAGAAGAACCGAAAATTACTGTGAGAGAGAAACAAACTAGATTTGCATTTAATGATCATAAAGAAAGGAAAAAAGAAGTATATCCTCTGTCTGTCACTAACGAACAGTAAAATAAAGAATACAAGGGAGAGAAACCATTGGTTCTGCAAAATGAATTTCGTTTCTGAAGCCAAAATATGCAATGCATTTGTTTATCGGCTTCCACATGAAAAGAGACAGCAACAGGACTGCACAGGTTAATTTGTAATTGTTAATTTGTTATCATAATGGAGTTATTTAAACTTTGCTCTGGAGGAAATGGTTACCTTGAGTCTAGAGGAGGAAGTTTCCTTGTCTGTGTGAGTGTAGGAACGGTATGTTGGTTTCGGTGGGAGAGATGGGAATGTGGACGATGCAATTTGTTTTTCCTCTTTCACTCTGTTGAAAATTGCAGTAAAACCTTCTCCAGAATTGGGGTCTGATTGATCCCAAGATCCAAATTTGGGAACTGATGCTGCTCTGTGATGCTGCCATGCATCCAAAAATAAAAATCAAGAACATGTCAACAACAAAATTTAAAAAAAAAAGGGTCAATAAGCAAAATTTCTAACTTTTGCTCTTTTCTTATTCCGGGCAGATCTTTGACGCCGAAAACCTGCAGCTTGCAACATCGAATAATCAGAATTGCTCTCGTCGCTGGCAATGGCAGATTCTGATGTGATGCTCTTTTGGCGACCAGAAGGATTTTCCTCTAAATGTGTTGTGGTAATCTGTATGGATTGACCAAAACTCAAATCGAATTCGTCTTTCCGGTACATGAAGGCCTCTGGATTCTCCTCAGGATCATTTGGGTTTATCTTCACTCCCGTTTTCTCTTTGCGCGCATTTTCGAAGTATGCAGTGTAAGGTATATTATCATTTTCCCAGTTTCCGAATTTGGGAACATGGCAACTTTGCTGTAAAAATTGTTGAATTTCAACAGTATCAGTTGTCAGTTGAACGCATATCAGAAAAGAAAAGAGTCTACATATCAATCTTGAAATATTCATCATAATTATTAATTCTAATTCATTGTAATAACAGCTGCTCTGTTTTTACGCATGTGAATCCTCGCATGTTTTTAAAACTTAAAATGAATAGCTCATTACTGAGGCACCATTTTAGGTTTTAGATCAGAATGCATAATCAATATAGTACGTAGTATTACAATTAAGGAGAAGGAAAATACAATTACCACGTTACCAACCTTAAAATAAAAGAAAAAAAAAAAAAAAGAAAGAGAAGAGCTATAGCTAAAGGACCACTTACAGCCATTAAGGAGTTGAGATATGGCTAGCGGCTAATTTTGCTTTCTGAACTTGTTTGATAGAGTAACTCTGGACAAGGAAGAAACAATATGAATCATAAAGTTAATAATTTAGGTGGCCAAAAAATTATAGGTGGGTTAAAGGCTCACGGTGATTGCGAGGATCTTGCTAAGCCAATATAAGACAATGATTCGATGGTTACAGAGTTGCATTTGGCATTTAGCCAGTGATGAAAGGCACGAGCAACAACTGGGTCATAAGCAATACTACAAAGTTTCTTTATCGGCAATTGCCATGCATAAACATCTTCTACTGTCTTCACCTTTGCAATATCTTCCTTTGTTGTTGCAATTTAAATGCCTCATCTTTTTATTACGTGGCCAGGGTTGTCTTCCTTTCAGGGGTAGGACAAGAAAATACCAGCTGGTTCATCCATTTACCAAGCCAATGATTATTTATCAATTAAGAAAATTTGTATTTATTTATTACTATTTTGCCTTTTTTTTTCACTAATAAAAAGATACTAAAATCATCAATTATGTTAGATATTTCTATTACATTGATTTGGTATATTAGCCAACTCAGAATTACGTACGGTGTCAGTTATTTGGCCACGTTAACAATCAACAACTGTGACAATTTATTATTTTTATATATTTTTGCTCATATTTAACAATAAATTTTTAAAATGTGTAATCCTAAATGTTTTTATAAGTTAATAGATTTTAATAGTTTTAACCAACCAGCAACATAAATCAATGCAGAGATTTGCCTCTATATATGAGGAATTGAACAGCTTCAATCCATCTCCATCAGAAGTCAACAGCTGCTTAATCAATTCCTGAATAGCCCATAATTCAATACATGGTGAGGAAACAAAACCAAATGCTAAAATTATTTAAAACTAATCAAATATTTGACTACTTATTGGTGCAATTTGGCCTGAGATTAAATCGAGTTTTATTTCTTAAAAATTATATTTCAAATCAACAACTCTCTTTAATAAAATAAAGAAAGTGGATTCACATTCCATTTTTACGTTGTTTAAATAAAGAAAGTGGATTCACATCCCATATATACATTTTTCAAACGGTGAACATAAGGTATACAAATCTCATTCATTAATTACTCCAATACCTAAATGGTAAATAAAACTTGCTCGTAAATTAGTATATAGCTACACGAGTCGAATGAATATCTAGCAGTAGATTTCAGAGCGAGCTGAGTTAACAATTCTGCAAACTTGAGAGGAGAACAAAATGATGGGTTTGTGGAGCTTGGTATTGGCGGTTTTGATTGTGAGCGCTAAGCCTTTGCTAGCTTCGCTATGCCAGGAAACCATGACTTTGATGCCTTGCGATCCATACTTGGTTGGTAACGACACATCGCCCAACCCTCCATGTTGTGCAGCTGCACAAGAGGTCAGCCGTGAGGCTACCACTAAGGAAGTACGCAAACGTCTATGTGAATGTTTTAAGCTGGCTATACCAACTTTTGGGGTTAACACTGCTAAAGCTAAGCGACTTCCTCAGCTCTGCAACGTCGACTTTCCTGTACCCATTGGTCCTGACGTGGACTGTAGCAAGTAAGAGCTTTCTACTTTTTCTGAATGAAATTTTATTTTATGCCCAAACGAGTTATGAAAATTGACAGATTCTCTCTTTATCATGCGCAGGGTTTCATAAACAATGGAAAGGATTAGATGTGCTTGTTTCGTAAGAATAAACTCGAGGAACGGTGATATACAAATTTAACATGTATAGAGCCGAAAATAAATGTTTTGAAGGCTCATGTCAGATGTATGAATATCGAAAAACAAACATATATTTATATGAGATCATTCTTCTTCCTCTTTTCAGATTGTCCTAGAGACCATATTTTGGGATAAAATTACATTTTTTTTCTCGCAAGTACTGAACAAAAAGAAGTAGAAATCAAATGGGTTCACTTAAGCGAATAATTGGACAATTACTCACGCCATTTAAAGCATATAAGAAATAAGCTGATTAGCAAGTGAAGCTCAAATGTCCTCATCAATTTTCCAGTATCAGAATCATACATGTAGCTTTGATATATCTCTGTGTGTGTACGAAGTGGTGATCTCCAAATTATATACTTTTAAGAGCCAAATGTACCGTACCTTTCTTATGTCACTGGAGTGTCTTTGCTTTCATGACCAATTCACTGAGTGAAAAACAAAACGGAAAGGAGTGAGATTTTGAAAACCATGCGTAGGTACAAGCAGAGGCACGTATACAAATTTAAGATTAAGAAAAAAAAAAAAGAAAAGAAGAAGCACCTATTGTCTTGTTGAGCAACCAGAGTAGCAGAGCCAGTTCAATACCAAATATGGTGTGGAGCCATGCTCTGTCCATCATGAACCCGTAAACTGTCATGCCAGCTCTATTGTTTTCCATATACGTTACTGCATGCAATAATTAATTAGGATTCAATATTTTAGGTTAAGTGGAATTAACAGATGGAAATCCATTTTTTGCTTCGCACTAACCTAACGCCTGCCTCTTTTGGAATGAGATTGTGTGCGCGAAAATCGGCACCATCTTGTTGTTATCATCCAAATCATCGTCTCCTTCGTCATCTTCATCGTCCAAACTCCAATCAATGTCCACATGAAACACTTGGCGACTACAAGTACTAATCTGATATGTTGGAGTCTCGCCATCCATATCATCATAAGAGTTGATTGTAGCGCAGACATGCCACTTCGTAGCAAGGCTTGTGACGGACTGTGCTTTGTGCGTGATCTTCGTTGCACTGCGCAGGCATATGAAGAGCCCTGCCACCAGATTAATGGAGCACAACTGTCCCCATAATCATATTACAGGAATTATAATTTTATGAGTTGCATTTTCTTATATTTTAACAACTAATGTTACTGATTAATTTACTATACCGCAAGTTCTCCAGCCTCGAAAATGTTGTTATTGGCGCTGGAACGAGTGGTCATCAGCAAATAAATGAACTGACTTGCGGTGACTAAAATCAGAGACAGCAAGATGAACCTTCGAAACCGGTGGCTTATGATGCGAAGATTTCTTCTGATCCGGAGGTGCTCTTTCAAAATCGAGCTGACATCGCTTTCCTTTTGAAAGACTTGACCAAAATCTTCAAGTCTTAGCACTTGCAAATAGCAAATCAGTTTGTAGAGAATGCAGACCACGATGTAAATCGACATTCTATATACCCAAGAACTTAGCTGCAATAAGCAAATAATAGTGTCGCTGATGTACATGTTGCCGAAGTAGGGTATTTCGGAAACTCCTGTCGCGTACCACCATATTCGATAGGCGCTCTCCAAAGCAAAGCAGGGGAGCACAAATATGCAGAGCAGCTTCGTTGATGTCTGCAAGAATTCAACTTGTTAACACTTGGAGGGTTTAAGGTGCAAAAATAATTGAACTTTTATTTAGTTGATTCTCGTAATTCAGAATTTTCTGATTTTCAATGTTACTAAATCAAATGTAAAGTCAAAGATCGATTAGATACTCTGCATCAAAAAATTTAACTGCTCTGTCCTCGCAATTATTTTACTAAACAAAGCACAGACCGAAAGCCTCCTTAAGATTCCTTTTTATGATTAATTTGGTCAGATGATCCAATCATGTATATCCTCCGGATCCGACAGACAAGCACTTAATCAGGAAGTAGTTGAAATTAAGTCCAAGATTATCAAAATTTAACCTCTATTGACGCACGAAATTCATTTTGACTTGGTTATCGCATAGATCATATGTGCAGAACTATTGGATTTGGAGCGAAAAGAACAAATGATTGAGAAGAAAGAAAAGAATAACAAACCTGGAGCTGCTGTTTATATTCTCCGCGGATCCTCTCAGTTTCATCATTTAATTTGTCCAAGAAGAGGAACTTGTTAAGACCGTACTTATGAGACCAAGAAGATAGACTCAAAAATGAAATTATGGCAAATATAGAAAGAGATAATTGCACTACTGCATCATAGGGTCTTCGATGCTTTGAATCGCAATTTGAGCACAAAAAAAGGAAGTGAGAAACCAAAGGAACAACAATGACCAGAATGAAGAAGATAGACCAGGACAGACTAGTCCTCCAAATATTAGACCGATCTGGGCATACCCAGTTGAGGAATACTCTGAAGCTCTTCAATCCTACTCCTTCATTATCAAAGTAGCCTAAGTTTGTCCGGTCCTTGGGTATTAAAGAGCCCGCTTCATTTTCCATAGTTTGGGAAATTTTGCACAATTCAGAATCTGAGTGCAGCGAGATTGCATATAAACTAGGAAACCTGGAAGCATGGATGTGATCAGAAGCAAAAAGGAAAGGGAGGCGATGTCAACATTCCGTAAGATCTCTCCCTCTTAATCTTATATTGTCAATTATGATTTCGTTTCTCTTTTGCAAGAAATTTTGATGCAACATGAATCAATCTTTGCCACGTGTTGTCTCTTGCTATATTTTTTTACTATTTTTTTATGGAAAATACTTGCCGCTTGGTATGTGTGATAGAGACAGATAAAAAAAGAAAATTTTATCATTGTCTTAGCACTTCGTTAAATCCAAATCTCACCTGCTAATTGCTTTGATCAATAGATTCCCTAGCCTCAAACTTTGTAATACAACTTTTCTTCAATTCGCAATGATATATATATAAAAAATAGTTTGTAAAATTTACACTTTATAATAATTTCGTCAAAAATAGTAAAAGCGCAAAAATGCTATTTTATTGAATGATTTATAAAATTTTATTAAATTATATAGTATTATTTTGTCGCATAAATATAGATTTATTTTCTTTTTTTATTTTATTTGTTCTAAATTATAGGCCATTTCCTTTTAATTCTCTAATATATCTTTATTTAATTTGTCTTATTATCTATTCAAAATTTTATTTAAAGTGATATCTAATATTAATATAAAAAAGATTTAAAAATTAATAATTTTTCAAACTATTAAGGAACATCACACACTGTAACTCCCACAAACAAGCCAACAGGTGGATGGTTAAAGGCGTAAGAAAAACAAAAAAACTAGTATGATTGCTGGGGGCCAAATTAGGTTCGCTTACCTCACCTCAAGCTGGTGAAAAATCATTCGTCATACAGTCTACCATTCAGCTGTCAACACCACGTAACGACGTAACCATTTTGATGTCGTTTTCATAATTTATTTCAAGTCCATTTTATAGAACTCGTCCGACGCATCACTCTGCTTCTTTTTTATCAATAAAAGACGGAAAAGAAAGATACTGCCAGATAACAAGTGAAAATGTTTAGTTTAATTATTAAAAGCTAGCTACAATTGTCTGAATAGATTAATCTGAGGGAATTTATCCTAAATTCAGAAACCAGCATCACAAACAAATGTTCTTACTAACAGCTGACCACCATATTCATTTGTCTCCTAACGCACTTAATCTTAATATTAAGTTCAGAATTTAAAATGTTCTTACACTCAACATAGAACAAAATTAATCTTTTTATTATATAAAACAAATATCATTAGTAATATATTGTTTAAAGTTTAAACCTCCAACAGATGGTATTTTGTAAATTTTTATTTTAGTACCTTTTCTTATAAATTAATAATTGATTCGATTTTAGTTTATATTTGATCTTAATTACACATCGTTATAAATTATTCAATAATATATTTTATTCCATGCTAAAGAAATTATAGTATTAGTATTTATTAATCCAAGTAAAATTATTCAAATATGCATATAAAATTAGTTATATTATTTTCTTTTATTTGAATAAATAAATTAAAATAAAATTGTTACAATACAAAATAAAAGTAATATTCTAAATAATCAATCACTTAACATCACGTAACAATAATTTAAAAAAAAAATGTAACAATAATATTAACAGAATTTTATATACACTAATCCAGCTCACTATCACCACCCATCGAATTAATAACCCGGCCAAGGCCCAATTGAAAATTGTGCCAGGTGGCTCAAAATCAAGGAATATCATCTCAGCAAAACCGCGATCGTTTGCCAAACTCACAAACGACAAAAAGCTCTTCAGCTGGGAAAATCCGTTAGCTCCCTCCCCCAATATATGACTATTCTCGCAAATGCCAACTCCCGCTTTCCCTTATTTTCATTCCTTCGCAATGTTTTAGAAGTTGGATAGATATAATGGCGATGGCTCTTTCACCTTCGATATATGCAATCTCAGTTTCTTCTACAAATTCTAGAACTCCTTTCGCACCGCAGAAATTTTTGTGTCACAATCCCCTCTCTTCCCATCGATTAACACCTACTTTTCGGTAAGTACCTACTTCTCAAAATTTTCTTCAATTTGTTTGTTCACTTTTTCTTGATTCGATTTTTTTTTACGCAGAAAATCGTGTCGAGTTCAAGCAACTGTTTTGCGAGAAGATGAAGAAGAGAAAGTAGTGGTAGAGGAAACATTTCGACCCAAAACTTTTACAGATGAGGAGTTCCTAGGGAAAGGCAAGAAGCCGCAGGATAGTTCGTCATCTTTGGAGAGATGGATTATAAAGCTTGAACAATCTGTCAATGTCTTGCTCACGGCAAGTATTATCTTTCATATTATATCTTTTATCTTTTGCTCTGTAATTGCTTTTGATGCATTAGAATGTTATACTGATCTTTGCTGTTGTGTTATCTGTAAAACCGTTCTTCTTCCAATATTTCTTTAGTGTTTGATTTATGTAAAACCGTTCTTTGTTACTTCATTATCTTTTTCTATCTAGCCGAAGTTAATATGTCTGATAGTTTGTGTCCTTTCTTAATCTTTCCAGGATTCAGTGATAAAGATTCTGGATGCTTTTTACCGCGACCGAGATTATGCGAGGTTCTTTGTGCTGGAAACTATTGCGAGAGTTCCTTACTTCGGTTAGTGCTAATGTTCCCTTTTAGTTAGTCATCTTTGGCCAATTTTAGGAGCCTCTATTGCAAATCAAGCTACCTTTTAAGTCTTGAGTGTTAGAAGTAAATGATCTCTGAGAAATGGTCTTATTGGTGATTCATTTGTAATAGGATCGAAGGGGAAGCGGAATCTACATTTGATAATTTTTTTTCTACTTGAAAAATGTGATCTAGATGACTAGGTTACTGTTGGTAAACGTTGAATTTTGGAAGAATTTGCAAATTTGGGTTTGGGTTGCCAAAAAAGGGTCTTTATTGCTAAGTTAACTTTGAACGCTATAGAAAATTCTCTTTAGTTATGGTTGTGAGTTGTTACCTTCCATAATCGTTTAATCATTGTGACAGCTTTTATGTCTGTTCTGCACATGTATGAGAGTTTTGGATGGTGGAGAAGAGCAGATTATCTCAAAGTGCATTTTGCTGAGAGCTGGAATGAAATGCACCATTTGCTCATCATGGAAGTAAGTTATCTTTTATATTTCGACATATAAATAGTAGTTTATACTTGTCTTGTTAGTTAGGATAACTGGATAAGTTGTGTTATGAATTCTTATTGACAGTGTCACAAGTGTCAGTTTTCCTCCCTTAAATGCTCAAAATCATGTTATGTCGGTCTCTCTATATTTCCATATTTCGATATCTTGCATGGGAGACAATTAAATGAATGATTTGGGAACATAACATTGATGAAGTAAATTTTAGCATGTTAATACTAGAAGAAATAAATTAGAAAAGTTAAAAACCATGGAGACTGTTTTCCATGATGATGTATTGCGACAAACTCTCACATATGAGTCCATATGCACAGTCATGCTTGCCTGCACATGTACATATATGAATGCAGTTGTTTTTTTACAAATGTAATTCTGATATAATCTGATAGTGTGGTGATTTGGTTGCAGGAATTGGGGGGAAATGCTTGGTGGTTTGATCGGTTTCTTGCTCAACATATAGCAATCTTCTATTATGTTATGACGGTCTTCATGTATGCATTAAGCCCAAGAATGGCTTGTAAGAATACTTACATTCTAATGTTTGACAATTCATTACCATATTTTTTGACTTGCATCCTGCCGTCACGTTGAAATTTCCATCGAGTGGGATCTTGGATGGAACCATGTGATGAAGCGACGTGGCGAGCATGTCTGAGATTAGCAAACTTTCTTTATCTTGTGGAACTTCTTTGTACTAGCAAGCACTTGGTTGGACTTGTTACTGTTAGAGCTCATAAACTATCAACTTTGTTGGTTTCTTTAGTTTTGGATTAATTTGAGCCAGAAAGATAGAAGTGATCATATTTATAAAGCTGCAAGTATTTTTTTCATTTTTGAATTTTACAACTTACATTGTTTTAAATTCACTGAAAAAGCAACCAAAAGGTGACCGCAGACTGGTCATTCATCTGAAATTGGTAGTTTTTAATTTCAACTATGTCATTTTTGCAGATCACTTTTCTGAATGTGTAGAAAGCCATGCATATGCAACTTATGACAAATTTATCAAATCACGAGGAGGTATATTTAAGAGTTTCAGTTATGGGGGATTGTTTTATTTTCACATGTATCATCTGAAAGCATAAAGTTGGAAATGTACTAATAATTATAATTGGTTTTCAATATTCTCATTTGTTAGTTTAATAATAGTTTAGTTAAGCTGTAATAGTGTTGTTCATCCTAATCATGAAGTTTGTTTCAGTTCCCAACCTCTTAATGCGAGCACCTTTTACATCCTCAGAATGGTATATGTGAGACTCCTGTTATAGAATTTTTAGTAGGCGAGTTTATGTAGTATGTTATGTTGAATATGTATGACAATGCAAAACAGTTTGATTTGTCCAACATTATAGATTCTTATTTCTCCAAAAAAATTCAGCTGTACCGTTTCTAACTGATGCTCACTTTCATTATAGAGGAGTTGAAAAAATTGCCTGCTCCTGAAGTTGCTGTAAAATATTACACTGAGGGTGACTTATACTTGTTTGGTAAGTTATCTTTTGACAACCTATTGCTGTCTGAAGTGCAACCTAAACCTGATGCTGTTCTCAATTTCTTCCCAGATGAATTCCAAACTTCCAGAGCTCCACAGTCACGAAGGCCGAAAATAAGTAAATACAACACCCTGAGTATATCATAATTTTCAATTTTTATTTTAAAGAACTTTCGTTTATTTAGCTTTTGTTTTTGATATGCTGAAGGATGTTATGTTTGTTTTTCAACTTTTTTGTCTTTCAGATAATTTGTATGATGTGTTTTTGAACATCAGAGATGATGAAGCTGAACATTGCAAGACCATGAAGGCTTGCCAGACTCATGGAAACCTGCGCTCTCCCCATTCACATACCGCAGATGCTTTTGAGGATGTAGCAGGCTGCGTCCTTCCTCAATCAGATTGTGAGGGGATTGTTGATTGTTTGAAGAAATCTCTAACATCAACTCCATCAAAGCAGGACATTGGAGGATAGAACAAATAAGTCACCAGATTTTTTAGATACTGAATTGTATACATAAACAATATAAAGGTCATGTGATATATCTTTTTATGTAAGAGTTTCTAGAATATAAAAAGGTTTATCTTTTTGCTTGTGACAAGAAAATCAATTTGATGTCCATTTAGCCGCCCAAGCCAAATACAACCGTAGGTACAGGATGAAGTCAGGTGTAAATTTGGTTTGAAGGCTGTGGGAGAGACATTGTCTTTGCCTCTTTGGATTACGCATAGCAAAATAGGCAGGGATTAACCGAAAAAATAAAACAATATTTGCCTATATATGGTGTGTGGGATGCGAAGTCAGTCCAAGAATTTTTTTTTAGTTTGGTTTTATTATTTTTTTTTTCCAATGATAAAAAATCCCTCCAATTACAAACTTATTTTGGATCGGTTTAGGAGCATGTAAGCCCTTTTCAACTAATTTTTCAGGATTGATTTGTTTAAATTGGGTCTATGACTCCCTCATGGACTAGAAATAAATTTTTATTGAAAGAAAGGGATTTTTAGTTATCACTGGAAAAACGGATCAATTTAAAACAATGTTAATCGAGGTAAGTTTAATGCTTAACTTTCCCTTGTTAAGCCAAAGTGCAAGTGAAATGTGTCAGCACGCCATTGGATTAGTTTCATGCCGCGTTTCTTGCGTTCCCTTCTCTCCCCACAAATTTCCGCTACCTACTGTGCGAGCTATCCCATGTTCCCATCCCAGTCATAGCGCACTTCCCTTCTTTTTCAATAAAAAGCCCACCAGAAAGAGGACTCCAATAACCAAGATTCTTTCTGGAATCCGCCCCTCAAATTCTCTCTGTGATCAATTTCAGTTTCCTACTTTTCAAATTTTTTGGCGCCAAAGCTATGAAACTCGACAAATTGGACGTCGATAATGGCACGGTTGTTGAAGCGTCATCTCCAGATAATCTGCCGCCTCGGGTTAGGTTTCCACCGATCGGAGCTGAGGCCGAGAAAGACCGAGAAGGTGAAGACCTGTTTGTGCCGCCTCTAAACTTTGCGATGGTCGATATTGGAATCTTCAGGTCTGGTTTCCCTGACTCTGCTAACTTCGGATTCTTGCAATCCCTAGGTCTCCGTTCGATTATGTAAGTAGATACTTTACTAGCCAAATTAAACGATGTAAATTTTAAATTATGCTTTTTTCATCACCATGAAATAAGCTTGTGATGTTTTGAGTAGATACTTGTGCCCCGAATCATATCCAGACGCGAATTATGAGTTTTTGAAGGCCAACGGGATTACGCTTTTTCAATTCGGAATTGAAATGTGCAAGGTTACCTTTCAAATTTCCAAAATTTTCTTTTCTCTCTATGTTTGATTCGTTTGTTATAATGTTGCTTAACTTCTCGACATGACCTTATGAACTATTGTCGTTCCAGTAACATTTGGGGCTTTGAATTGTTGGCTATCAATTATTAAGAAGACATAAAATTTTCATCTAATAATTGCTTCAGGGCTTAATGCATACGATGTATCACAGATGAAAACTGCGTACAAAGGGTGTTGCTGTTTTTTGTGCACATGACTGATCAGCGCTTCTTATGAATGCCAACTTTATTAATTTTATCTGAGGAATTTATCACTCCAAGAGGATTTTTATGGTCTTCATAGGTGAACTGGTTGAATCCGTATATTCACATAAGAAGCACAGGACAAGTTACTTGGGATGCTCAGGGAAAAACGGCATATTGATCTCAGATGATCATATCTTTGTGTATAGACTATAGAGAGTTTCCTATTAATTGTATCTTTTTCTTTTATTGCCACCTCTGTTTTCCCTTATTAGTACATGTTGGAACCCCTAGGAAGCACATGGAAGAACATGAGATTTCATAGTGCTAAACTGGATATATTTATGCATGGTGAGTACTAACAGCTTGCATTTCCATAAATTTACCTTGATAATAAATTACTTCAGAACATTAGGCTACCCCATATTCACCAAGATTGATAAAAACAAAGTCAGTATACATACAATTAGAAATTTTGCACAGAAATCTTATTGTGTTGCAATTATGGTTGCTTTCTCTCCCTTTAGTTTATTTTTCCATTAATTTTGAGGAATTTCCGGGGGTCTTCATGTGGTCCTAAATTCTGGAAATTGACCAATTAACATCAGATAGATTCGTCCTTTCCTGTTTGATGCTTGTTTTTACAATAAACTTATCCTATCAAGCATATTTTCAGCACAGCGTTTGCATAGGTATGCTGTTAATAAAGGAAATTAGGCATAAGATACTGCCATTATTTAAGGTGCCCTGATATGAGAAGGAAAAAAAAAAAAAAAGGGCAAGATGGTAGAATGTGCCTTGTGGCTATTGCCATACGACATACTAGTTAACAAATGTTAGTGCGATTTTTAAGTATAAAGCAGCTAGCATATTTCCCTTTTCTTTAGTTCTAACTGTTGTTACTTTGGACCAAAATTTGGGGGATTGTTGCCAGGATTGACTCCTACAGTATTTAAATATTTCTGTGATTGAAATTTTTTGCATTCAATTTAATTTTCTGCTCTTGGAATTAATAATTGATTCTGTGTACAGGAGCCTTTCGTGAACATTCCGGATCAAACCATCCGCGATGCATTAAAAGTTGCACTTGGTATCTAGAAAACTTGAAAAAACAAAACTTTAATTGACTTTGTTGTGCTGAGGTGATGAGTTACTTGATTTACAATGTACTCACGTATGTCTTTGCCTTGCTAGATGTAAGAAACCACCCTGTCCTAATTCATTGCAAGAGAGGGAAGGTACTCCTTTTATTCCTTACCTCATTTCCTAATTCTCTTCTCAGTAGTCAGATGTAGTTCTGAAGATAAACTGCTATATCACTGTGCCATGTCCAGCACCGAACTGGTTGCCTTGTGGGGTGCTTGAGAAAGTTGCAAAGATGGTGCCTTACATCAATATTTGATGAATACCAGAGGTTTGCTGCCGCGAAAACTAGAGTTTCAGATCAGAGGTTTATAGAGTTGTTTGATATTTCGAGCTTGAAGAATACGCCAATGACATTTTCATGCTCGAGGAGATTGCAGTACCTAAGCTAATAGGTTAGTGGTGGCGTGTTACTTTGTTATTTTCCCTTTTATTTTAGAAGCCCTCTCTCCCTCTGGGAGGGAAGGTGGATACATTACTTTGCAGGTGGCAGGTGGCAGGTGGCAGGTGCCATTACCAAAGAATCATATATATATATATATATATATGTAAAGTGCTCATTTTGTTACCGGGCATCGTATACTCTTACAATGCAATGCCAGCTGGACCTATGCTTCTGCTTGTGGAACAGTGAATTACTATTATTATTTATCAATTGAAAAGCATTGTTATGTGTTGTCACGTACGCTGATAATTAACAATGGATTGGTTTGGTTGGTAGTCATAAAGGAAAGGAAAGGAAAGAAAAGAAAGATGCGACGAGAGCACAATGTAAACGCAGCTATCGGTATCGAAGGCGTATCCTTTAATTTGTCCACAGCACGTGTACATGTAGTTGCATGCAGTTAAGATATCTATAATTTATTATAGTATATATATAATAAAGAGGAAACAATTAGGATGGATAAAAAAAAATTCCTTACTAAAATTATATATAGAGTTAATTTAATTTACTTGGTTGCTTTTTATATTTAAATCTAAATTTTACTGGCTAATAAATAAAATAAGATATTATTGTTACATAATATTATAATATAAAAATTTTCATTTGGGAAATTAATTGCATAGCAAAAACAGATTATTTTAATTAAAACATTTATTAAATAAAATATTATATATGTTACTATATCAATATTAATGTAAAAGTTAGAACAACCAAAAACATATTAGGTATTTATTAAAATATTTTTTGACTAAATTTTTAATATTTTAATCAAATAATATAAAAATAATTGTGAAAAATGTTTTTCAAAAATAGTTATGGTGTTGAAATAAACCGGACCTTATATTTACTCGTTTTACACTTTATGGAACGAAGAACATGACTATTTAATCGATAGTTTGCTAAATAGAGACGTCACATGTTTTTATAATAAATTTGTGGACAATTAACTAATATGACTAATTCTTTTATTCAAAGTTTTTTTCTATATTTGATTACAATATTTATCTATTATTTTTGTTATTTCTCAGTAAAAAATTTTATATTATTTCATGAGTTTAGAAATAAAAGGAGATGAGGATTGGATGCAAAGGATTTTTTATTTGATTGTTATTTTAGAATTTCATTTGCCTATTAAGTTATATTATAATTATATTGAGTAAAAAAATTTCGTAGATCATATATCTCCTGTATTCTATACAACTTATAAGGAACTCCTTTTCAAAAAGCAGCGGACCAAAAGATGAAAATTCACTTTAAAAACAAAAATAAAGACATTGATGTATATATATAGTTATAGGTAACTTTAGTAGAAGTCACGGATCCAAGGTAAGGTAAGGAATAAAAATGAAGTGGGTCATATGACTAAAGCTGATCGTGTAGCTATTTTCAACATCTACCTTCTGCTTTAGGCGTTTTCAAGGTGAACCCCAACAAGGAAAAAAAACCTCCATCACCAAAATGGCGCTGAGCAACAATGTGATTGGTGCAATAAACTTCGTCGCTATGCTTCTTTCAATTCCTATAATCGGTGCAGGGATCTGGCTGGCAATGGAAACAGACAACTCGTGCGTGAAGATTCTGCAATGGCCTGTGATTATCTTGGGGATATTGATTCTGGTAGTAGCAATAGCAGGGTTTGTAGGAGGATTTTGGAGAATACCATGGCTGCTGATATTTTACCTAATAGCAATGCTGATCCTGATAATATTGCTTGCATGTTTGGTGGTATTCATATATATGGTAACGATTAGGGGGTCAGGACACCTTGAACCAAACAGAGCCTACTTGGAATATCACTTGGATGATTTTTCAGGATGGCTTCGCCGGAGGGTTCAAAGTTCTTACAAGTGGGATCGAATAAGAAGCTGCCTTAGCTCAACCGATAACTGTGCTGAGTTGAACCAGAGATTTCGCATGGCGCAGGATTTCTTTAATGCTCATATTACCCCCTTACAGGTACATTATCAATAATTTCTTTCTTGCCTCTTTAGCTTGTGTTGAAAAGCTTTTTGTTTAACTTAAAACTAAATAAAAAGTTTTGTAATTTACAGTCAGGATGCTGCAAGCCCCCTACGCAATGTGGGTATAACTTTGTGAACCCAACGTATTGGATAAGTCCCATATACGACGCAGCAGACATGGACTGCCTGAACTGGAACAATGACCAAACTCAACTGTGCTACGGTTGCGATTCGTGCAAGGCAGGGTTGTTGGCTAACTTGAAAAAGGAATGGAGAAGGGCAGATATCATATTGCTCATAACTCTTGTAGCTTTGATATGGGTGTATTTGATAGGCTGCTGTGCCTTTAGGAATGCCAAGACAGAGGATCTATTCCGCAGATACAAGCAAGGTTACACCTGAAGAAGCAAATGTTCACTATCTTAAGATTTGTTTTCCATTATCTTATTATTATTATTATTATTATGTATCATTACAAGCAAGTTCATGGTTTTCTTGATTAGCAGTTAATTAGCAGTGTGTTGTGGTACAAAGTTGTGTTGCTGTAGAAACTTGGAATTAATGGGAAAGTGCGCACCGAAAGTTAATTGCTTGTCTTTTTTCTTTGACAAAAATCACCCCATGCCCCCATTTTAGCGACATTGGTGGGTCATTACACTTCCAGCTTTCCACATGTTTTCTGATACGCGTCAGTCATATTGGTGATATCAGTTTCCTTCCACTCTGAACATTTGAACTTTTACATCTCAGATGAGGACATTTTTGAAGGGAAAATTATTGTTTCTTTCTGGAGGTATTACCAAATTATATAAGTAGTTCTTGCATGGTCTTTAACACATGTACAGCGGAAAGGGGAGACGGCTGTTTTTAAACTTTGCCATTCACTTTGTGTCTCACACATGGATTGAAGGAACCCAGCTCAGTTTTGGATTTTAAATTGGTTAAGTGGTGTGCATTTGTTTAGCTCCCTATTTGCAGCCTTGAGGTAATGTGTTTGTTGTTGCATTTTTATTTCTAGTCAAATATTTCATCTTGGAAAGACTTATCTGTGCATCTTGAGGACTATTACCTCCTCTTTATCTTCAGTATATAGGCATGAATTGCATTTAGGATTAATAGATTGTACGGAAATTTTGTAGCAGATGAAACTCATAACACTCGGTCCATTGATTGTTAATGATAACAGAGAGGCATTTGAGAGCATTTGTTGGAATAACAATGGAAACATTTGACCAAAATTTAGTCATATCTTCCCTATTTTCAGTACACTACCACCGATTTTTTTTATTTAATAGCTTTAAACATAATTAACAATAGTAGAAAAATGATAAGTGTCGGAACTTAGGATATGTTTTTCATTTTATCAGCAGATAAATTTAATGCCGGCATCAAATGATTAATTTGTTCTGCTGATGCCAAACCGTCGTCTGTTTCAAATAATCAAATCCCATTAGGTCTGTATTAATGGTTAAATCGAAGGGCATCATACAACAGGTCCAAAACTCGCGATCGAAGAGAAGATCATTTGCAGTTTGCACCCTCTCCACCGATCAATCCCAAATTCTAAAATCCTAAATTATTAATAAACAAAAGTAAAAAATGAAAACAAAAATAAATGTGGACGAGCAACAATCGAATCGTCAATCGATGACTAACGACTGAAACGATATCTCGGCCATGGACTTTTATATACCTCATTGTTCTTTCTCAACAAAGAGACACTTCCAATCCGTCTCTCATTTCAGTTATAGAACAGAGGCCTGGTATGAAAGAAAAAAATTTGTACATTAAAAAAAAAAAAAAATGGAAAAGGACGGATGAAGAAGAAGTGGAGGCTGTAAACTTCGCTAGACAAAATGAAATGGGGTTGGGTGGGGTTTATATAGAGGACAAGGAGGTTAACCCTAGGAATTTCATCGTGAAATTACCAAAAACACAAAAGCGTCTCTTTCTCTCATTGATGGGGGTTGAATGGGCTGATGGGCTCTCGAACTCAAACAACGGTCAACTGCTTTTGCACGGCGTAGCCCATTACTCCCAGCCTATCATTTGCTTCTATTCATTTTTTAAGATGATTTAAAAAAAAAAAAAAAAGGCCAAATGTGTAATATAACCCTTGAAATCTATAAAAAAAAAATTTTATGGTTCCAACACATTATTTTTTAATTTTATAGCTCTTGAATTTCAATTTTCCTATACTTGTGACTTATGAAGCTAATTTATTTTTTAAACTGCACGTAGTAAAATTATTATCAAAATAAATTTAAAGGATCGTAAGGTTAAAAAGTAAAGTTTTAGAAAATTATGAAGTCATTTTCAAAGTTCAAAGCAACAAAATTTTTCACAAAAGTTCAAGGGTTAAAAAAAATTAATTCAAAAAAATTTACTGTTAACTTGCTATTTAAAATTGAAAACAGAGAATAACAAGAAAATTGCTTGCAAAAATTATTCTAGGATATAAATTTTTGTACCGTTTTAGTATATTTATAATTATTAGTTACTTTTATAACGTGCTACATGTTGACTATATTCTTTGTAATTATATATTAATTTTTTATACTCATTTAGCTTTTTTATTTTTATAATTAAAGTATAAATTATTATTTAGATTGTAATAAATATAGTGATTTTTATATATACAGTAAAATATTTTTTACTTATAGGCCTTGAAGTATATTATCTTATTAAAAAAATTAATATATTTGTTTCTCCATTTAAAATAGTAATTCAAATAAGAAATATGTCATTTATATTATTTTCGATATACTGGTTTATATATTTTTTATTATACGCTGGTTGCTTTCATTTTTTTTGTTCAAGTACCAAATTGATTTATAAAAATCATTATATGGCTTTTATTTTACGTTTTATAATTAACTTACGTGTTTTTGTTAATAAATTTTACTAGAATATCTTTTAGTAAATAAATATCCTTTAACAATAAAATAAGAAATCAATTTAATAAGTCAAATTAAATATTTATAAATAATATTTTTTTTTTTATTTTTTCATCCAATCAAATTCATGAAATCATTTAAAAATTTTATTAATAAAATCATAATTCTTAATAGAAAGAATAAAATTTGAATTAAATAAGATATCAATATAATTTTTTTTTGTTCAAGTACCAATTGATTTTATAAAAATCATTATATGGCTTTTATTTTACGTTTTAAAATAATTAACTTACACGTTTTTTGGTTAATATTTTTACTAGAATATCTTTTAGTAAATAAATATCCTTTAACAATAAATAAGAAAATCAATTTAAATAAGTCCAAATTAAATATTTATAAATAATATTTTTTTTCTTTTTTAATTTTTTTCAATCCAATCAAATTCATGAAATCATTTTAAAAATTTTATTAATAAAATCATAATTCTTAATAGAAAGAATAAAAGATTTGAATTAAATAAAAGATAATCAATATAATTAAATTAAATTTGAGTTATTTAAAAATATATTTTTTATTTTTATTTTTTTTGGGCCAACCAAAATTAGAAGTGCAATTTTGTAATTAAAAAAAATAACCATATCCTTTTTAAATTAAAATCTTAATTCATCTAGATATATTTATTAAAAATAAATTTTTAAAAAAATTTGTCATAATGCCTCATATATTTACAGATATTTCATTTAAATTAATAATGTCGAAGATAATTAGCAATAATAGAAAATAAAAATATAATAATAATATAATAATAAATTATTAATTATTAATAATAATTTTATTTAATAATATAAGAATAAACTAATAGTTAGACATAAAATAAGATAATAATAGTAAAGTTTATTTTAAAAAAATGCCTTAATTATATATATATATATATATTAAAAAGTTTAAAAAAATAAATCCAATCAAATTAATAGAGATATATTATATATTTTTTTATGTCAAAAAATTTTAATTACTATGACTTTAAATGCTTAATTATATATATATATATATTAAAAAAAGTTAAAAAAATCCAATCAAATTATAGAGATATTATATATTTTTTTATGTCAAAAAATTTTAATTAACTATGACTAAAGTTATTTTAGAGTATTTTAAATTTTACAAGGACAATATAGAAAATCACATTATTCCCCTTTCATGCCCATTTTTATATATAATACTGATTTTTTTTATGACATGCATTGCACGTTGACAATGCTCGTTGTCTTTTTTACTCGTTTATTATTTATTTATTTATATAATATTAACACATAAGTCCTTATTTAGATTAAAATAAATACAACGGTTAATTTAAATATTATATTTATTGTTTATGCATTTCTAATTGAAATAAAGATTATGTTTTTGCTTGTACCTTTAAAATAATATTTTTAATATGAAATTTATCATTTCTATTCTCTTTGAAATACTTGTTCGCTGCAGCGTGAAAAGACACTATATTAATATTCATTATGATTTAAAATATAAACAATGTAAATATTCATGAATGTAAGTATTATTTTTATATTACCTTTTTGGTAACAAGACCTTGTAGACTCTATTTTTTGTGCAAACTGCCATTTTATTTTTTTTCTTTTCCGATTTTGCAAGGACTTTTGTTGTTGACATCAATATACCTCTTGATAGTGCCACATAAAGCTGTCCATAAGAGAAAGCATCTTGTGATAAATATACGCCAACATATGAGATTGTTTGTCCTTGAGCTTTATTTATTGTCATTGAATATAAACGCATTGGAAACTGTTTTCTTTTGAAACGGAATGGATATCATTCATTTTCTACAGGCGACAATGGTATTCTCAGCAAAAATACTTGTGTTCCAGCATGTTGTCCCATTGTTATTTCTGCATGAATTACATTGGTTCCAAAATTTTTTGCAAACCATTCTAGTCCCATTGTATAAACCATTTGAAGGATCTATGTTCCTAAGTAATATTACTGAACAATTTACTTTCAGCCCGAGCTTGTGCGGAGGCAAGCCATTCGGCAACAGAGTGTTCAAAAATTTCTCTTAGTAGTAATTATTCGTGTCATCTGTTGCTTCATCAAAACTATTGTAGATCTTGCTTTGACCAAGAAATATATGTACTGTCTTTTGATTTAGGCTGTCGACATATTCATTTTTTATTACCAATATCGCACGAGTTGGTCATGTATTCTACTGAGTTTGCATTATCATGCAATGATGGAAATATTACATCAATTAATGCCCTCTCGTAGTTGTCATCATTTTCATGCCTTATTACCATCTCTTCTTGTATTAGTATATTTCCTTCATCATTTGTTGGCTCTTCTCCATCACTGACTCTAAGTAGGAATTCATTGAAATATCTATCGGTTCTGGCTCTCATATTGTTTATCAATATCAACACCTCCATATTGCTCCACAAGTAAGACTCCACAAGACTTGCACTGATTGTCTCTTGTCTTGAAGCTTTAGGAACTACTGGTAACACTTGCCTGAAATCTCCCTCGAACACTATTACCTTTCCTCCAAATGGTTTAGCACATTCTATTATATCCTTCATACTTCTATCGACTGTCTCTACTGCTAGTCTCTTAGCCATAGTTGTCTCATCCTATATAATAAGTTTTGCCCTGCGGATTAATTCTGCCTGTCTGCGTTGTTTGATATGCCACCTAAACTTGACTCCATTGGATTCAATGGTATGCTGAATCGTGGGTGTGCGGTCCTACCTCCTGGCATTATTATCGCGCTGCACCTGAGGTTGCTGTTGCAAGCACTATATTTCCTGCAGATCTTTCATTTACAAGTAGTGCCCGAAATAAAATATAATAAGTTTTGCCCTGCGGATTAATTCTGCCTGTCTGCGTTGTTTGATATGCCACCTAAACTTGACTCCATTGGATTCAATGGTATGCTGAATCGTGGGTGTGCGGTCCTACCTCCTGGCATTATTATCGCGCTGCACCTGAGGTTGCTGTTGCAAGCACTATATTTCCTGCAGATCTTTCATTTACAAGTAGTGCCCGAAATAAAAATTTCTTCCCTGTCCCACCTGGTCCATCCACGAAGAAGGCCCCATGGGTGTTTGAGTTCACCCTGTCCAATATCACTCTATATGCATTTAGCTGCTCATTTTGCAATTTTGAAACTGCATCAATGTCCTCTTGAGGTATTTCAACTGTCATTTCATCTACAATTTCTTTTGAGTTACTGATTGATTGATGTGTTTGATCTTGTGCTATCTCGGGCAAGTCATACTTCTTAATTTCTTTTCCCATACTCTGCAAGTGATATTCTATGCTCTTCAATACGTATGAGATCTGTGTATGTATTGATTTCGGGTGCAACCTACTGAAATCATCTGACATGGCATCAAAGTAATCATCCCATAATTTCCTCACATCTGTTGGCTCACAGTATACTAATATTGTAGCAAAGAGTCTCCTTAATTCTCGTGGCTTCTGGTATGCTACTGCTTCTCCCACGCAATGCGATGCACTTTGATTTGATTCAAGTAGTTCACTTTTGGTTCCTGAGTCCTTGAATATTTGGCATGGAAAACTGTCTACTGTTAATATATCATCAAATGATTGTGGGCCCTTTACATGGCTTAAGGGTAGTCTCAAGTAATACCTTTCCCCCCTTAATTGGATTCGTTGCATTTACACGCCCTATTACTTGCCTCTTCTTCTGCGTAGACTATACTTTACCTTGCTTGTTCCACACATAATGCTCAAAAAATTCCCTGTAAAGTATTTCTCTTTCTTCTGCATCGATAGAGCATCTTCTGAAATACTCTGTAAGCAATGTTCTTGATACGTGATCCCCTCACTTTCCAAAAATGATACCATCTGTTCATTTGGTAAATGCAGTTGTAAATTGATAAAAGTTTTATTTCATTCAGCTCAAACTCATAGATCCTTCACATTACTTCTTGAGTAGACACCTATCTTGCATCTTGAAATTGTCGTATCTCATCTACTTCTTCATCTTCATTGGAGACATATACTGCAACTCTGTCGTGCCCTTTGTAGATATATTTGTATAGATATTTGACTCCTTTTAGGCCAGCACAAACCTCAAAATTGATATGGCAGTTGTATCTTGTTAAAAGATATGAATTATAAGGGATAACCCGTCTGTTGTCTAACCTATTATTCCTTGTTGTGACCTGTACCAATGATTTTCAAATACAATATTTGGAATTTATAATTAATTGTCTTTATTTTTTATATTAAAAAAATTAACACAAGTAATATGACATACCTCTCGTCCGTTGTTTGGTCTATTGTAAGTAGGGTATTAACTCTTTTCCTTGTGTAGTTTTTGAAGAGTATTATCTCGGATAACGAAACCTGCAATATTTATCATTTATCGTACAAGGACATTTTGCATTTTGTTCTCCGCATGGCCCGTGCATCATGTGTTTCGCAACTATTTTATACAGTTCTGGATATTGCTCCTCATTCAGTAATTCTGCACTTACATGTTTGCCAAAATCGTTTGGACTTGTTAATTTGTATGATGGTTGAAGAATGGTTAACATATGTGCATGTAGCAATCCCCTCTTTTGAAATTCATTTACATGCATGTGTGCTACAACTTTGCCGAAGATCTCTTTCTTGTACAACTGTTCTTTTAAGTCTTGCAGTTTCGCTCGGAATACTCTAGAAGTCAAGTCTGGTCTGTCTTGAGCTATTTGTGGTGGTTTCAGCTCCTGCTTAATCTCTTCCCGTTCCGGATTGCATGTAATTGTAATGAAAAGATCTAGCTTGCTATACTTTTGTACCATAGCCATTGCATCAAGATATTGTTTTCGCATATCTCTCGGGCCTCCAATAAATGATGCTGGCAACACAGACCCCTTACCCACTTTCTTCCCTCTTGTTTCTCTTGCTTTAACAATGTCCACAATTTCTTGATATAATTTCGACCTGATTTGTGCCTGTTGTGTTCTGAAGTATACTTTTGTACCATAGTCAAGTCTTGTTGTCTCTAGTTTGATATACATGTTCACAACAAATTGTTGCAATAATCGTTCAGCCATAAGGAGCACTGATTCATCAATTTCTCCAACTTGCAATTTATAGCAATAATACTCCCGACATGACACTTTATTCGGTCCATCTCTTCTGATAACTGGATTTATTTTTAATAGCATATTTGTTAGTGTTAGTTCAATGCCAATGTATAATATTGATTTTATGAGTTAGTATTTTTTTATATAAAAATGTAATTTATATTGTTCATAGCTTTGTGTGGCCTCTGCAGCTGACGTGTTGATGAAAGAATTTTTTTTTTTTAAAATAATTTACTTTTTAACGATGTTTCAGCTGATGTGGCTGGTCAGATAGTGTTTGCCTTTTCAAAAATTCCTATTTTCATTTTTTTTTTTTTTCCATCTCATTTAGCTTCACTTTGTAACGAAAATTCCGTTACTCCATCTCAAAAAATTAAAATTACCGATTTGTATTACATCTAACAGCCACGCGTCGCACCAGCAACAAAGAGATTCAAGGAGATCCCATGGCCCATGTCCGACATGATGGTTATCCAATTGGGCAAGGGAAGTCAAAATCTTTTGTGCCATGGTAAGACGATCCAAGGGTTCGTAATGATGCATATCTCATTTGATTAAATTCCCTGATCCTGATGAGCATGTCTTACCGTCTAGGGTTTCAGCTCCAAAAACCCATTTCCTCCACTTGGCTGAACTCTTGTTAGACACTTTCTCCTAATTACTATCTACTGCTATTTCTATTTCTCTCGGCCTCACCTCTTGATAATTTACAAGCTGCAAACTTCAAGCTTCAACTTGTCAATAATGGTTCTGTAAGTAGTCTTTTCACTCTGTTATCGCTACTGAAATTCTCGTATAGAATCCCTCAAAGATTGCTTTTTCAATTTGATTCTGATTGAATATATATAATCGTGTTTGAGAGTTAATTTTATGGGGAAATCGGGAGGTAGAAAAAAGAAGGGCAGTGGTGGTTTAAACCAAGTATCTGATGGTGGTAAAATTTCAAATTCAACAACCGTCCCAAATGCAAATGGTGCTGTCGATTTCGACTCGTCAATATTCTTGAAAAGAGCCCATGAACTCAAAGAAGAAGGGAACAAAAGGTTCCAAAATAAGGATTATGTGGGTGCCCTTGAGCAGTATGATAGTGCTCTCCGCTTAACTCCCAAAACCCACCCTGATCGTGCTGTGTTCCATAGCAATAGGGCTGCTTGCCTAATGCAAATGAAACCTATTGACTACGACACTGTTATCGCCGAGTGTACTATGGCCCTTCAAGTGCAGCCTCGGTTTGTTAGGGCTCTCCTTAGGAGGGCTCGTGCATTTGAGGCGATAGGTAAATATGACATGGCGATGCAGGATGTTCAGGTTTTGTTAGGGGCTGAACCCAACCACCGTGATGCTTTAGAGATTGCCCGGAGATTGCGGACTGCATTGGGCCCTCGACAGGAAGCTCAGCAGGACCTCCAAAGTCGCCCTTCTCCTGCTGCACTAGGGGCATCTGCAGTTCGTGGTGCGCCAATTGCTGGTCTTGGGCCTTGTTTACCAACTCGACCGGTGTCCAAAAAGGCAGCGAATTCCCTTGGTGGATTGACTGTATCTGCTGGTAATAAGATTGAAAAGCCTCCAGTGAATCTAGTCAGTGACAATGGTCCCGACACCAAAGCTCAGTTACCAAAACTTGTGTTGAAGCCTTCGAGTGGTTCTCCTAAACCTGGGGCCAATCTAGCCAAGGATAGCCATGGAGAACAGTCTTTATCTTCATCTATGCAATTGCCAGTTCATGGCCATGCATTGGAGGTCGCAGTTCGGTGGAGGCCATTGAAACTTGTGTATGATCATGATATAAGGCTTGCACAGATGCCCGTGAATTGTACTTTTAAAGTGCTGAGGGAGATTGTGAGCAAACGTTTTCCATCATCAAAGTCAGTTTTGATCAAATACAAAGACAACGATGGTGATTTGGTGACTATAACATGTACAGCTGAACTCAGATTGGCAGAGTCCTCTGCAGATAGCCTCTTGCCTAAGGAGCCTGACACAGATAAAACTGATGCAGCTGGAATGTTAAGGTTGCATATTGTTGAGGTTAGTCCAGAGCAAGAGCCCCCTCTGTTGGAAGAAGAGGAGGACAAACCTCTTGAGACTCAAGAGACCAAGGGGGATGAAAGTGGTTCTCACTCCTCACTTGGTGAATCTGTGCTTGAAGCAGACGATGCAGAAATTGATAAGGAAGAGAAAGAAGTTACTAAGGACAAAACAAGAGTTTCAGAAGATCTAGAAGGCAGAGAAATTGAGATGGATGATTGGCTGTTTGAGTTTGCACAGCTTTTTAGGACACATGTTGGTATTGACCCAGATGCTCATGTTGACTTGCATGAACTTGGGATGGAGCTGTGTTCTGAGGCTCTTGAGGAGACAGTGACAAGTGAAGAAGCTCAAAACCTCTTTGACAAGGCTGCCTTAAAATTCCAGGAGGTGGCTGCTCTGGCTTTCTTCAATTGGGGAAATGTTCACATGTGTGCAGCAAGGAAACGGATTCCCTTAGATGAGTCTGCTGGAAAGGAAGTAGTTGCAGCACAACTTCAAGTGGCTTATGATTGGGTCAAAGAGAAATATTCCTTGGCAAAAGAGAAATATGAGGAAGCACTCTTGATCAAGTCAGACTTCTATGAGGGGTTGCTTGCACTGGGGCAGCAGCAATTTGAAATGGCAAAACTTCATTGGTCATTTGCACTTGCTAAGAAAATAGATCTTTCCAGCTGGGATTCTACAGAAACTCTTAAACTTTTTGACAGTGCTGAGGAGAAGATGAAAGCAGCAACTCAGATGTGGGAGAAGCTTGAGGAGCAGAGAGCAAATGAGCTAAAAGATCCAAGTGCAAGCAAGAAGGAAGAATTGTTGAGAAGGAGGAAGAAACAAGGAAGTGTTGAAGGTGAGTCCTCTAGCAGTGGTGGTCAGGGTGAGATTTCACCAGAAGAAGCGGCTGAACAAGCTGCGGTGATGAGATCACAGATACATCTCTTCTGGGGTAATATGCTTTTCGAGCGATCGCAAGTTGAATGCAAGTTGGGGATGGATGGCTGGAAGAAAAACCTCGATACTGCAGTTGAACGCTTTAGGCTTGCTGGGGCTTCTGAGGCTGACATTTCAATGGTTTTGAAAAATCATTGTTCAAATGGAGATGCAAAGGAAGCAGATGAGAAAAAGATTCAGAATGCTAACACTGACACTGTTGGGGAAGCAGAGAAGAGCGAGGAAACTGATAAAGTATGAGGGGACTAAAAAGTGCTCAAATTTTCTCCATATGCCATGGCAGCATTGAATTACATCCATGTATTCTCCTTAATAATGGATCTGAAATAGAACAAGAAGTGTTTCTTCTCAGCTGAAAAGTTGGAAATTTTTGTTTTTGGGAATTGAGAATTTTGGTTCCAACATGGAACAATCAACATTGGTGTCCTCGAGAGATATTGTTTTCTAGGGCGTCCATGTTTGCTTCGAGGTGATGTTTTTTGTTCACATACTAGCGAGTTTCTCTGATTTTTGACGTTAGTACTTCATCTTACTGTGGTCTATATCTGCAATTCTTGATTTTTATGGAACATAACTTATTTCATTGTTTGAAATTATCCATTTTTTCATTCTAAACAGAATCTCTAACAATTCATTGATATAATTTTGGTTTGTTGGATTCCTGGCTGTGGCATGCAGGAAAACTTCTCGTGAATTATTGAGAAAGTAAAGAAAAAATTTATTTTCTTTGCAACTAGGGGAAGTTCCATTCAGAATTAGTTAGATTCATTAAAAGTTAAAAAGAATGAACCCCTGGGAGGAGCTCTATGCATATGCCATGAAGATACTTGTAGACATGTATCTTTCCATCTGTTCTGTTGGCATAGAATTTAGCGACTATATATCTATGCTTGTAGTTGATGTTTCTACTTGGTGGTGAAATATTGAGAATTGAATAACAGAGGATAATGGAACTGGTTCTCTGAAATTGTTTCTATGCTTGATTCATGATTGTAGGGTCTAAACATTTAGGTGAATTAATATAATGTGTTTGTTAAAGTAACCAGTAAAATAGATGTTTTTCAGACACACAAATAGGACGGATCCTCACATGTCCCTAAAGATAGCAGAATAAGCAAAAAGTTGCTATCCCATCTTTGCTGTTCCACTGCGCGAGTATTTTAGACATTCTTTGGGCGCTTGTCATGCTGGAGCAGTCAAGAAACATAAAACAAACTTTTTTGGACCGTGATACAATTTATGCATGCAGCGTATGAGCGAGCTAGTTTCGACAGGCTTGAGTACCTGTTTTGTGGTATTTTGTAGGAGAATGTTTGTTTTTGAGAAAAATTTGCATTTCAGGTGTCCAATGTAGATGGTGTTAAGGAATTGGAAGAGAAGATATCTTTCATTGGCATGTGAAGCTTGGAACACGTTATTTTCATAAATGATTTTTTTTTTCATGAGAAAGAAATTTTGTTTTTATTGTTATGATCATAAAATAAATAAGTTACATTTACGAATGAATCTGCAATTGCAACTCTGTAAATTTGAAAAGGGGTTACTTCATATAATTTGTGTCATATTTTCATAAAGGGGGTTTGTTTAGATTTGGTTGTTTGGTTGATATGTGACTTGGAACATTTAATGTTGGGGGCAAGTTATGATGGGATCAATTTATTTAATTGTTCAATTACTTTCTCGTATGAATTAAGAATTATGATAATGTTTTAGGTGAAAAGTATGGTATATAAGAGGAATGGGCAAGTGTGAAAGAGACATGCAAATGAAATTAGTATAAGGTTAGATGAATAATAAAGCACTTCCTCCGGTCCGTTATGATCGTTAGGACCGGACAGAAGGCTATACATATATAAGAATAAT
This sequence comes from Jatropha curcas, assembly GCF_014843425.1. The sequence goes on along the minus strand of NW_023590947.1, from coordinate 208,212 downwards.
AATATTGGCCTCTTTCTTATCATCGAGAGGGAACATCAAATACAATTCATTCAGTTATTTGTACGGTTTCTGAATATGGTAAATTTTAATTTATTACATTCTATATAAATAAATGAAATAAGGAAGATGTGACAGAAGGGAAATAATAAATAAATACTTAAAACAGAAGCCAGAGCAGATGGAATATTAATTACGACGTACACATTCATATTCATAGAGGGGTTCTTGTTCACCTTCTAAATTAAAATTTAAATTCCACAACGCACACATCAGAGGCACAATACATTTATTTAATATAAAGGCTGGATTACTACCTAGTAGCGCACACTCAATTGGTTTATTTTACATAATTAAGCAGTTGCAATAGGATCCATATTAACCATTGTCTTCATGGCCTCAAATCTGGGCTCCTTGGCTTGGAACTTGAGACCAGCATACAGCTTCATATAGTCTTCGAACACGAATTTTGGATAGTCATACTCCGTCGTCGCTTTCCCTTCCCCTTCCCCTTTCCCAACCAATTCAGGAGCTGGATATATTACTGCATCGCTCCCTGGGTTATAGAACGATGCTATCGACATTCTCGTGCCGTCCTTCTGAGCAATCACCCGGTGCATCACACTCTTGTATTTCCCGTTCGTGATCACCTGTCGTATTTCAATTAATTTCTACGTTATTTATGGGAAACGACAGGCTAAATAACAACGACAAACTCTTTGATTTTGCTGATATCTCCCAGATGAAAAATTGTATATACCTCAAGTTGGTCGCCTAAGTTGACGACAATAGAGTGTTTCATGGGAGGCACGTCAACCCATTGGCCATCCTTGAGCAGCTGGAGACCACTCACCTTATCGTCTTGAAATAGTAAAATGATGCCACCTGCATCTGTGTGGGCCCTCAGCCCCTTTATAAGTTCAGGCTTTGGGCATGGAGGATAGTTGCTGACTTTAGTCCCGAAGGTTGGTCCTTTTGATCCATAGAATACCTTTTTCAGGTACCCCTTCTCTAATCCAAGATTCTCGCACAGCAACTCCAGTAGAAGCTCTGCCATTTTCTCCAATTCTGCTGCAAACTCCTTCATTGTCTTCCTGTTCACGTTACTTGTTACATTAATCTTCTCTTAACTAGTTCATAATTAAAACTGAATGAATGAAAAAATTATATATACTATAGGTGAGCCACGGCGACCTGTAATCTTGATGAAGGTTAGGAATTTCTGCCAGGTTGGAGACAGGAAGGTGGCGCAAGAAGAAGGTGCTTTCCCAGTCCAAGTCATTGATTTCAGACTCGACAGCCTCAAGACCCTTACTGGCTACCATCTCCTTGAACCTTTCCTCCATACACTTTCTGTAGTGTTCCTTTGTCAGTCTTTCCACAGTGTCCATCAGCTCATGAGATATTCCATGGTTCACCAACTATATAATATATGTGTAGTATACATATCAGTCACAATAACTATGCATAACCAAACATATATATACAGGTACGTACCTCAAAGAAGCCCCAATTCTCGCAGGCATCTTTGATCATGTCCATGGTTTCTTTTCTCCCTTCACCACTAAGCTTTGACAGGTCAATAACTGGAAAGTTCTCCATTGAGTTTCACTCTCTCTCAAACTTGTCACTCTATGTATGTAGGCAATAACTGTAGTGTATCGTGTGAAATGAAGTGTATGGGAAGCGGCAATTTATAGACGTGAAAGGAGATGCAGAAAAGAAAAAAACAAAAAAAGCTTGGGGCAAGATTAAAAAAAAAAAAAAGAAAAAGAAATTAGAAAGAAACAGGGAGTCGTGGAGAATGTATGTATATATGAGGACGACATCCATCCTCGATGGACCCCTACCAATACAGTCTTTTGTCTGGTGAGCATTACTGTTCTGATGTTTCCAGACGTGAAGTTGGGAGTGAGAGAGACCCCACTCCACTCGCAATATAAATATGACTATAGTACAGTACTTGAGTTAAACTCAGTTGCTAATTTCTTGAGGCTTGACCAATGGTCTGCTTCTTTTTCCCATATTAATGCTCGCTCCAATCATTTTATCTTCTTTTTCTAATTCATTCCATTAATTAAAACAAAAAGTTTGAAGCTTTCATATCTAATCACACCTTCAAAAAGTAATATATCTCCTATCCTAATGTTTCCCATTCATAAAAAATATAAATGCCGACAAATATTATAGAGGCCGCCTTAATATTTTTTTCACAGCGTTCAAATTCGATTACTGTACCAATTGTGAATTAATGAGTAATTAGTCAACAATTAAGATATTGTTAACTTTAGACTGATTAATTAACGACTAAAACGCAAGTCAAAATAATAAACGAGGGGCATGGCCTTTTCAGTTTCCTCCAACATATTACTACAACTACTAAAATTGGACATAAAACGTACTCATACATACATACTTTCCACATTGTTGAATGCTTAGAGTCTCAGATAATTAATCATTGATTTGTGCCAAATTCTGAAATTGTGGGAATTGACTATCCAAGAAAATCACATATCTATGGATAAAGTTTCTATTTTCTAGTCATTTCTATTGACCATATCTTATCATATAATATAAAAATTAAATATAAGTCATCTTTTCGTGAGGAATACTCACTCGTTTATTTAACTATTCAAATGGGTAGTTAGGCATACAAGTAGTTTTTTTCAGTTTTTATAATAACTAATCAAACATTAATAATTTTTCTGTTATTTTCTTTGTCGTTAAGTCATGATACTAGTACGTAATTCGCAAATATATGTTAAGGACAGGTATGCATGGTCAAACTTTAGATATTAAAAGTGAAAATAAAACTAATTTAAAAGTATTAGATATATATAATATCTGAAATTATAAATAAAATTCAAGGGAAATATATAAATTTTGGAAAATTTAGGAGCCACAGTTTCCAAATTTATCACTAGTTATGTCCTATGTTATGAAATAAAAATCTGTTGGCAATGAAACATAGCACATGTGGGATACTTTGGAGCACGAATGTGTATATGTGTAATGTTGTTCCAGGTTCTTTGAATTCCTTTCTTTTTGTTCAAAGAAAAGAAATGAGTTCCTTGTTAATTTGCTGGAGCAGCTTTATTTTGTTCAACATTGAAATTATTATGCAAACTGAGTGCTTATGCTTTTAAAATGACCAACTCTATCTGACCAATCAAGTGCAACTGTGCCTAACCTTTATTTTTTTTTTTTATTTTTTGAATTGAATGTGGATATGCCCATCTCGACATTGATGGATGATGATATGGGAAAATATTTTATTACATTATATGTGAGATGATGAGAATAAAAGAGGATGGCATTGTCATGCCTGGCCACTTCATAATGTCTTTAAGTTAACAGCGGCAAGTTAAAGGGACAGACATTTTTGTTGGTTGGATTGGATTAGATATATTTTTCTTCCTTTCTTTCCTGTAAGACCCAAAGCCAACCATAAGTAGAAATAGTGTCCAGTAACTTCATTGAAAGTTGTTCATCTTTCTTCCAATTTAATTTATATATGCAATATTATAAAAAATACAAATCAAATGGGTCTAAATCTGGGAAGAGGTCAAAGTGGATCCCATCTTTCTGCTTTTGATCAATTCCCTCTCTTGTGTATACTGAACGTCTGATTGATTGATCATTCGCGTTTCAACCCTCCCCATGTGATTGTCCAAATCAAATGCATTCGCCCTTCCTATTATTCGCTTCTTTCTTTCTACTCTAATTACCTAAAGCTAGCTATAGACAGTTCAAGATAACAGAGAATACCAAACAGTAGCAATTCTCGCAAAAAGCCAAAAAGGTTTCAATTCAACAAGTAATTCCTGCAACCTTTTTAATTTTAGCTTTCTTTCCTCCAAGACGACAGAGATGGAGACGACATTATTCGAGGCTTTGCAAATTAAAACTAGACTACATAAAGTAGAAAATGATGGAACCACTATCAGTGAATTTAACAAGGGTTTTTTTTAGAATTAGGTATTATGAGATCCTTGCACGTACAAGCTGTAACTGAGTGGTGAGAATCATTATATCCATGTATGCATGTATTGCATAAGCAGGCTTCCTTCTTTACTTATTCTTCATGTTGTTCGTAATGTCCCTGATGCACTTGTACTTTTCAAAAGTGGATTACTTTGCTACACGCCTGCTTATGCTTGTGCTTATGCTTATGCTTATGCTTATCCAGATGCCAATTTCCCAACACATAACACAACACAACACTACACTATCACATTCACTTCAGATATTTTGTTTCCCGTTTTACCGCTTTTTTATTTTTCCTCCACTTCTATGGGACTTCAGATACTAATTTCATTCTCCAACTGTAAAGTCAAGGTAGCCTAAAGCCCAAATGTTGAATGTGCAAAGCCCACCCTTCTTGTTTGTTTCTAGTCTGTTGCAGCCCATTATTAAAAAAGCTTCGACTTACTATTATCTAAGATCTTACGCACGCTCCTCCACAGATCCATCAAGCTGCCGGCCCACATTTTTTAACTCTTCAATTTTTTCTTTTTTCCTTCTGTTTTTCATCTTCATTTATACAAGTTAAATTCTTACTTGTTCTGTTCAAACATTACATTAAATTAATCTAAAACCTCATCAAATCTCTCGGTAATGAAAATTTTAAAGAGGGACAATCATAAAATTTAATATGTTTTTAAAAACATAAAGAGAGACTAATTATATTTCGCAAGTGAGAGCACCGTACTATAATTTTCTTTTTCAAATATTTTTCATATGCCAAACGAAAATAGTAACAGAACAAGTCCATGCTGAAAGTCAATGGAAAAGAAAAAATTAAGGCAACGAAGACAAACTATTGATGATCTCGAGGCATCATTAAACGAACAAACAAACAAATTGATGGTGATGATCAAACTGCTAGAAAATGTCGAGAATCTCGAGGATTAATCGATTACAAAGGGGGCAGGACCCTCGATTCAGCCAAACCTCTCTCGAACACACCCTGCAATATGTATGCCCACATGGGATAAACGCCGCGCCCTTTTTCCTTACCATGCACACGCAGCACACTGTATCGCTCCCCACTCCTCCTCCCTCCTTCTCTCCCCCGCCGATTTCTCCATCCCCAACCTCACTTTCCTCTAACAGCCTCATCAAAGATACCCTCAACGGCGTTCCCGGCGCTGTCATGCTATCCGCGTTGCCGTTTGATCCATTCATGCTCGATGCCTCCCGGAATTGACGTTCAGCGGCCAATGCTGCCGCCAAATTCATACCTGAAGATGCCGGGATCGGAAGACAATCCGGATCCGATATTTCTTGGGAGGGAGTCGGACCAGTATTTACGACCTCTGTTTGTTGCTCCCGTGGCTCTTCCTCATCGTCTCTGACGCTAATGGTGGTAGGTCTGAAACCCCACGTGGCCCCACAACAGGCTAAGCCTCTTAATCCTAACCGTTCCTTCAGACCCATCCTGGTCGTTCTTCTCCTCCCATCTACAGTATCCATTTGCTGTCTCAGCAATCCAATAATCGTTATCACCTCCCTTTCTCTCCGTGCCGATTCCTGCAATATCACACTGAGTTGACTCATTTTTGTTTTTCTTTAGCCAGACAGAATTTGAGAACCCAGAGAGAATAACAAAGAGGAATGGCAAAAATAAGAAAATAAAAGAATAGTAGTAGATATTAAGAGAGGCACATACAGATAGATAGTTTTGATCAGATTAAAGAATGAAGAGGCGTGCATGGAAATCTCGTGAGTTAATTTCTTCAAGAATGAGGAATTTAATTGTACACCGCTCTTCCCTCTTTGACTTCATGGGAATGAAAAGGACAGGGCAGAGAGGATAGAATTATTGTACTATGGATTATGGAAAGCAAAGAAAGCATTATTAGTACTGTTAGATCGCAGATTGAGATTCGTTACTGAAGTGTGGGTTTGTGAGTTGGTCATTGCAAAAAGGCATATGGAAATTTTGGAGAAGCAACAAGGACAAAATAGAATAAGAAGAACAGCAAAAGAAAGCCATGGCTTTGCTTTGGACTTGGAGAAGCACTAACTTCCCTTTCTTTTTTTTTTCTTTTTTTTTTTTATTTGTTTAATAAAGAAAAATAAGATGCTACTATAAGTTAGTAGGGTGTTTATTATAATACTAATGATTATGATAATCCTGATTAAGGAGAGGTCTCGCCGGCCAAAAATGGTCAAAAGCCATTGGAGCTGGCACAGCAACTGAGGTATTAGATACCAAGTGGCAGTTACCATTGGTGCGTTCGGGATATCTTTGGTGGAAAATCCCTTTCTTTGATCTAAAATTTGTTTATCTAATCTATCTTCCATGCTTTTCTTTCTCCAATGATTTTATATAGCTTCCAACAGTATCTTTAGAGGAGGATATGAAATAAAACGTCGTAATAACAGCCATTAATTTATAGTTAGCAAAAGTGCAATTAATTAATTCTGTACCTACAAATAAGGCAACGTCATTCCTTCCTAAGGCTTCCAAAAGCTTTTTCGTTTGGAAATTTGCGTTACGGTTAGGTTAGCTAGTTGACTTTTCCTTTTCATCAAGTGATTTACTTTAACTAGATGCAGCCAAATGGAGTAATGGGCTTTCCCTTTTCCTCCGGAAGGTACATGAAATTTTTTAAGTGATTGTTGTGTTCATATTATATACGTAGTAGAGAAAGAGACACAGCTGGATATGGTTATTGGTTCTTCAAATTTGCGCAGCGTCCTACCAATTGTTGATCATATCTTTTTTAATTCAAATCTTTGTCATTTTGCGTTTAGTGTTTTTGGGATCAATGATTGGTGGGTAGTGTACTACTACAGCTGATTACCAGGCCTTTGGTGGTGGACTCCACCCAGAAACAGAGCATATCCATTTCCGTTCACCCAACCTACCCTAAAGCCCCATATGCCCTTCCTTTTCTATTATTATTATTATTATTATTATTATCATTTGTAAACAGTTGATCAAAGAAAATCAAAATCTCACTAGTTTATAAATCCTCTCGAGTCTTGTCACATGAGCAGCACCAAATCGTATTTCATAAATATATTAATGGTGAGGACTGAGGATAAACTATGGACTGGACTTTAATGAAATGGAAAGAGGAAGAAGTGAAGGTTAACTAAAATGGGCCGAAGAGGAAATTACAAACCGAGTGTCATTGTTCATTATCATCGAGGGATGATTGTACTTATGGACCCATTCTTATGGGCCATGAAATGGGGCTTTTAGTAGAAGCCTCGTGACCCAATCCAATGAAGCAGCAAAGTTTAACACGGTTGTTACTTGTTACAAGCAAATTTTTGGCTGCTGGATTTTTTTCTTGACCTACTTGCCCATCCACCACCCATTTGTTTTTTCAAAACTAAAAAGCCGACAAGTCGACAACTGACCAATTGAAAGTTCCAGAATCGGTTCAGTGTTGTTTGACATGCAAATAACATTCCATAATTTCTGATAAATAAAACCATCCAAATATTTCCTGCCTCATAACTCTTGTTTGGCTCCGGTTTAATTTCTTCTTCGTCCGCGCCACGCGTCGCCATTTTAGCCCAACTTTCTTTGCCCTTCTATTTTGTCTTCTAATTATTCATCCTTTTCTAAAATCGACTGAAATAAAATTAATTTGTCTGACAAGAAAGGGATAAAATGGTCTTTTCGTTGATGTCTGAATTCCCAGCGGTGCTTTAGGGCTTACGACGTTTGCATTTTGAGGTCATTCATCACCGACTTGGGAGTTGGAAGAGCAGGGACTTCGATATTCTATAACTACCCCTTGTTGATCTCAGCATCAAACGAACCATTCAAATGGCTACTACTACCATCTCTCAATTGAATCACTTCCCCTGCAAGACTCTGTCTAAGACCCCTCCAAATTCCCAATTCAATTCAAGGCCCTCAGTTCTCCCTTTCCCTTCGATCAAGCTCGCCAATTCCATCTCCAAATCCACGCTTGGAAGGCCCGCCTTCTTAGTTAGGGCCGTCGACGACGATGGTGAGTCGGCCTCTGAAGCGGTGGCGGTGGCTGAGGTCGAGGCGCCCAAGGAGCCATCGGAGGTTGACGCCCTCAAGAAACAGTTGGTGGATTCCTTTTATGGGACCGATCGCGGATTGACTGCGAGTAGTGAGACTAGAGCTGAGATTGTGGAGCTTATTACGCAGCTTGAGGCCAAGAATCCAACTGCTGCACCCACTGAGGCCTTGACTCTGCTCAACGGAAAGTGGATTCTCGCGTAAGTTTCTTGTTCTGTTGCTCTTGCTCACAAATTTTCTTTCAGTATTTAGAATACAATTATGGAATTGGAGGTCAGTTCAGCCTTGACATGCTTTGATCCATCAAATATCTTATCAACTGCTCGATCACGATGATGTGAATCAGAATTCCACAGTTTAACTTTTCCTGTTGTTCTGTGATGATATTGAATTATCCCTTCTGTGAAAAAATTTGATCTTGTTGTAATTTTCTTATGAGAAATTCTCACACTGTTTTAAGAAACTGTCATCATTCTTTTGTTTTGGGAACTTGAGAGAACTAGGATAGAACAGATACAAACTCACATAGCCTAAGAACGTTCCTTTGTTTTGCGAAGTAGGTGACAACTTACAGACTCTCCGGAAACCATCATTTTTTTCATCTAATTGTGCTCTAGCAAGTATTATTTAACTTAAATGTGGGAATAAGGATTGTGCTCTCATTTTAATGCCTGTTTCGCCTCACTTTAGAAGTATGTTGTTAAATAAACTTTAATATAGCCTAGATTTTATTATTCTTAGAATTTTTTTAATAGGAATACACCCTAACTGGTCCTAATTGCTTTAAGTCCAATAACCATCGATTTGGGCCACCTTATTTAGAACCGACCCTTGGGCGAATAGGTTATTAAAATAATCTAGCATATGTTTGCTATAAAGACTTTGATTTGGCAGCAGGCTATTACATAATCTTTTATCGGGTTATTTGCTCAAGGAAATCATTATATTTCAATCCAGGCTTTCCTAGGACTTTACTCATTTTATTCTCTCTGTTGGGACTCATATATACAGTCACTGTTCTCCTGCAGGTACACTTCTTTTTCAGGTTTGTTTCCCTTGCTTTCAAGGGGTAGGCTGCCATTGGTAAAGGTGGAGGAAATATCACAGACAATCGATTCAGAGAATTTCACTGTTCAGAATTCTGTCCAGTTTTCCGGGCCACTAGCTACCACTTCTATCTCCACAAATGCCAAATTTGAAGTGCGAAGCCCCAAGCGGGTGCAGGTTTGTTTCCACTTTTCCCATATTATGCCCTATTTGATTTTATTAAAAGGTAAGACATGGGTCTTATTTATTCATGAATCTGTTTTGTATAGATCAAGTTTGAAGAAGGTGTCATTGGGACTCCCCAGCTCACGGACTCCATAGTAATACCGGAAAATGTGGAATTTCTGGGACAAAAGATTGACCTCACACCCCTTAAGGGCATATTAACCTCTGTCCAAGACACAGCATCATCAGTTGCAAAGACCATTTCAAGCCAGCCGCCATTGAAGTTTCCAATCTCAAACACTAACGCCGAATCATGGCTGTTGACCACATACCTCGACGAAGACCTTCGAATCTCAAGGGGTGATGGTGGCAGCGTGTTTGTTCTCATCAAAGAAGGCAGCCCCCTCTTGAAACCTTGAACCTCGTGTAAAACTAGTACTGTTTTATCAATCACAAATAAGTAAAGAAAAGTAGAAAGTGCTTTTTAATGTATTACTGTATATAAACTAAAATTTGGGGTGCTTGTTAATCTATTACTGTATATAAAGTAAAATTTGTAATATGTGACAATCGGATGTAAGACGAGTAACATGTCTTGACAGATGACTTGTGTATGTTGAACTGGTTTGTAGTGTTGTTATAAGAATTCGCTTATCCTTCTCGAATAGTATAAAGGGTTAATTGCAATCTTTTTATTTAGCGTTTGAAACTTTCTAAATTTTTTTTTATTTTGATTTATGAACAGAAAGTTTTTACAATCTGACGTCTATCTGACCATCTGAGAATCTGAGCTTACACAATCAATCAAAATTAGCTCTCAGCACAAACATAATATGATCAAATTGTATAATGTAAAGGGTCGGGTTTGGTTTCAAACTATAGACGTGTGTGGTTATAGTTGACAATATTGTCAACGTTGACAATGTTAACTTGACGAAATGGTAGAAATTTTTACAGTTTAATCCCGTTTTCCTGATAAAATAATACTATTATAACTGTCAATCGTTGTGTCCTCGTTAAGCTTCTAAGGTTGGCTAATTCAAGATTTAACCCAAACCATCTCTATTTTTGGAGCAAGAAGAAAAATCCAAACACGAAGAATTTACATTTTTCGTTTCAGCCCACAGTATAATTGTCAATGCGGTAGTCTTTACTTTCTCCGGTTTTCACTTCTGTTGCGATTTTTAGTTTCCCAGGTTATAATGCAGGTGGCGGGTTTAGTCGTACAATTAATTAGTAAAAATTCATTTATTTGCTGCATCAAACACAAATACATCCCGAAAATAATTAACTCATTCAAAATAATCAATAAATAATTTTATCATCTTTTTATATAAAATCGTCGGTGCTTTCGATTCACGCGCTCACCAACCAGATGAAGGTTCGGTGAGCATAAACTTTGATGCCAACCCTACGCATCACTCCTCAAATCTAAACCGTCCAATTCCTACCAAAATAGGTCCCAAATTGTGCTACGTGTAGTGTATCCACCCTTGATTTTCCTGTAACCGGAGGGCAACCACCTTTCCGGGGCGGAGAGTCCTACGACCCGAAAGTCCAAAAGACCATCTCACCCTTTCAACTCTGGATCTTTTTATGATATGACATATAAATTCTACTTTCTTCTCCTACTCTCCCACTCCAACACTCACCCCTGCAACTAAATTAAACCTAACAGCTTCAACCTACATGGCTCCTTCCTTTGTACTTAACGGCGAGCTTCCCGCTATCAAGTCTTCTCCGGCTGTGGGACGCGTCGCTTCTGTTTACAGTGAAGTGCAAGCCAGCCGTATTGACCACGCGCTTCCTCTCCCTTCTGTCCTTAAAAATCCCTTCAAAATCGTCGAAGGGCCTCCAAGCTCGGCAGCTGGCAATCCAGGTTCCTTTTATCTTTTCAGTTTTAACTTTGATTCATTGCGGATCAATTTTTAGTAGTTATGTAAATCCCCTAACTACTTTTAAATCTCTCACTCATCTTTTTCCCGGGAAAAATCGAGTAGACTAGTTTTTTGAATTTTGGCTCCTTTAGCTAAAACGACTGTCTTGCTTCGCTTTTGGCTAGTGCTGTGAATAATTTTTGGAGTTTTCTATCTATTGCTTGTTGTTTGCAGATGAGATCGCCAAGCTATTTCCAAATCTGTTTGGGCAGCCATCCGCAATGTTGGTGCCAAACGGGGCTGATTCAGTGAATCCGGATCAAAAGCTAAAGATTGGCGTTGTTTTGTCCGGAGGTCAGGCACCTGGAGGACACAATGTGATTTCTGGAATCTACGGTGAGGATTTTGTTGATAAGGCTATTTAAATATCATTGCATTTAGATTTTTCCCTCTTGCCTCTTTTTTAAAAAGTTATGTTGTTGTTGTTGGTCGTGCTAGATTACTTGCAGGACCGTGCAAAGGGAAGCATATTATATGGGTTTAGAGGTGGTCCTGCTGGGATCATGAAGTGCAAATACGTAGAGTTAACAGCTGATTATATCTATCCCTATAGAAATCAGGTAATTTTCTTTAGTGGTGAGTATGCGATTGTTGGAATACGACACAATTGACTCCCTCTAGAAATTAGCTTAGACTTTGTAGCTATTGAGTAATAGAATACTCATCAATTCAATTGTTCAGGGTGGCTTTGATATGATCTGCAGTGGGAGGGACAAAATTGAAACACCTGAGCAGGTGGGACTGTTTTTTTTTCTCCTTAGTTTGTTTTTGCAAGTAAAGGGACATGGAGATTAAGTAGGTGTGAACTGCAGTTTAAACAAGCTGAAGAGACTGCATTGAAGCTTGACCTAGATGGACTTGTCGTTATTGGTGGAGATGATTCAAACACTAATGCTTGCCTCCTTGCTGAAAACTTCAGGTATGTGATGTATAATCTTTTTTCATTGGAATGGTATTTCGAAATGGCTCCCATTACTGCAATGTTAAGAAGAGAAGTTTTGCTTCATCAGCTTGAATAAAAGTCCTATTAATTTAACTCACATTTCCTATAATTGTTTAATCAGGAGTAACAATATTAAAACTAAGGTCATTGGATGCCCAAAGACTATTGATGGTGATCTGAAATGCAAAGAGGTTCCAACCAGTTTTGGGTTTGATACTGCATGCAAGGTGATTAAAATAACTCAAGTTTTAAATTATAAATGCATCATTGACATATCGAACTTTCTAGTCTTATATCATGTATAAAAGTTGTATGGTATGTAGTTAATTGATTGGACTCTTTTGTTATGAGGGAGAAAACGGTTTCAAATAAGTCCATGTGATTTTTTAATATTGTTATATACCAGGAATTGTTGCATCTGGATGATTGCAATGCCACCACATCCATTTTATCTAATGCTCTACCCATGTCTAAATGGTGCATGATAACCGTAATATGTTTGGTGCATGCAGATATATTCAGAAATGATTGGAAATGTTATGATTGATGCTCGATCAACTGGAAAATATTATCACTGTAAGTAAAAGGTCGAATACAATTTGCAAAAATTAATAATCTTTTCTCCATTGATGAATTTGAAACTATGCTATTATTAGTACTAGTTACTAAATCATCATGTTGGCAAATAGTCCTTGGTGTGCATAGTCATGCTGATTTTAGAAGTCTACTTGATAATCAAGTACTTAATTTTGTAATTTGTTGCTTGAATTTCCCTATAGAAATGGGGAGACAAATATTTGGGTTTTTGAATTTGCTTTCACTTTTGCTTGCCCAAAGGTGAGATGGCTCTAGAAATTTTGGTTATAGGCTTAATTATTTTTGCTCATGATTAAGTGTGAAAATCATGGAATTCAATTTTCCTTTGGTTCATTTTTCCCACCCTAAATGATGTATTCTTTACCTTCTGTTCTTGCATCAACACATTTACATGTTTTAAAACATCCCTTTTTTTTTTTTACTGAATACTGAACTATTTGTTTAAGAGTAAGTAATTTTGAGCTTTGATCTGTCATGACTGCAGTTGTAAGGCTTATGGGGCGTGCAGCTTCACACATTACCTTAGAGTGTGCTTTGCAAACTCATCCAAACATTACAATCATTGGAGAAGAGGTATATGTTTCAATTTGTTTTCACAGTTTTGAATTAATTGCTGCTTCAGTTGCATTTGGCTACTAACAATCATCAGCATATTATTACCAGTCATTAAAAAGTTTGAATTGGGGATGGGTGAAACTAACTAGTCATTTTCTGGTTGAAATGCCTTAATTTAATCTGTTGTTAGTGGTGTTGAAACTTTTAAGTGATTCCCCCCCCCCCCCCCATTTTCCTTGGTTCAATATTTTCCCCACCTCTAATGATGTAATTCTTTACCTTCTGTTTCTTGCATCAACACATTTACATGTTTTTAAAACATCCCTTTTTTTTTTTTACTGAATACTGAACTATTTGTTTAAGAGTAAGTAAATTTTGAAGCTTTGATCTGTCATGACTTGCAGGTCTGTAAGTTGTGTAGCAGATCGGTCATTTGAGCACGTTTTATACGTGATAGCTATGGTTAGCTTCTTATCTTTCACAGCATATTATAATCATTCCATGGTGTGGTTCTTATTATACGCGAGTGCGTGGATGCGATTCAAGCTCATATCCTGTTATCAGTTCTACACGTGCATGGGGTTGGCTCGGATTACGAGAGTGACTGTTAAAGTGATGAGATAACGTTGTGTGCACTAAGTGTGTTGGTGTTCTCTGCAACGCACATTGTTTTGATAGACTGTGGATACTGTTGCTGTGGTTGCGTGTTCTTTATCTCTGGTCACAGATATGTTGTCTATCTATATCTCGGAATCTAGATGAGCGATTCTAGTCGGCATTACTCTATCTCACACCTATTCATTAAAATTTTTAATTTGTTATTTGTTAACTAACTAGTCATTTTCTTTTTTAACAATCCTTAATTTAATCTGTTTTTAGTGGTTGTTGAAAACTTTTAATGATCCCCGCCCCCCCCCTCTCTTTCACTTTATTGTGGTTTTTCCCCCTAATTGAACTGTACAAGTTGGTCATAAATAAAACCTTGTTGTGCTCGAGTTTTAAGTTTGGAATAGCCCCCCCCCCCCTCTCTTTCACTTTATTGTGGGTTTTCCCCTAAGTTGAACTGTACAAGTTGGTCCATTAACTAACCTTGTTGTGCTCGAGTTTAAGTTTGATAGTTGAGCTAAGATATATATATATATATATAGAGAGAGAGTTGTTCTATCAGCTGGATGTTTGATACATTAAGGCTGATCTTGATTCAAAGGACAGTGAATAGTTTGCAAAAAGTGTTGGCAATTTATTTGCTGTGGTATCACATGGTGCATTTACTTGTCAATTTTAGAGAAGTTACTGATGTATATTTGCTGCTTTACCTTATCTTGTTGCAGGTTGCTGCTAAGAAGCTGACACTAAAAAGTGTTACCGACTATATTGTAGATATAATCTGTAAACGTGCTGATCTGGGTTATAACTATGGTGTAATCCTTATACCTGAAGGTCTAATTGATTTCATTCCTGAGGTACTGCTCGTAAATCTTGACACTTGCTATATCACCTACACACCACGCACGATGTGTTATCAATCCCATGTTTAGTGCTGCACAGGAATCTTTCCTTGTTAATTGGCACATTCTCTTGTTACTCTGCAGGTGCAGCATCTCATTGCAGAACTGAATGAAATTTTGGCCCGCGAAGTGGTGGACGAAGGTGGGCTATGGAAAAGGAAACTTACTAATCAATCTCTGCAGCTTTTCGAATTTCTACCACAGGCAATTCAGGAACAGTTGATGCTGGAAAGAGATCCACATGGAAATGTCCAGGTATTTATCATGTAATATGTTATTGCTTCCTGTTTCTGTACTGGATTATTACTGAGCATTGTTGTTCACATTGTCTCTGTTTCTATATTTAGGTTGCCAAAATAGAAACAGAGAAAATGCTTATTCAAATGGTTGAAACTGAGTTGGAGAAGAGGAAGCAGCAAGGCTCATATAAAGCCCAATTCAAAGGACAGTCCCACTTCTTTGGGTAATTATCTCCTTTAACTAAACAGAGAATTTAAATTACGAATCAATATCCGGATTCCATTTGTATGAGATTTTTTCTTTCTTCTGGTCTCAAGGTTATGATTCATGTACTCAAGTGATGTGTTTATTAGTTAATTATATGTTATTTGTTAGTACATATGAATTTGCATTGTGCACATCCTCCATGAGTCTCTTTATAAGATTTTTACCTAATATTTCATTTCTACTACTCAGTTATGAAGGAAGATGTGGTTTGCCAACAAACTTCGATGCTATGTATTGCTATGCTTTGGGCTATGGTGCTGGAGCTTTGCTTCAGAATGGAAAAACTGGGCTGATATCATCAGTGAGTAGCTTTACCTTGCATTTTCATTTGTTCTTGATCACTGTTCATCTCTGACTTCTATCATTCTTCAATTCTAGAGTGGTTCCTGGCTACCTAGGTTTTCCTATTCATTTAAAAAATCAAAGAAACTGATGCCTCAGTACTGAATTAATGTTGCAACCTATTGTTATTGTATCTTCAGGTTGGGAATTTGGGGGCACCTGTTGCAGAATGGACTGTTGGTGGCACTGCACTGACTTCTTTGATGGATGTGGAGAGGAGACATGGTATGCTTATATCTTTCTATATTCTTCTCTCTCTCTCTCTCTCTCTCTCTCTTTCTCTCTAATGGGAAGAAAAGAAGATTCATATAATATCAGTATCCCTTTCCTTTGACTGCTGATAGAATAGTTGCATTTCCTGCTTTGGCATAATCTTGATATAAACCATGCTATATAATATTCCATGGATGGAGTGCATGCGTGAAACTCTTTTGGTGACTCCACTTATTTAGTTTTCTTTTAACTTAAAAATTGAATGCTGTTTATTTGCTGTAGCTGTGACGTTGAATGTCATACATGAGAGAGTAAATCAGATCAGAATATCCCTAAAACTTATTTTTGTTTGAGTGTTCTAGCAACTTTATTTTTGCCATTCTTTCAGCAATTTTATTTTCATCACTTTTTTCCCCATTGGAGCATTTGGATTAATCTGAAAGGGGGTTTCTCTTTTTCTTTCCTTGTTTTCTTTTGGCAGGTAAATTCAAGCCCGTGATCAAGAAGGCAATGGTTGAGCTTGATGGTGAGAATCTGTTCTCATGCACATTCACTTTATGCTGATTGCATAATGGAATTCCACTTTGCTGCCAATGATTTGTTGACCTTAGTATTTATTCAGTATAATGTACCAGTAATTATTCAACGTAACATACCATTTTCTTGTTTTGATCTATCTATATTCTGCAAAGAAATTTTCGGGAGCAAAATTACTCACTACGAATGAAATTTCAGGTGCACCATTCAAGAAGTTTGCATCATTGCGAGATGAGTGGGCACTCAAGAATCGATACCTTAGTCCTGGTAGGTTAAGATGACTGGGCATTTCTTTCTTGATATGATGTACTGAATTCCTTTGTAAAATATGCACTATTTTTCTAGGCAATTCAGGCACAACTAAGTTGAGATTATGTGATTAACACTCTAGTAATTGATGTCAGGTCCTATCCAATTTATGGGCCCAGGGTCCGATGCCGTGAGTCACACGTTACTGTTGGAATTGGGAGTTAATGCTTAGGTATAATTGTGGGCCTGCTGATTGGTGGAAGCTCGAGTTCTACTGGTGCAATTCTACTTTTTGTTGCTTTTATTCAATGCCTCTTTTTTTAAGCTGATATCTGAGTGTAGGATTCTGGGACTTCTTTAAAGTTTTAGTTGGATGGTAGTCCATGGACTTGTACATTTGAAGTGTGATTGCTGTCAGTGAATGAATAATAATAATAATATGATGCAAGCATAAGTTTTGATTTTAAGATATTTTCTTAGCTGTCCCACTTGCAATTTAAAGCCACTGGTTGCATTTTTTTTTTTTTTTTTTTTTTTGACTTTAAGATATTTTCCTCTTAAGCTGTCCCACCTTGCAATTTAAAGCCACTGGTTAGCATTTTTTTTTTTTTTTTTTTTTTTTTGATGCCAAGTAAATTATAGTCAAGTATTTGCGATTGACATGATATTTGTTAGTTTAACCGATGTGTTTTTTTTTTTTTTTTTTTTTTGATGCAAGTATTATAGTCAAGTATTGACGATTGACATGATATTTTGTTAGTTTAACCGATGTGGGAGAAATCTTATTGGTCCATTGAGCACCGGGGCTGCCTGGTGAAGACCCGGAAACAATCTTGCTAGTTGCCTTTTTTAAGCCTTTCGACTTCTTGAGAATTGCAACGACATTGTCAAGCTGACCTAGAACCATAGGATACACTTTTCTCTGTTAATGATTTATAAATTAATTTTTTTATAAATGAAAACAATCGAGTGATTGTGAAAGAAGCTTAAACTGCTATTTAGAATTTACTTGTAAGCCATATAGGATTTTAGTGGGATCGCTCTGGAATTACCGGGGGATCTTTGTTTGTTGAGTGAAAGAGACAGCGGACCAACTAAGATCACATTTTCCATATCGATGCTCATCATTGGACGACACCTATGACAAACAAAATCTTTGTTGCCCATGTATTCATGATCTCTTCTTTAATCCATACTAAGCTAACTCCCATGAATACATGGCTTCAGTGTCACTGATGACGCGAATTGTCATACCTGAACGCATCCGACCCTCAAATGTGAATTTTGAATAGTGAATAAAAATTAGACTTAGGTCTTAACACGCGAATTGATGCGCAAAGGTTGCATGCGAAGCCAAACAGAAGAAAATAATTGCAAATTTAAAAACAAACGGTGAAGCCCAAGGCCTAGTGCTCTGAGCCACTTCACTTGGTTAACTAAATCGGGCTGTGTAGTAGACCTTACTCATATTGTGGACCCAACCACCACCAACTGTTTGTTTGGTCTTTACATTTGAAATTTTACAGATTTGAGGACAATTAATTTAAATTTTATTGAGAATAATAATTATAAACAACATTTTACATTGAACTGTAATTATCATCTTTAAATGCAGCAGCGATCTAAGAGCCACATGGTTGGCTCTCTTTTTGTAAGCTTTATATATATCCACTGAAGATTTCAATAAGAAAGGAAAAATATCACCATCGTCCTTATACCAATTAAGCGAGTGGTTGTTCGTGATTTTTCCTGAAAAATATATAAAAAAAAAGATTATTAACTAAATAATCAATCATGGGGTAATCTTTATTTAAGAAAAGAAAAGGTATAGCTAAATGACAGAGTATAATCAAAGCAGTAGCTATCAAAAGGAGGAGTATGCGTTCGAAAGGTGGACCCAACAACACGTTAATGAAAATAATGGTGTTTTGTGCCTGCACATGCTCATCATTTTCCCTACAAACAAAACCCCATTATGCCATTCGCACACAGCTTGAAGAAGACCAACCACTTCAATATCTCTTTCGCTTCTGCTCATCTCCTGGCTCTAATTCAATTGCGGATCCCATCATTTTTTAAAATTTTTTTTTACTTCTCTATTAGATTGTAATTTAGATATTACAGTTCAATGTAAAATTCGTAATTTCTATCATTGTGGCTGCGAATTTGGTAAAAGTTTGTCACTCCATCACATGTGAAAAAGGTTAGGTGATCAGACCAACTTCTTATTGTCTTCATTTGATTTAATCAATTATGAACAGAGACCTTATTTAGTTGTTTAATTAAATTAATTAGATGCCAATCTATATGATGAAACTTTTAGGTTGGGAAGCCGACATTCTCTCCATGCAAAATGTCAACGCATTTTTGCTTTAGATTTAGATGAAGCCATGAGCGTGTGAGCACTATTTTCATTTGCTTAATACCCCCACCATTGCCATGACTTGACATCACTCTTTCTTTTATTAGAGATCAACAACAGTGGCAGTGGCCCCATCACGTACGCTTGCCCTTGGATCATCATCATCATCATCATCCATCCCTCATTTTTGTTTCTGCAACAGATTATTATTATTAATTATCATTAAATACGTGAGAAGTTCCAAGGTTCAAGGGATGATCAGATGGCCAATATTCTCCTCATCACCCTCTTAAAATACGATCCTCACAGTCACAGTACAATGCGCGTCTCTCGTCCGTACGCTTTGCATGTGCTGAAAGAGACAATTCACGCATATTATTATTCTAATATCTCAACTAATCAATCACATTATCATTTTTTTTTTCTTTTTCAAAACTAGTAACAATAGCTGATGGAAATTCTTAATCACTTATTAGCATTGCTTACCCATAAGTAAAGTGGTTAGATGAAACATTATCCTTAGTTGATTAGTACTAATCTATTGTGTGTTTGGCTTCATGTATGCGCACTTGCATGCATAATTGGATTTAGACTTGTAAATTAATTACAACCCTCGTTCTCTCTCTCTCTTTCACTTTCTCCTTTTGTTTATTATTGATTTGGGTGTAGGTGTAGGGTCACCTGCACTGCATTCCTTACTTAGGGAAAACCAACCCACAATTTCTCTGCTTCTATCCATTCTTTCCAACGCCTAAATTAAGCAGCATGGACAGCCCCAGCAGAATAGTTTCCCAACCACCTCGGCTTCTCCTCTCCCCATGCAGCGGTGGAAGAAGAAGCAGCGATTCCAATTCTCCCGAATTTGAGTTTTGGATGCTCCAGAATCCGTCTTTTCCGGAGCCCAATCTCCTCTCCGCTGATGAACTCTTTGTTGATGGTGTCCTTCTTCCTCTCCACTTACTCCCCCTCCACAACCACCGCCCTCACCCACCGGATCCCCAACCGCCCAACTCTCTACCTGACTTTGAACCCCAACTCGAACTTGGACCCCAAATTTCATACGAAACCATAGCAGCAGAATCCGCCGCCCCTCTAACCGCTTCAAAGAGATGGAAAGACATTTTCAAGAAATCCGACAAGAAAACTGCAACAGCTCAAAATCAAGAAGATAAAGAAAAGGAGAAAGACAAGAAGAGAGAGAAAAAGAGTCAAAGCGGAGCAACTTCAGGAGCCGAGTTGAATATCAATATATGGCCATTCGCACGCAGTAGATCCGAGGGGAACAGCGCATCCCGACCCAGGATGTTTCCCGGAGCTCCTGGAGCCCGCAAGGTGAGTAGCGCGCCTTGCTCACGTAGTAATTCAGCAGGGGAGTCGAAGTCCAGGAAGTGGCCTACCAGTCCGGGTAGGGGTGGAGTCCATCTGGGTCGGAGCAGCCCGGTTTGGCAGGTGCGGCGTGGAGCAGCCGGAGGTTGGAGCTCAAAGAGTGTTTACTCTGAACCTGTGAGTCGAAACAGTGAAAAGGGGATGAGTAAAAAAGTTACTGATCGGCCTCGTAAAACAGCAGCCGGAAGCAGCAGCGGCGGTGGCAATAGTAAAGCCAAAGTTGTGAATTTGAACGTGCCGACGTGTATCGGATATAGACAGCAACTGAGTTGTAGAAGCCATGAAAGCAGTGGTATACGAGATTGTACCAATGGCGAAAGAAGGAACGGCGGCAGTGGCAACAGCAACGGCAATGTTGGAAGTGGCGGTCATTTTTTCAACTTACGCAGCCTCTTCACGAAAAAAGTTTATTAATGGAATACTGAATGAACTTTGAAATTAATTTAAAGCTTGATTTTTGATTCATTTTACTTTCTGAAACAGTGGATAAGTTTTCTCACATCTCGTGTATTTAACTAAACAGAAAAGAGGATTTGTGCTGTTGTATTTGGGGTACATTACGATGTATATACATTATTAGTCTCTGCAATCTTGGCACCATCCAAGGGCACATATCATCATTATACGAATTTGTCTTAACGACTACGTTTTGCTGCCACTCTTTGTCAATTATCATTATCACCAACAAACAATGTTTCATCTCAATACACGTATTATTACACCTCATCATACAAGCCATGCCACTCTGATTTCCAAAAATTGAACTTTATTTAAATATCTCATCCTTTGAAGATAGATGAGGAGACCAAAATTGTTATTGGTGGCTTTTAAACCAACAACCAAAAGCATACTATGTCAATGATCAGTATCATCCTAACCTCTATTTCCCTTGGTTTTGGGTTATTATTTTCACTTTTATGCCACAAATGAAGACTAGTTGATGTTTATGCTGGAGAGACCAATTTTAATTATAATGTTTTCATAGAACTAAAGCATCAAAGAGATTACAAAACTATTTTTCAATATATATATATATTTTTTAAAAAAATACATGCATATGATCAGGATAGAATAAATAAAAAATGAAACTTTAATGAATAAATAAAAAATTAATGACTTTTACCGACTAAGCTACCGGGCCACAAGCGCAAACCCAAACACGCGCATCCAGAAAAACCCCGAAAGCCCATATGCCACGCAGCTACCAAGCGTAAAGCCTAGACACTGGAGAGATCCCGAAGTTCACATTTCGGAAACGTACAGACAGCCATGGCTACTTTGGGGCGATTGAGTAGAACAGCTCGGGCATGGAGAGAAATCGCTTCTCCCAAAACCCTAAGTCGCTCATATGCTCGCTCACTCGAATCCTTTGGCCGTCTCCATCACCGTGAGCTTCTCTACTTCTTTCTCCCTATAGTATTTGCTGTAAAAGTTGGTTGTACCTCGTAAAATTAATCTCTGTTTGTAGAGGTTGATGATGATTTCGCTTCTTGATATAATTGATTACAGATTCTACGGTGTGTGCAATTACCTTTATAATTTGGAAATGCAGGGTCTTCTAGTCACCACATTCATTCCACTGCATCAGAAATTCAGCGTCCCATATTACTGCCTAATGCTGATGAACCTTACTCTACACTTCCAGCTATTTTAGCTGGTTTCTTTGGAATCGGAATGCTACAAGTAGCTTATGCGGATTCTGATCAGGTTTATATAATTTGCAGCTAACAAATTTCTATCATGAATAAATACCATTTATGAAGAGCTGAATTTTGTAGTTGTACCTTTGTAATGGAAAGAGCTTTATTACAATGTGAAAAGCTGCAATTCTTTTATTGATTATAAATTTCTGCAGGCTGCTTCTAAGCCTACATTGTCCCCAGACTCTCCTTCAAGTTATCAGGACCTAGAGGAGATTGCCAAGAAAGAAAGACAACGAATTGAAGAATTGCTTAGAAGTAAAGGGATGAAATATGGTTCTTATCCCCGGTTCACTGTTGCTCTTAAGGGTCAAAAGGTTATTACTCTTAATTTTAATAATTATACTTAGAACTATACTAAAGACAATTTATGAACTATATATATTTTTTTTTATTTGAGTGTTTCATTATACTTGTGTCAATCTGAAGAAACACTTTCCTACAGTTATTTCCTGAAGGGTTCAAAATTATATGTTTATCTAATAAAAAATTTTCGGCTGCAGTTTAATTTTATCAGTAGTCTGCTCCCCGTTATGTTGAATGCTAAAATATGTCTGATATTTGTGCATGTTACGTCACAGGTCACAATCAAGTTTCAAATTCCTCCTGCATGTGATGTTCCGCAGTTGATTGCAAACCTTGCTATGAATCTTGGACTGAAGGTTGATGAGCGTGGCGGTGGTTCAGACATGCGTTTACGTGCTTGGGACAGGTTTACTGATATGAAGTTTTCATTGTCAAGTTCTTCTTGCAATATCTAGTTTTGAATAATTAGCTTTTCTTTATTTTATGCTGTTTTTCTGCTTGTTATGCAGTTGTCTTAACATTGCACTATTCTCTTTGTTTCCTACGTACAATTTCAGTGCAGTTGCCTGGCAATTAACACTTAGTTGTCCAGAAAAACAGAAGGAATCTCATGGGGATAACAGCAGTTTTGCAGAACCTGAGGGAGATCTGTGTATTCTCTTATTTCGTTCGCTCATTAGCAGAGATAAAGCAGTTAGTACATTTTTAGATTAATTCTCTGTTATCCTATAAACAATTGCTTTTTCTAAACACATCAATTTGCAGGAAATTGAGTTTATAAAGAGTGGCAGATTGAGCGAAACAGAGCTTGATGCTCTTGTGTCTGTATTACAATTAGCTGGTGGGAGGGTAATGACCTCAGAAATAAAGCCTGGGGAAGGTGCTGCTCGGATGCCATCCACAGAAAAATCAGTTGCTGCTCTGGAGTCCATGGGAGTGAGAGTATATGGACTTGATGCACCACATGTAAATTCTTCAAACAGTGAGGTAGTATGGGAGAACATTGCTGGATATGATCACCAAAAACGGTATGTAACATGAGTGTCAATGCTCATCCGCTGTTATTGCATATTGATAAGTATAGTTTATCCTTATGTTTGTTGGTGCGGTCAAAATTTGCTGCTTGAGAAAGAATTGATACTCAATATATAATATATATGAATTGAATATATTTTCTTTATAAACCAGAAGGACTTTTCAGAAAAACTTTTACTCATTTTGTTGTGTGATCTCTGTAGAAAAGTGCATGTATCATGGTATGGATTTACAAGCATAGACCTTTCTCACATATTTTGTCTACCAACTTTAAGTATCATGCGTCTAGTCATATTCATGAAAATACTGATGGATACTCCTCTTTGACTGTCTGTTATCTAGAGAAATAGAAGATACAATCTTGTTGGCTCTTCATAGCCCTGAAGTATATGATGATATTGCTCGAGGAACTAGATGTAAGTTTGAGTCAAATAGACCTCGAGCTGTGCTTTTTGAAGGTCCACCAGGTTTGTCTTCTAAACATGACCTCAAATAACTATGTTGCTGGAAGGACATATGTTCATGTGCAAGAATAATCTGTATGCTCCTTGTACTGTATTTCTTGTTTATCAACCTTTCTGAGAGCACCAAACATATATAGGCAAGCCACTCCAGAGCCTGTATTGTATTGTGTTGAGCTCAAAACTAGGTCTTACTAGACCTGCTTCTTCACTTTAATTTTTAAATGATTAGAGAATGTCATTAGCCATAGTCACGTATTATAGAATCTTGGAGAGTGGCTCACATCAAATGATTGAGCTTACCTTTACTTTTTTGAGTATCCTTATTTGCATGTATAATTACTTTATTTGATTTGTGAATTGATAGCACTGTGAGAACTGTGGTTAGTTATTGAGCTAGCTTGCTTATGACTGATAATCAATTCCAGGCACAGGGAAGACATCTTGTGCACGTGTTATTGCGAATCGAGCGGTGAGTCACTGGCACATTATGGACAATTGCATTAGATTTTATCTTAATCCTAAATTTGCGGTTTTCTTCCTCATTTTCTTTAATTTTATTCAACTGCTCCTGGTATTTTTAATCTAGATATTCTCATGATTATATCAATTCTTGGCCATTTTGTTGTACTGAAATGAAAATCTTCTCAGGATTTTGATTTTGAAGTTTCCATAAGGTGTCCTTAACCATTTAACTATGATAATGGTCATTGGATCAGTGTTCAAAGATAAGAATTGCTGATATTTTGATTTAAAATAATGTCCTGTAATTGGAAGAAATTTATGCTTTGAGTTGCTGGTTTGCCAATTCAGTTGAAGTAAATTAACACATATTTGGGAGAATCAATCATGTTGATAATTCAAACTTCAGGAAATTCTATATGGCTTTTGAATTGGCCTCGTGCTTGATGCAGAATATTAACTATGCATTGGTTTCTGCACCAGTCAATATTAAGTCAGATGTCATCTAATTATGCCCTGACAGGGTGTTCCCTTGCTATATGTGCCTCTGGAGGTTGTCATGTCAAAGTACTATGGGGAAAGCGAACGATTGTTGGGAAAAGTCTTTTCTCTCGCTAATGAGCTTCCTAATGGCGGTATCATATTTCTAGATGAGGTAACAAATGAAAGCAATGCTCGCTTGATAGCATTTACTAAGTGCCTTTTCAGAGCCTGCAATTGCAATATAAGTTACGAACTCATTTAACAATCAAGTCTCTTTTTTTTGTGTCCAATGTTATGACAGGTTGATTCTTTTGCTGTTGCTCGTGATAGTAAAATGCATGAAGCTACACGTAGAATTTTATCAGTTTTATTGAGACAGGTGAAGATGGATTTCAATTCCTTTAATGCTGCTGAACGTGGGCCTTTTCTGGTCTGCTGATGCTTTATTTATGTTATGGAACCCATTGTGCGTTTTATATTTTGTTCGCAATGGTTTAGAATGTGACTTTGCCAAAATCTCTTGGATAAATAGCCTGCTTGCGAATCAAAACAATTCTCAATATGTTATTCCAGCTGTAAGCCATTTGGAAGTTGCTATGTAGGCCGTACTAGTTAATACTCAATAATCTTTATAGTTTTACCAAATCCATGTCCACGAGAGACCTGAAGAAATTGTACTCGTTAAAGCATTGAAAAGCTTTGTCGTCAAATCCTACATATCTTG
The DNA here is from genome assembly GCF_014843425.1 of Jatropha curcas. The sequence goes on along the minus strand of NW_023590947.1, from coordinate 182,679 downwards.
GGTTTTTTTTTTCAGGCATCCCTATAGCTTTGTGGTTGTTTGTTTCATGAGCCAAGTACTTGAGAACTTTCGTGTTAAATGTATCAATTTTGCATAATGAAAGTGACTGAGCTTATGGTGTGGTTTGTAATTTTTGCAGATTGATGGATTTGAACAGGACAAGAAGGTAGTTGTCATTGCTGCAACAAATAGAAAACAAGACCTTGATCCTGCTTTAATCAGGTAGACTGGTGCAATTCTTCTCTATTGGAACGATGGAAACCCTGATTAATCAAATTATCTTCTAACTCATGTTTAACTTTTGTTACCAGCCGATTTGATTCAATGATTACTTTTGGCCTACCCGATGAGCAGAACCGCCAGCAAATTATTGCCCAATATGCAAAGCACCTAACAAAATCTGATATGGAGGAGCTTTCAAAAGTTACAGAAGAGTAAGATGCACAATTCTCTGATATATCAAATTCTTCATTATCTGGATCCTGTGTGCAACATGCATGCGTGCTTCTGATAAATTTATGGTGATAATTTGGCTAAACGTCTGTGAACATGGCTTTGAAAGTTGGTGCAGCAGTTGATTTTTCTTCTAACTCATTTTATTTACCTGTTCTTATAATATTATCCCTGTCATTGCTATTACAAGATTTCACGAACGCTTTTGGTGACTATTAATATTAATTATGTATTGGCTTCGTCCTTTCTGTACTCAGCATGTCTGGAAGGGATATAAAGGACGTATGTCAACAAGCTGAACGGTCATGGGCATCAAAGGTAAGTCTCTCATAAATTTTTGAATTTTCAATGTAGTTTAGAAATTACGAGTCTCTATTTCGTGGACTTGATAGATCATTAGAGGACAAGCGGATAAAGATGGAGAGCAAGGGTTCCTTCCACCATTGGGAGAATACATTGAAAGTGCAATGAACCGGAGAAAGGCACTACTTAGCATCGGAGACCAAAGAAGTCGAGGTTTTAATCCGCGCACAAGCAGAGGTCAATTAGATTTATGTTAAAGAGTAAGTGAAGGATACTATGAATACTTAATACATAGAATTAGAAGGTGTCTTGCTTACAATTGATCAAGAGTACAGCCTAATATTGTACATACATCTGAATTACCATCTCATTTTTTACACTTGATTGTTCTTTTTTTTTCTTTTTTTGATCTTCAGTAGTAGTATTTTCTGGAAATAGTGCGAGTAAAATGTGTGAATGCGAAGGATTATGATTTTGAAATCAGTTTATTCTTCCCAGGAAGACGAGTCTTATAACTGCCAGCAATAAAATCATCTTGGCGCATGTAGCAGTACAATCAAGCTCATATTTTTGTTTTGAGCAAAATTATTTTGTTTATTGAAAAAGAAGATGAGAAATCACATGCCATTATACAATTCAAAAGCTGAAGTTGCACTGCAACAAACTTAGCAGCAATGCTCCTTCCCTGCAATCACAGCAACACAATTACGGTTGAGATGCACAATGACGGAAAAAAAGAATAAAAAAAAAGACAATAAAAAAACACTTGCCTTGTTGAGATGGCCGACTCATCTTCTTCTTGTTCAACTCGCTTCCTCTTCTTGTTCGGCCCCTTCCCGGCGACAACTGATGCGATCTGCAACTGAGTTCTTAGCATCATGCGAGTCAACTCGGCGTCCAATTCCATCCTCCTCTTCTCCGCCTCCCACCGCGAAGTCTCCCTTGCCCTGATCATCTCCATCTCCGCCAGCTCCATTCTCGACAGAGAATCGGAGAAGACACGGAAACAGGAGGCAGCTAGATCGTCAAGCCGCGTCGACTCGCAGCTTTCGGAGTCGGAACTCTGTGGCTGATTAGAATCTTCGCTGTCGATATCATGGTCGTTGGCGTTGTCATACGGGCATGCGTCGGATAAAATTCCGGCATCGCAGGCGCACTTTAGACGGTTGTCGTCGTTGGTTGGAGCCATTTGTGCTCTGGTTCGACTGGTTGGGTCTGCCATAGCATACTCACTCACATGAGCTGTGTTAAACCGTTAAATTGTGTGCGTGTGTTTTTGCTTCAGCATCAAAGTAGGTGGGTCCAGAGTGCGCTTTACAAATGATACCATGTTGAGCTTTTGTGCGGTTAAGGCTGGGGACACGCGGCCCCACTTCTCATTCATCCTTTCCTTTGATTTTGGAGGCCCATTGGGCCTAGACCAATGTTACTAGTTAGTTTTGATAATATAATAATAAAAAATTAAGTTGTGATATAATTTAATTCCAAAATATATATAAAAAAAGGGACTATTTGTATTGTATATTGTTTTACACTAATTTATTTACTAATTATAAGAATGATAAGTTTTGTTTAAGAATAAATTAAATTATTCTTTTATTTTATAAAGTACTTTTGTTAATTAGCAGATCGTACCCACACTGGGAATAATAGCAAGCTCTCCATTTTTCCTTTGACTTCAATAGTCTTTCAATTATGTCACTGTACAACTTAGGACTTTATCGTCATTAACTGCTTCTATTTTTTATCACTGAAATATAAAAAATGAGAAATGTAAAAACAAGGCTAAGAAAACTAAATTAACGGTACCCATCTCCTCATTTATGATTATAATTTTTCCTTCATTTGTTTTTTAAATAATTTTTCTTTCTTTTGTAAAATAAATATTATTAATACAAAATTTAGAAAAAAGATGGGTTCGGACTAAACCCGAATCAATATTATTAATCCTTGTTAATTTTTGAATTATGTTAAGCAAAGCCTAACTTTTATGTTAAAAAAATAATTTTACCACTTAACGAGGGAGAGACTAGAGAGAGAGAGAGAGAGAGAGAGAGAGGTCTTAATCATATCTAGTGTTAAGTGTTAACCCATAAGATAAAAATAAATCATCACGCGCTTCGGCAGAGCGTGTCGTAGTTGGTATAAATCACTAGTACGAACTAGGAAAGAAGTACCAGCTACAACCAGCATCGCGTCTCTCTCTCTCTCTTTCGTTGAATCCAATGGCATCGCGAGACAAGAAACCAGCCAAGCCTTCGAGCAGTCGTACCGGCGGTATCCGCACTCTTTCCGATCTGAACAGACGTTCCGGTCCCGATTCTGACAGCGACGATGATGCTCCCCAAGAGTACTACACCGGTGGCGAAAAGAGGTTTCTCTCCCCTTTTTCTTCTGCCTATAGTCTGAATTCCTTTTGCTTCTTGCTGCAAACAAAATCGTGGTTTATCTTTCCGCTCTTATAACTTTGATGGGTTTTAATTTCATTACCTTTTGTGTTCTTTTTGGATTTAATTGATGGTGTTCTTTTGTGTTGCACAAGATATTGGAGGGAAAGATATAGGTTAGAGATTTTCAGGCACTATGTGATCGATTTTTTTTTTGATAAAATCTGAAGATGAAGATGTTAATTGTCTTGAGCTGAGAGCATTCTTTAATTTTATCTGGAGTTAGAGATACTACAAAATTGAGCTTAATTTTGGATTTGTGGATGCAATAGCATAGTGTCAGCATGTGCTGTTGAAGGTTCCTTGGCAGCCGTGTGGAAGTAATATTTGTGGAGGTGGAGAGGTGGTTTGAGTAAGATTCATTGGGTAGGTTTTGGTTTTGTGGTATTGGCCATGTTCAGTTTCTTTCTTTATCTTATGCAAGTGAAGAGACCTGAAAATTATGTGCTTTTGAAGAAGTTGATTAGGAAGTTGAGATTTTAGTGATATATTTTTTTTATCTTAATTTGCACTTTTATAAGGGACTATTTATGTATTAACTCTAATGGTCTAGAAGACAGATTCAGATGGGACTAGAATTGTATCCGATGAAGGTCCTGTTAGGTCATGGTTTGGTTCTTTAAAAATGCAACTATCCCTTGTGGGAAGCTGAGGAGGTAGAGTTTGTGCTGTCTATGGCTCCATTGGAGTGCGTTAATTTCAGAATTTTTGAGGTATTATTTGGATGAAGTATCATAAGAACAAATATATTTGTATAGAAGGTGGAGGGGACGGTGCTTTTAGCATTGAACATCAGCTCATTACATGACTACTAGGATTTGCTGAGACACAAATGAGAAAATGTTGAGTATAATTGCAGCACCTGATCTTCATTTAATTATAATTTACTATTCTTCATTGGTCCAAATCTTTATTTTTGTTACTATCCATGTTCTTTGATCTACATTCATTTGACTTGATGACCTTGAACTTTCTTTCATATGTCAAATATTCTTATGAAACTCTCTTGTTAATGGCTAACACTTGTAATTGCAGTGGTATGCTTGTTCAAGATCCTACAAAGGGTAATGATGTGGATGCAATATTCAATCAAGCTAGGCAATTAGGAGCTGTTGAAGGTCCTCTCGATCAATTTCGTCCATCTTCAAGCTCCAGAAGCTTTACTGGAACTGGTAGATTACTCTCAGGGGAAACTGTACCATCTGCTCCTCAGCAACCTGAGGCTGTTATTCACAATATTGTTTTCTGGACTAATGGTTTCACTGTAAACGATGGCCCTTTGAGAAGGTTGGACGATCCTGAAAATGCATCTTTCTTAGAGGTAATATCGATGAATGTTTCATTGAGATAAAAAGAAATATTTCTAAAACTAAAAAGAAAGCAAAAGCAGAACTTTTTTACTTGTGTGTTGGAGGTAGGTGACTTGGCAATTGCAAGTTAGCGGTGCAAGGAAGATGTAAAGCAAGCATGAAATGAGGCATACTAATGCATTTCTTATTTTTCCATAATTCCATTTAATAGAAAGAAGTTCGAAAATTTTGAACTACATTGCTTTTTCTGTTATCTTCTATTGTTGACTGGATGACCGGCATGACCTAAACAGATGTGATGGGCCGCTATGGCTTTGATAGTGTTTTTCTGTTACCCATCCTTTATATTTCTTCCAGGTATTATCGGTGTTGATATTTTGATATTGTTTTCTTATATCTCTATAACAGAGCATCCGAAAGTCCGAGTGCCCAAAGGAACTTGAGCCAGAGGATAGAAGGTCCTCAGTTCATGTCAATTTGATTAGAAGGGATGAACAATGTCCAGTAAGTGCATCTCTTTTGTCAAACTTGTTGATTGAATGCTTAGAGCATTAATATATCCAGGCTAGGCCAAATTATTTTGGATTTGACATTTAGGCAATTCAGAGAATGTCCATCAAGTTATCTGCGTGCTGTTCAGCAGTTGATTGAAACGATTGGTAAGCGAAGATTCTTGTTTTCTTATTTGTTCTCTTATAGGAACCAGAGAAGCAGCGCCACGTTCCATTTCAGGGTGTGGGGAGAACTTTAGGTAGCAGTACCCCAACGACAACTGAACCAACAGTCGATCCAACTCCTCTTAACACTGCTCCGACGCCATCTATGGGCCTGGTTGTGAATGAAACATTGCCATCAACTTCAATCCAGCTTAGGTTGGCAGATGGGACCCGCATGATTGCTCACTTCAATTTCAATCATACCGTGAATGATATTCGAGCTTTCATTAATGCATCTAGACCTGGAGGTGCTCAGAATTATCAGCTGCAGCTGATGGGATTTCCACCCAAGCTTCTTTCTGACCCAACTCAAACAATAGAGGAAGCAGGGCTTGGAAATTCAGTTGTTATTCAGAAATTCTAGCCAGGATGAATAAGAGGTTGTCCACTTTCTTTAGTCATCACTCGGTTGCTTACTGTGCCAAGCGAACCGGATACTATAAACGTATGGACCCCAATCTCCATTTCCTTATATTAAAAGAGGGTTTTGGTCGCTGGTTGCATGGTTATTAGAATTGAGTATTATGATTTGAATCTGTTGCACATCGTGTTTTCTAAGTTGAATGTAATCTTCTGTGCATTCTTTGCATTATCATTTGCCATTCTAGGAAGTGATTTTTGTCCGTTTCCCAAAATATTAGGCATCGAAGCCTCGAGGATGACTAGTACTGAGTGTAACTATAGGAAAATTGTTGTATGAAAGTTTACATTCGTAATTAATACATTAATATTAAGTGTCTCGGAAAAAAAAAATCTTTAGAAAATATATTTCAAATAATTCATTTTCCGTTATTTGCTTGTAATATTATAAATTAGTTAAAATATTATATTTAAAATATTTTATGTTAGCTACAAGAAAAAATGTATAAAAAATAATAAATTGTGATAAGTTAAAATATTATATTTAAAATATTATAAATTAGTGTAAGTGTCTAACGTGTTCATAAAGTTATAATAAGTTTATTATCCAGAAAATTTTTTTATCTTCTAAAAATGGGAAGAAAATATTTTCTATTGATTGCTTTTTTTTAATATTTTAATATTGAAAATTTGTAAAATATTTTCAAAGTAATTTATTTTTCAGAAAGAAGTCAGAGGCAAAGATTTATTGGATGGATGGCAGAATGCCCAAACTTTCAATGCTTTAGGCTTTAGGGCATCCTATCCTGAACCCCGCCCTAAACAAGACAGTTTAATTGGTGAAGTTAGTATTAATTTAGGTGCCCCAAACCAAACCCACCTTCAAATAGAAATATTTCATTAAAATATACATTTTTATAGGGCAGGGCAGGATAAGTACAGTGTGAGATTTGTGAGTGGCGGGGCAGGAAGGATTGATGAACTTTCTAGTGTACAAAATAAAAATTAAAAGAGGGTATTATGGTCATTAAGATTTGTGCTAATTTTATATGCAAGAAATTATTCTATAAGATTCTGTTTATTTTTAAAAATTTTTAGATGCCCGGAAAAGTTTGACTCATTAATTAATTTTAAAGACTGTGAATAGCCATTACGAAACAATGGATTATACATTAAAAATTTTTAAAAAGAAAATATATTTATCAAGAATGAGTTTTTATTCTAAAACTCATAAAAAAAATTCAACCTGAAAGTAGGTTTAAATTATAAGTGAAATGACTGGATGTGGTAGAAACAAATGCAGTCTCAAAAAGAAGAAACAATAAATGGCGGATTCTCTACCTAACCTAAGTCATACGCTAGCTAGCTAAGCTGGGAGTGAGATTGTGAGATGGCGTGGCATGGCATCTTAAAGAGCTAATACCTCCAATCTCCATTGATAGTGGCATGGAATGGATTGGACGACAAAAAGCTTATTTGGTCGGCCAAAAGAAACCCATTTGGAATACAGTGTGAATTAGGGTTGGGGCGAAGCCATGCCCAGGCCCCCCATGCGCATGTGCTACCCCACCCTGCGCATCTCTAATGCCGTTCATAATTTGGTGCCAAATCTCCAAAGATTAATCTGTACAAAATGTAACATCCAGAGAGTATAAATAAGTCATGTCAAGTGGAACAAACATTGCCTAAAAAACCCACTGTTAGGAGATGATGAACCCATGACATGAAAGATAAGCCAGTTGCCCTTGCCCTTGCCCGTGCCATTTCAACATTGAAATATCTTTCTTCTTTCAATTTTTAAGCATACGTGTGAGATGCCAAATTGCTAATCCAACCTTTTTCAACCTCATATTGATTAGTAGATTGATTATTAATACACTTCATTAATGACAACCGCTTGCGGTACATTTTTGAATGGAAAGGCCAAAGACCCCACCTTTGAAAGCTTTCCAATTTGTTGTGTCTCTCAAAAATGGCTTACTATCTTTAATCTGACTATATCTGGAAGTTGACTAAACTTAATTAATCATATATAATAATCCTAATAATGTTGTAATTGGGAACTGTTTAACCATTAGCAGTAGTTAAGTTGACTGTAAAAGTAAGGTTTGGTTGGCGTCAAAATCATTAGGACTTTACTTTAATGTTTAAACCATTTCTTGCCTCCCAATCTCACGATCCTGAAACAAAGTTCACTCTTTTATATGCTGTCAATACTCAATTATTCAACACTTATGCAACTGATTTGTGTTAGCCATCACACTTTCAGACCCACATTCTTTTTTCCCATCTTTAGACAACTCTATAGATGATTAAAAAAAGAACTTTACAGCAATTAATGTTTTACTCCAATCATCAATTGAAGTGAAAATCTAACCCTGAAACAAGATGATTTTGTTTCTTAAACTTTTACTCGTAAAGATGCTGTTACTGATTCATGACTGCTTCAATTTTAATGGAGTCATGCTAAATTAACTAATTATTTGATAAGCAGGCAATCTATTATCGATAAAAGTCAAAGAATTCTGTGGATGTTTTTCCGTGGATTGGTGAACTCAACCTGAAAAAAGACAATAAGAATAAGACAAGAGAAATTCCATATGTATGAGGAAAAATGGACAGAGCAGTTAATTGCTTATCTTAATCTCTTGTTCTAATAGTATTTATTTACAAGAATATCTTATTATTAGACTCCTCAGTCCTAATTAAGACTTGTCATTTAATCTTCGTTTCTTGCTGGGATTCATATGTTTACAAGTTCAAGAATCACAATAGTAATTCTTTCTTTTCCCCCTTGTATGATCAGAGTTTTGGTTATTTTTCTTATATTCAGGATTTTATGGGCAGTTTTGTGAATATGAAAAGGGAAGTAATTGCTTTGCACTTGCAAGCCACAAACAGCAAATGATAAGAGAGCTACATGTAGCCTAAATAATTTCCTAATTGGGTGAAATGAAATATGATTTATTGCGAATGGACCCATTTGCTTTTTTTGTTTATTGGCCCCTCTCCTTTCAGAAAAGGCATTTGGAGATACAGAGTTTGGTAGCCGCTTAAATTTTTGCAGCCTTTACGTAGGACAAACCTATAAATAATTAATCGGACTTTGCAACAGACAAATATTAGAATGTCGATATTATTTTATAAAATGCATTGACAGGGTATTGTTTACTGCTGATTTAAAAATAAACCAGAAGATGAAAGTTCATCCTTTGACTAAGTTATTAGAAATGGAAGGTGCCTTAATGCAACCCAGTCAAGTGAATTAATGAAAGTTAAAGATTATGATGGCAGATGATGCCTTTCTGAATCTGAATGCCCAGTAATTTCTATTTGATGATGATTGTATAGTCAAACCGTGATAGTTAATTTATACGGAATATATAACATTTTGCCACAAAAGTAAATTTGCTTTGTGGAAACCAATAATTAACAAAGTAGTTTAGATGCTAAAAAGGTTTAATTAGCGATTGAATGTTGATAATTAAGCATACAGGGGTGGGATTGAGAAAGGTGATGTCCTGTCTACTTGAGAAATTAATTTGGTTTTTCTAATTAATTATGAGAATTTTTGAAGGAAAAAATTGTCGAAAGGAAAACTCTTTACGTTATATCATGCAACTGTTGATGGAAAAGACGTAAAGTAAATCAGAAAAGCTTAAAATAGGGTTGAAAGGGTGGATAGAGTCACAGTGCCTCTCTTTCTTTCTTTCTTTCTCTCTCTAAAAATAAAAACCACTCTCTCCACTCCACCACCTTATAATAAAAGGATGGTAGCAGTGGCAATGACGTCTCTTTACCTTTTTTTGCTTGGCTTTGCTTTTGTTCTTATGCTGCTGTGACGGATTCGCGTCCTTTCTTTCTCCCACCCCAAAACCCTACCCCCTCCCCTCCCTCTAACCCTAACCATGAGTCGTGTTGCAGATGTTACATTTGACAAGCCGTAAACCCAGAGAATTGGCCATCCTGTTCTTCTTTTTTTTTGCTTGTCTCAATAGTAATTGGGCAATCCCAATTGAAAAAAAAAAAAAAAAAAAAAAAAGCCTCGTAAACGTCCCAGAAAGAATTTTGGCCCGATTTCCCTGTTCTCTTTTTTATTGCTTTGTTCTCACAATTAGTTAATTGGGGCCAATCCCATTTGAAAAAAATAAAAAAAGATCAAAAAAAACCAAAGATAGATGAAAGGGAAAACACAATAAACTGGGGTTATTCCACAAAAAGTGTAAATCAACGAACCGTGATACATGATTAAGATTAATAACATCTACATATCTTCCTAATATTAAATCTCGATAGTAACGTCATGGTCAAATGCGCTTCTATATACTGATACTTGCGCTGTTCTCCCCATAAGAATTACCAAATACATTTACACGATTGCCCAATCTCTGATAACTTCTCTCATTAATCGTATCCTAATTAGTATAGAATGTAAGAAGTTACATACCTCATGAGGTAGTTCTCAGTTTAATCTTGTCTTTATATTTGCAACTATCATCTCGTTCATTTCCTTCTTGTTTTAATTAATATAATTGGTAACAAAATAAAATTGTTTATTTAAATAATCATGTAAAATTATCAAATGTCAAAAATTTTCTCTTCCTTTTTTTACTTGAACACAACGTACAACAGCCTGTCCTGACCTATTATATTTCCATATTTTCAATACTCTGGAATATCCATTCAACTATCAAAAACCTTATTAAATTTTTATACACTTTATTAACTCACACTCTCTATACCACTATTTTGCCAACTTTTCCAACATAAATCCCTTGATTTCGTCCTCTATGTTTGTTTTCATTTTGAGAAGAATAAAAGGTGGCTTAAGTCGCACTTTGCACATATCAAAAAAGTAGCTTGTAATTAACAAAAACAAACACTTTACTTTTTGCTATTGAGGTAATACACAAAATTTTAAAGCCGGCAGTCACTTTTGGGAGATTCTTAAAACCATCAAAAAAATGTAATCTTCACTGGTCGGACCGGTAGCTTGCACCGCAATAAGTACTCAAATCATTCCACTAATTACTTTAAATACAGAGAATGAGAAAAAAAAAAAAAAAAAAAAAAAAGAAGAAGAAACAAAATGGGTTATTTCCAAAAATTAAAACAAGATAATGATTAGATTAATATCTAATATACTCTAATTAATTCATAATGGTCAATGGTTTATATACTGATACTTGCTTTTCCCATAAGAATTACCAATACATTTAAGATGCCAATTTGATATTCTTTCATATGTATATAATTAGTAAGATTAAAGTTAATACTCTGAGTAGTTTCAGGTTCAATCTGTTTATATTTGCAACATTATCATCTTTCATTCCTTCTGTTTTAATTAATATAATTGGTAAAAATAAATGTTTATTTAAATAACATGTAAAATTATAGATTCAATGTCAAAATTTTTTTTTATTTTTTATGGAAACACAGTGTCCTGATATTATATTCCATATTTCAATCTGAATCATCAAAATTATTAAATTTTTAACTTTTACAATTTTCACTTTGCAATTCAACAAACTTGTTGTCTCTATGTTTGGTTTTATTTGAAGAATAAAAGGCTTATCGCTGCACATATAAAAAGTAGTTGAATTAACAACAAAAGTTTATTTTGCTATTGAGAAATAATAAGCAGCAATTTTGGAGATTTTAAACATAAAAAAATTATTTACTGTTGACGGGTTGACATAAGTACAAAGATCCAAATTATTTAAATAAGAGATAGAATTTTAATAAGAGTCCGATGCGGCACCAATAGGATTAGCTCAACAAGTTAGAATTTTGTTTTTACTGTTAAGACAAATCCAAAAAACTTAAGGGATGGGCACGTTTGACCTTAAGAACCTTTGGTCCTACTTATTTGATTTAGACATAATTTATAATAACGATAAAATAATTGGAGAGTATTCTACAAAAACAATTAACTTGACTGTCATAAATAACCTAATTAAGAGTGAATATTCAATCTATATAATTAGGTACGAGGACTATGAATAATTCCCTGAAATGGAAAACACAAATATCTGGTTTGGATAAGTCATTTTTATTTTTATTAGGTTAAATAAAAATATATGATTGAACTTTGAAGTGATTAGAGAAGATGGTGTACTCAGTATAATTAAGCGTGGGTGATTGTACCAAGGTAGATGAGTATCTATCTATGTTATTAGAATTGGGAGTGGTGAAAGATTGATTTTTTTGGTGCGGACAGTATAGGGGGAGACAAGGGAGTAGAGACAATTTGCTCAACTTGACTGGAGCTAAGCTGTGCTGTGCTGTGCTGTGCGGTGCTGTGTTTTCTACTACACTCTCAAATCTCAAATAAGAGAAGAGAAGAGAAGAGACATTCGGACTGTCCCACAAGCTTTATCAGCTTTCTAAACCCACTTTTTTCCTACGCTAAATAAATAGCCATGGATTAGATGCTATGACTGTGACTAAGATAATTATTAACTTTGAGCCTTTGAGAGAAAGAGTGAGACTGAGAGAGTCATTTTCAATCTTGGGAAAAGATTTTCGTCAGTGCGTTAATTTTCACTTCCAGGCGCCCAAGATTTCTCATTTATTTATTTTTTTTTTCTTTTAAAAATACTCCGCTATAGTACTTCAGCATTTCCTTTTTTCAAGAATAAATAGTATCCCAAGTAGAAACCAGAAAGAACATTTGCAAAAATTAAAAAGGCTCATTAATGGCAGTATCAGTTTGTGAGTTTTGGGGCTGGGTTGAGATGTGGAAGAAGACAACAAAATTTGGAATATTAAATGAGTGGACAGATTGCTACCCAAGGTCCAATAACTAGAGAAAGAAAGAAAGAAAGAAATAAACAAATAAAAAGAGTGAAGGGGTTTGTACAGGCACAGGGGAGAGAGCCGTGATATCCGAGCCCCAACCCTCACCACCCACACAGAAAAAAAAAAAAAAAACAAATAACTCTATTCCATTGCATAACAGCAGATCACCTCTTTCTTTCTTCCTTCCGGGGCTCTTCTTACCTCGATTTGATCGTTCCTTTCTTTCTCTCACTTTGCTTCTCTATAAAACTTTCTGTTTCTCTCTCTTTTCTTTCTTTGCCAGTAATCGCAGTGCATCAGTGGCAGTGCAAGAAAAGAGGGGGAGAGTTTTCATCGGGAAGGTAAAGCTTTACCTCAGTGCCTCAAAGATAACAAACACATTTTCATTTTATGAACCACCACCGCCTGCCTCTTCTTCTGCTCCTGCTACTATTTCCCTCTCTCTCTCTCTCTCTCTCTGTTCACCCCGCGCGCGTGCGCTCTCCGCTATTTTCATCTCCAACTCCCCCCTCTTTCTCCTACTCACAAACAGAATTCTGAGATTAATGCTTTTAAATCCACAAAGATAAACGCCCTAATGCATTTCCCCAAGGAAAGGCAAAACTGAGCACTCTTTAATTGGCAGACCTAGCCAAGAGTGTAAAACCCACAAAACTGACTCACTCGCTACTCCCACTACTATCACTCTTTAGGATTTCCTGTAAAAAGGCTGTTTGTTGAAGCATAAATCTCGGGAGAGCACTGCACATACAATATAACAACAATCTTTTAGAACAAAGAGATTGCGTAGGAGAGAGAAACACCCGATTCAAAGAAAGAAAGACACATATCATGGGTAAAATTGTTAGTACTACTGCTATATAGCTAAGCACAAGCGAACAACTAGGAACGGATAAGACACTAGTGTGTGTTGTATGTGTAAGAGAGAGATAATGGAGGGTGGTTCCAATAGCACTTCTTGCATGATGGCTTTTGGAGACAACAGTAATGGACTATGTCCTATGATGATGATGCCTCTCATGACTTCGCATCCCCATCATCACCATCATCATCCTCCTCCTCCTCCTCCTAATGCAGACTCATCATCAAATACCCTATTCCTTCCTCTCCCACCTCCCACCAACCATCAAGACCAAAACCGTAATAGTAGTAGTGCTTCTTCTATGATTCTTGACGATCATAACAACACCACCACCACCACCACCAACACCAACACAAGCTGTTATTTCATGGACAGCAACGATGGCTCTGCTGCTTCTGTCAAGGCCAAGATCATGGCTCATCCTCATTACCATCGTCTCTTGGCTGCTTATATCAACTGTCAAAAGGTGAAAACTACCTAGCACAATTCTTAGCTCACTCTCCAATAAGACAAAACCCGAAACCCTTAAATCTCCATCTCTTTGTTTGTAAGTAGGCGCAGGTACCCCTTGCTCGCGACTTATTTCTCTCATACGGAAACATAGTGCATATCTCTTCCTTTTGTGGAAAACACAAATTGAGATATTCTCATGTTGCAAAGCCCCTTGAGACAAGTCATAATCTTTAGTTGCTTTTTTGGTTTCTTTGAAAATTATGGATCTGTCCAAAGAAAATTTTCCTACTCGAAAGCTTTTTGAGTTCTTCACTTTATAAATTGAAAATTTTTGTGCCAAGAAAGTGAGAGGTCAAAATGTTTTTGAGTAGTATAATATAAGATAGAGACACTGGTGGTGTATATTTGGTCTCTGTTTTTTCTTTTTATCCCTTCTTCTTGGTCATACAGATTACACGTGTGAAATCCTCAGGTTGGAGCACCGCCTGAAGTGGTGGCTCGACTAGAAGAAGCTTGTGCTTCTGCGGCAGCAATGGGCCCGACTGGCACGAGCTGTGTAGGTGAAGATCCGGCCCTGGACCAGTTCATGGAGGCTTACTGTGAGATGCTTACGAAGTATGAGCAAGAGCTTTCGAAGCCCTTCAAGGAAGCCATGCTTTTCCTCCAGAGGGTTGAGTGTCAATTCAAAGCCCTTACTGTTTCCTCTCCAAATTCCGGTGATAATAATCTCTCTCTCTCACACTGTTTGATGCGTGTACTTGTAGGTTTTCTTAGATCTTCTAACCCTGGGTTTTTTATATGGAAATATGTTTTGCATTAAAATAATCAGTCATGCATGTCTTTGTTTCCAAGAAGGATTAATTAACAACAGAGAAGAGGTTGTTTCCCGAAGTGGGTACTTTCTTTTTGGTCCGTTCCCTCTTTCTTCTTGATGCGAACTGAAACTGCGTTAGAGGTGTTAGGGTTATGTTAAATATTCCTTGCTTTAATTCTCTTCTTGATGTTTGTGTATTTTAATGTGTTTTCTTGGTTTCTCGTGAATTCTACTTGCTATATTGGTAGGTACCGACACATTTTTTTGCACTTTTTAGGAAACAGAAGGAAATATCTTGTCATTAGTTTTTTGCCAAGTTAATATTGAGCCTTGTATCATACTGCTCAAAGGAACTTGACATATTTTTCACTGTTCCATCTTGTACCGTGCTATTGCCAGCCCTATGGAGGTCGCCGATGTGATATCTGGTAGCTGAATATTCAATTCCATACAAACGTTCCATTATTATACATTGATCTAGCTGATAAGGCTGGGAAGATAGACATGTTAAAACTAAACATCGATCAGACGAGAACGGGATTCTGGTTATTCAGCCCATGACTTTGAAAATTTAGGGTTTCCGGGAGGACATACATAAAGGATCGGAATGATTTTGGACACACGACACACCTTCATTCAAGGAAAGAAAACAGAAAAAATTTGAAATCTGGACACAGGTTTTTAGGTGGAACTTTCATTCACTTTTTCCCCGTACGGAATTATACAAACAAAGTTTACAACTTGAGCAGTAAATATTTAGAAACTGGCGGAGAAAATTGCTGTCTTGAGTTCGTACTTGTTACTGGAAAATCATTTCATTGTGCTTACTAAGGTAGGAGCGAGTGCTTTTTTTATTCCTTCTCTGGAGAGATTCATGCAGCCACACTTGGAAACATCTTATGGAAATTCAATTGGACCATTTCTTTTGGGGAGATATTCATTATTTTTCCATCAATCCTTGGAAAAATTGGAAAATTGGAATAGAGTCACGTATGGAACTGCCAATTGTAAAGCTTGTGTGATGCTTCAGGAACTTTTCTCTTTTTTGTTATTGGTTAAACAATGCCTCCTCTTTATTTAAATTATTGTTTCATTTAAGGCTTCAATCTGCTTTGTGATTAATATTTGCATTCAAGTGAATGCTTGTAGCTTGCTTACGTCTGGTCTTTTTAAATGCTCATATCCACTTTTCTATTGCCTTCTTCTTGAACATCAATCAAAATAGCAAAGTGATAAACTTAAGATTAATTTGTGGATTTCAGTTTTTATAATGTAAGGTCGATTCAATAAATGTAGCATATGGCATTATTTGTTTGTTAGATGAAGGTGAAATGTGCTGTCTGAAAGATAATACATGCTGTGTGTGTGTGTGTGTGTATTAGTATCAATTTGATAGATTTTAAGTCATTACATCAGTCTTATTTTACGCCTTTGTATTGCAATCTGACTTCTCAAGGGCTCATTTATTTTCTCCTTACTTGGGAATGTTGCTTTATTTTGTTTGTATGTAATGATAATGGATATTACTTGTTCATTATGCTGGTACTCATCATTAATCAGATTGGAAGGTGTTGGAGAAAAAGGGCAATTTATTAGTCTTGTAGTTTGCGAGCAAAAAATATTTGCAACATCTAAGCATCTCGAGTATTTGCTTCATTTCCTAGTCTAACTTTTTAGGAGATATGATATTTTGTTGTTCTAAATAATATAGTTCCTGCAAGCACCATGAAATATGTTCAAGTGATTAAAAGAGCTCCGACTCACATGAATATAAAAATCCTTATTTAAATCGATTTTGGTGTAGCAGAAATGAAATGGTTAGTGCTTGTGTGTTCGACCGCACCATGACAGCAATTTAATGCAATCTTTATCCAATTGATGAACAAATGTTAATGGATGTGCAGGAATACGGTGTAGAGAGCTAGCTATATTAGTTTTTTTTTTTTTTTTTAATACTCGTACTTTGCTTATTGGCCAACCTATGAAATGGATCTTAGCTGTATTTCTGAAGAAATCCTTGCCCTCTCAGAATTAGGGGAAATCAGCTGATGGGTAGTGTCATGAACTACTGGGGCATTTTTTCGACATCAGATTCTTGGTCCAATATGATTTGCCTCGATGTTTTTGTGTCTATTGTTGTTGCTTGATTTTATCGGTTGGATTACTGTAAGCTTTCATTGGAAAAGAAAGTAGTAACGAGACATGTCAAGAAAAAGCATATAGTAGATCATATTTTGCAGTTATCTTTCTTCTATACATTATCTGAGTTAGTTTTTGATATGTGAACTTCAATAAATATTTGTCACTCAATCTTTTGACATTGTAGTTAAGCTAATTTTTGATAGTCGAAAATGGGAAAAGAAGGCAAAAAAGGAAAAAGATGAAGACCAATTGAGAGGGAAAAAAAAAAAAAAAAAAAAAAAACTGGAACTCTAATGGATGTCAATGGCAGCTAACTTCCAGATATGCCAAGAAATCTCAATGATGGGAAACAATTAAAGTTTGCATAGTATAGTGATGGCCAATTTAGAATATATTTAAGCCTTGAGGTTTGGGATAATTTAGTATATGGTCTATTTTGCTGGAAACTTTATGGGTAAGTATGCCCATTTCATTACTATCGTAAGCTGAAATTTAGTACTTGAAGATGTTTGGGACTTGTTTAATGCTACTTATGGAAAGGAAAAAAAAAAAAAAAAAAGAAACTGAACTCTATGATGTCAAGCAGCTAACTTCCAGTATGCAAGAAATCTCAATGATGGGAAACAATAAAGTTTGCATAGTAATGATGGTCCAATTAGAATATATTTAAGCTTGAGGTTGTGGGATAATTTAGTATATGGTCTATTTTTCTGGAACTTTATGGGTAAGTATGCCATTTCATTACTATCGTAAGCTGAAATTAGTACTGAAGAATGTTTGGGACTTGTTAATGCTACTTATGGTAAAACTAGTTGTTTAGTGTTTTCTGGTGCTTACCTTTTTTCATGTTGCTTTCATAGCTTGTGGTGAGGCTGGAGAGAGGAATGGATCATCTGAAGAAGAAGTTGATGTGAATAACAACTTCATAGATCCCCAGGCGGAAGATCAGGAACTGAAGGGTCAGCTTCTTCGCAGGTACAGTGGATGTTTAGGCAATCTCAAGCAAGAGTTCATGAAAAAGAGAAAAAAGGGGAAGTTACCCAAGGAAGCCAGACAGCAGTTACTGGATTGGTGGAGCAGACATTACAAATGGCCTTATCCATCGGTATGCTTACATATTTAATGTACATATATCATCCAACTAATTCATGGTGCCAAAACATGCAATATATCATTCATGTGGATTGCAATTGCTAAGTAATGCTTAGATGGTCGTGGATTCGGCACGGAGAAAGATACTTAGCTTAGGTTTTGCACGATAAACTGGGTGAATGTTATATCTAAACAATAAAGAACGCATCGTAGTGGCATAGAACTTACATCATTGTCATTCGAGTTTGATTGCCTCTGAGCTGAGGAGATAAAGTATTATCATTTTATTTGTTGTGACATGTTAATTGTATGATGAGTTGTAATGGCTGAAGCAAGCAATATGTATTGCATGTGAATTACAGGAGTCACAGAAGCTGGCCCTAGCAGAATCCACAGGCCTGGACCAGAAGCAAATTAACAATTGGTTCATTAACCAGAGGAAACGGCACTGGAAACCATCGGAGGATATGCAGTTCGTAGTGATGGATGCTACGCATCCTCATTATTACGTGGATAACGTTCTTGGTAACCCTTTCCCGATGGACATCTCTCCTACATTGCTGTGAAGATGACCGGATAAATATAAATTAATATATAATCAAATAGTATTATATTTATATGTTACTGCAATTCTAATTGTTGGAATGCAGGTGGATTTGTATTTACACCTATAATCTGACATGGAATTTATGATATGTCGTAGTATCTATATCATGTAACTGAATGCTGAGCCAGCCGGCCAGCCGGTGGTTCTCTTATTTACATAGTAAGTTTTGAAATTTGTAACGTTGTTCTTTTTTCTTTCTTGCTAACAAGGTATCCATTCATCGCGTTGATGAGAAATTCGCAACGTTCTTGTTTCAGAATTTTTCAGGGTTAAGGTTATACTTTCATTGAATAGCACTAATTAAGTTCATTTATAATTAATTGATGGGTTAGGGAATTTATAGGTACGATATGCCTTTCATAATACCACCATTATAATTAAGACATTGCTTGGGTAAGGGTGTAGAATCCTGGATTAGTGGAGTTTTTTGGACTTGCTTCAGGTATTTTTTTAATAATAATAGATTTATATTTGCTGATAAAAAAAACAAATTAGGACATTGCTTTTAAGGATCAAATTGGTCATTTGAGGGAAGTTTTTGCATTTTGTTTTAAGGATGAACTTATATATTAAATAAATAAAATCAGTTTGTGATGTAAACAAGGGTAGACAGACTATTCTTTATATACGTAAAAGAATATTTTTCTCATTTATTTTGTGTTGATTTTCAATTTACATAAAAAATATAAAAAATAAGTTTAAAAAAATGAAAAAAAGAATATTGTTTTTCAAAATTAAAAAACATAAAATGGTAACAAGCACCCCTAAGTTTTTTTTTCACACAAAAAAATCACTGTGGTGGGCCCACATCTGAACTTAAACCAAGCCCAGTTTGGAATAACCACCAGCCACTCTAACCACTCAAACGTTGCCGTTTTAGAATAACCTAAAAACCCCTAATCGTGGTCTCTCTCCCTCCGCTCTCCCTTTGACCTCTCAGAGATCTCGGTTTCCAGTGCAAGCTCTATTGTTTTTATTCTACTCGTAATTGTTTTTATTCTTAAGTGAGTTTTCTTACTTTTATTTTTTTAGTATGAGAATAAATATAAAAACAAAAAGCTTCGGGGTATTTTGTATGTTCAGCCGCAAATTTCCTCTTTTACAGGCTGAAGTGCCTCCGATCAAAGAACCAGCCTATCAGCTTATCAGTCACCGATTGAAAGCTGCTCCTCGAATTTGATCTGCAGGAGAAGGTTTTTGGTTTCTTCTTTTCTTTTCTTTTCTTTGCCTTATCATTTGTCAGTTTACAGTTTACAGTTTTCTTCATCTGCTCGTCTTTGTACGAGACATTTTGTCGAACACTTAGTGGGCGTTTATTTTGCTGTATTCTTTTGTACAGATGATCATGTGAGTGTGACACTTCCTTATTTTGATCGGTGGGGTATATCTTTTCTATCTTGTAAGATTATGGCAGTGTCAATATCGAGAAGGATTTTACGTTCTCTTGGGTCCTTACAAGTTGGACGCTGTAAATCTCCATGTCTCGCATATCACTCATTTCAGGCTTCCCAAGGTAAGGGCTATCTCTCTTATTGCACTATAACTTGGAGTTGCTTGCTGGGAATATTTGGCGAGTGTTTGCCTGCCTTTAAATTTTTTTGACACCTTCATGACAGATTTTTGCGGCCACGTCTCCTGGGGTTGCTTATTTCCTGCTGAATCTTCTAGCTTTATCAAGGTACTTTATCATCATTTTCTGTATTTCTCGGGGAATTTATTTTTGCTAGCGAAGAAAGCAGCTAATTTTACATGTTGTTATAATGTAGGGTGAAGCAGCTTCTCTCCCTTATCGGAGCTTTTCAACATCTATTCTGACTCCTGGATCAAGTGATGGTGCATTCCCCTCAGATTTGTTATCCACAAAGGCTGTGCTAACACCAGAGCGTAACATAGGTATGGGAAGAGAGCAATTTTACAGGCATGATGTTATAGGTGATTCACTGCATGGATTGAAATTAGTGACATATACTTGAGATATTCATTTCCTGAGCTAAAAGCATAACTCAAACTTCTAGTGTTATTTGAACTAGGTAAGTTATTTAGTATTTTTGTAAAAGAAAACTATGAATATCAAATATTGAAAAGGATTGATATATTTTGTTCTTTTGGCTGATGATCTATAAGCAATTCCTGAACACAATGCTAGTTTAATCTACCAGAGTGAATATAAGCTGTATCTATGATAAAGCTTGCTGACTCCAAGTTCAAGACGACTTCCTAGTGATGAGCAAAGCTCGAATCTGTATTATCATCGATTAAACTTCTGTACATCCAGAAAATAGAGTTTTTATTTTTTATTTTTACTTCTTTTTATCTTTACGAATGTCTTTGCATGTTTGAAACATCATTTTCAACATGCAATCTAGTAATGCCTTTAGATGCTTGTGGATTGTCTTTCTACATGCTTTTTCGGGGCTTTCTTGGATTCTTTAAGAATTGCCGTCATAAATGGTGCTTTCCAGCATTTAGTTATGATTTTTATCAATGTAGAAAAGTTTTATCTCAAAGTACACTTTAAAGTTTCTAATATCTGTATTAGCATGTTGTAATAGAGAAAATTTATTTTCTTAGCATAGACTTTTAAGCTTTGTTCATGAGATACTAATGAACTTTAAGATATTTCTTTTGCCCCCTTTTGTGTCAAAATGCATCAAGTTTGTTATATTCTGAAAACATCATATTATTTCTTGATTATTTTAAAGGTGCTTGTACAATGGTGATTACATATTGTTCACTTGAACTATTATCAATCACTGTCAATGCCTGCCATTTTCTTATGTTATTGACAGTTAAAGGTAGAATAATTAAAGTTCCCTTTTCCTACAGTTGGATGTTGCATACCTAAGGTGTGACTCTTGAGTGTGGTTTCAATTTGCTGACTTATTATATTAAATCTGTTTTTTTCCTGAAGAATATAAAAAGTGATGTTTTCTCGTTTCGCTCATGTCTAGTAAGGCACACACTCCTTGTTTTGCTTTGAACCCATTCTAGATTTAGCTTTCATCTGCTGTCTTTTATTTTTATTATGTGCCAAAATTGGTAAAGTTTATTAATTTTATGTTGTGATATAGGACTTTATCAGGACCTGGTAATTCCAGTGACAAATTTTCTCAACGAGGACAAGGGATTTATGGTTTTGGCTGGTGATGTTTTTGACGTGCCCATTAAGAAGCATATTGTTCATCGTGTTGTGCGGTGGCAACTTGCAAAACGACAGCAGGTGGTGCTCATCCATAATTAAAAGCTACAAAAAGATTTGGTTTTGTTGAGAATCAGTTTCTGGTACACTTGTGGCTTAGGGTGTCCCATATGCATATAATTCATAAAAGCTGTTAGTTCTGTTTCTGAAGGAAGCTATCTGATGAATTATTATTACTTCCAGATACGATAGGGATATGTTAATTAATTTCTACTACAGAAATCTGCAACATGTAAAGTAGGAATCAGTAATCTCATGTAATTTGAGCTGTCTACAGGGAACACATTCAACAAAAACTATCAGTGAGGTTAGTGGGACTGGGAGAAAACCGTACCGACAGAAGGGTACTGGTAGAGCAAGGCATGGAACATTGCGCGGACCACAGGTATAGAACCTATTTTGCCTGTTTTAGTGATCAGGTGGTCAATTCTCCTCTCTTTTTTTTCCTTGTTCTTTTTAGAGATATGTTGTTCCTGTGATTTTGCTAGATGTTAATGTCTGATGCTTTGGTTACAGTTTAGGGGTGGTGCTGCAATGCATGGTCCTAAGCCACGGAGTCATGCTATTAAATGCAACAAGAAGGTTAGGCGTCTAGGACTGAAGATTGCTTTGACGGCTCGTGCAGCAGAAGGAAAGGCATGTATCTTTGTCTCTCAGTTATTTAATTTTGCATTGATCTTGTGAAAAGGTCAGAAGCTTATTTTAGGTAGTCTGTCTGATTACTATCCATTGTATAAGCGGCTTATGTTCTTGGGACAGATGCTGGCTTGTTTTTGATTATCATTCTCAGCAGGCTTTTTATTGTCTGCATTGCCATTGTTACTTGTTACACCTATGATGCCAGTTTAGACCTCATGCGAGGCTTTTATATTTTGGGAGAGATGCCAGTTCCCTTTGGATTATCAACATTTTTCTCACCAGACCTTATAGGCTGTATTGTTGCTGTTACTTGTTACATAACTACTATTCTGTCAGATTTAACAACTGTAGTTGTCTTGCATTTTCAATTTACATCTTTTAGATTCATCTTTAACGAAAGCTTCTATATTCAAATAATTTTTTTCATCCATGTATGAAGTAATAATCTTAAAAACATACCATAAATGTACAGCTGCTGGTTTTTGAGGATTTGGAGGTCCCAACACATAAAACTAAGAATATTGTGAACTGTGTTAAGCAAATGGAAGACACCAAGAAGCTACTGGTGGTGGATGGTGGGCCCATTAATGAAAAGCTTAAGTTGGCTACACAAAATCTACATTATGTCAATGTACTACCATCAATTGTAAGTTGTGATTCTCATCCTTGTACTTTTATTGGATAATAGTTGGATATGGAATGACTATGCGGTCTGGATCTTTGATCTATTTTAGAATAGATAGTGTTTGATCCACAATCTGTGTATAAAACCCAATGAGCTTACTCTGCTGGGATAAAAGCATGGAACAGCCTCTTAGAATTTCTTGAATTGTTGATGTGTATGCAGGTTAATGAATTAAACCTAATTTCATTTGTGAATTCTCTTTTGCAAGCGAATACTTTGACTATCATCTATTCATGATAGTCGTAAAGCCTTGTATTTCTTTTTCTCAGCTTACATGTTCAATATTCCCTGTATAGCTAGACATGATCGCATCTCTGAGCTTAGTTTGTTCTGTTCTTTTCAGGGTTTGAATGTCTATAGCATCCTGCTGCATGACACACTAGTGATGTCTCGTGATGCTGTAAACAGGATTGTTGAACGGATGCACACTCCCATTAATCGATAAAGTGAAGTCTTCATTTTGTTATCCAGAATAACATGTAGCATTTTTTTTGCTAAAAATATGGAACCTGCAACTGGGCATCCATTTCCTTGTTCTAGTTTTGTCCATCGACTAGGATTTTTAATTTTTCCAGTTGAATTTTGGTGAAAGGTTAAGCACGCCATGATGCAGATTTTGCATATGGTTCGAGGCAAAAAAATATACTCCACTTCCCAATTTGGTTATCTTTGTTTGGGTTTGGGCACTGGTGACTTCAATCTCGTGTCGCTCACATTTCAAAATACATATTGAATTTGAATGCTCTTTTTTGCTTTTCAATTTTGGACGATCGATGGCCCATGTGGCGTGCACTGTCTTAATCATCGCCATCTCTTCTTCCTGTATGTCCCTTGTCTGTTGCATGTGGATTTCTTACTAGGAGACTGCTTATGGTGTTCTAAGCTCAGGAAAATGTCCACGATACGCTTAAGCTGATAAACATGCCCATTTGGCCATAAATTTGACTCGGCTAACCTTGTACAGCCAAAATTAGCGCATTACATTAAAAAAAGTCATGCTTGCTTCTTGTTTGTAACTAACCAGACAAATGAATAAATAAGCAAGTCCAAAGAGATTGTTAATAATTGTCAAAGAGAGAGAAGACTTGAAAGTATTTTTATCCTTAAAAAACAATTATTGTCATACGTAACTCTTTTAGATTTCAGAGTTTTTTTTTATATATAACAAGGAGATTTAAAAAGTTTTTTCTATTCTAATAGTGATAAAAAAAATATTTTTTGGCTGTTAAAAAATATTTTTTAAAAATGGTAATCAAAAAGGGGTGTGTTATTTTGTTGTTAAATGTTGCCAATGTTTTACGCCATTAATTATAAATACTGTGTTAATATGTAAATTGATTTTTTTTTCCTTCTAACATCAATTTAACTTTGACTTTCTAATCAACGGCTTCGGCTTTTATTGAACTCGAATGCTAAAAAGGAGATTAAAAAATAAAACAAACAAAAATGTACCTGCTAATTGCTAACTGAACATATTTATTATTATTAATTAACCACACATATACTAATATATATATATATATATATAATTTACAGTAACTAAGCCTAAGGTCAAGGGTCACAGTTCGCTGTCTCCTCTCTCTGTCTCTCTCTCTTACCTCTCCATGAGACGAGCCAGTGCCTAGGGTTCCTCTCCCTCCAACCTTCAAATTCCCCATTTCTAATCTTCTTCAAATCTTACATTATCCTAACAAAGCAGGAGAACCTTACGTCTTCCATGGCCAAAACCAGACCTGGCCTCATCTCCAAGCCCAAATCTGGCAAAAGAGAACTCGATTCCTACACCATTCGCGGCACCAACAAAGTTGTCAAAGGTACATGTACAGTTCCATACATGTATGCATGTCTATACATATACGTATGTATTTACTATGGGTATATCTGTCTCGTGTACTTCACAAATGCTTGCCTTTTTAATTTTTTGGTGTTTGGCAGTTGGGGATTGCGTGTTGATGAGACCATCGGACACCGGGAAGCCACCATACGTTGCCAAAATCGAGGGGATCGAGACAGACAGCAGAAACAATGTCAAGGTAAGGGTGAGGTGGTATTATCGGCCTGAGGAGGCACTTGGTGGTCGCAGGCAGTTTCACGGCGCAAAGGAGCTCTTTTTATCCGACCACTATGATGTACAGAGTGCTCATACTATTGAAGGGAAGTGTATAGTTCACTCTTTTAAGAACTATACCAAGCTTGAGAATGTTGGGGCTGAGGATTATTATTGTAGGTTTGAGTATAAGGCTGCTACTGGAGGCTTTACGCCTGACCGGGTCGCTGTGTGAGTTTTACTGATTTTCTGGTTTCTCCTAATGTGTTTGTTTCATCTGCTTACTGTTGATTAAGATGTAATTCGTTTTGGCTTTTGTTTTCTTGAAGATATTGTAAATGTGAGATGCCGTATAACCCGGATGATCTTATGGTGCAATGTGAAGGTTGCAAAGATTGGTAAAGTTCATTCCTTCTCTTTTAAAGAGTTGAAGATTAGTATTAGTTATTCCAAAAGAATGAAAAGGAAATGCTTTATATACTGATACTCCTAAACACATTTTTGAATGTGTGTATCTGAAAAAGTACGGCGACTGTTAGCATCAAACTCTGTATATGGGCCCATGTTAAGCAAACAGTAGTTGGTTTATGAATTTTAGCAAAAAGAAAGAATCAATAGAGTAGTAAAGAGCTTACAATTATTTAATAGAATTTAAGTACTTAACCTGATCTTAGGGTAACATTTGAAGAGATGTGTTGCTTTCTAGACTTGTTTTTTCCGTTCTGTTTTGTCTTATAGACCACAATTTTACTTGGTTTTTGTTTGGGTTAAGTTTTATCAATGAAACTTTGCATCATACTGGGGCCTTTTTGCTTATGATGATCCAATTCTATGTTGGTATGTTTCTTTGTGTCAAGACTGCTCTTTGAGATGTGAAATTCTTTTCCATTTAAGATCGACATTATTTTGACATGATTCTTTACATGTTTTCTGTAGGTACCATCCTGCATGTGTTGGCATGACCATTGAAGAAGCAAAGAAGTTAGAGCACTTTGTCTGCTCTGAATGTGCATCAGATGAAGATTTCAAAAGATCACAGAATGGATTTTCTTCATCACCAGCAGCTGATGGCAAGGTGAGACATTTATGCTTTGGCTGTTCAAATGCCAGAGGTGATTAGACACCTCCAAGTTTTCGAGGAAAAGAGATTATTATCCAAGAATCATTGGTCGACTATTTTGGCGTATATTTCTAGAATGAGCTCATTTGAACAGTTATTTTTATTTCTGAATCCACATTTTACATTGTGTATTGATTTTTCTGCTTATTGGTTGTGCTTGAATACAAGCTTGAAACTGTTTGAAAGTGTGTCTTGTTTTTACATGTGTTTTAATGAAATGGATGTCATTTCAAATGGGCTGATTTTCTAATTAAGGTGTCTGCCTCTGCCATGAACCTTCTCACCATTCATGTCCCAACACGTCTTAAGAGTGCTGAAGGACTGTATATATGAACCTTCTGTGGATTGGGTTCCCATCTTTCTGTATGATGGCTGTTATTTTACATGTCTCGTATCATATTTGTCTGATAACTTGATGGCACTACTGTGTGTGAACCTTCCAATTTTGCCCCGTTTTTTCCCTCTTTTTGTATTTAGTAATTGCTCTGTCAAGCTTATCTGCCTCAGTTCATTAAAGATGACTGTCAGCACTTCAGTTTTCTGATTTTAAGTATTCAAGATTGATTCAAGTATTGCACCCATCATTCATTGATACCTTGGAGTTCTTTCCCTAAGCATCATTTTTTATCAAATATCAGTTCACTCAGTGTCGGATTTTCTAAAATATCATGTGGGCATTAGAATGATTTTCATTAGTCATGATATCAGAATGTGAAACAAGAGGATTTGTTTTGGATATTATGGAAGGCTTGTTCTTGGTCAGCACAATTTGTTTTCAGGAGGTTCTTTTGTAAGTTTGGCTTTTTACCATATTCTCTCTACTTGCAGGTAGAAACGAAGCGACGGAAGAGGTAGAATGCGTTTAGGGGGGGTTAACAAATAGCATGGGGAGACATGGCTCTTCATGCAGATTTAACTTATAGAATGCTGTGTGGGATGTATAGTGCAGAGAACAGTGGCATGCTTTGCTCAAACTATGGGCCGTCAGTAATTTATGTGTGTATCTTGTTATATATGAAGCTGTTCTAGATTTAGGACATCAATTCTGTTACCAATTTGTTCAGAAAAAAGAGGCTTTATTTTCAGCAAGGCTCAGACGTGAACCTAATGTTTTGAGCAGACATCTTTTGAGTTTGTGACAGTCAGTACAGTTGCTCATTAATTTATTTTTCCAGAAGTAATCTAACTTTACTTGTGTCGCAGTTACTTGTAAGATCATGATGTTTTGCAACCCCAATTATATGATATCTGGACTGCCAATTTCTGAGCAGTTGGCTGCAATTACGAGTTGAAGTTGGAGGGCCAACTTAAGGAGCCTGCCAGGCAGCAATTTTGTTTTGCTGTATTTTTCACACAGGTGCCCTGTCATGCTGTGGCACAGCATTTATAAGGACGAACTGTCATTGTATTATCCATGATATGCAAAACTCATGATACTGGTCTGTCACCGGAGTTAGCTGGATTTTTGCCTGTTCTGTTAGATTCATATGTCACTCGGGCAAGCTCTGCAACTTCCTTGGGAATGAACCTGTAGTTGCATCTTTCTTGGAATGTCATTCTCAGGGTTTCGTAGGCTAAGTAGGTTTTACTTTACACGTGTTCTTGCCCCTCCTGTCGGCCTGTGTCACCATTTGCCAACGCAAATTGAAATAAACCAGTTATTTTTCACATGATGTTTTACTGGCATGCTTCTTTTGAATGATTTTGCAGTCGGGAAACTTGAACGTTGCGGTACATGGTGAATTCGGAAAAGCACTTGTCAATAATAATATAATAATTTTTAATGAACATGATAAAGTTAGACGTGGAAATTGCAATGAATAGACATACAAAGTGGAATTTGTAATAAATTAAAAATAAAATAAGAAAAGACAAGAAGAGAAAAAAAAGAGAGAGAGAGAGAGAGAGAGAGAAGGCAAGCCTGATACATGCTAAAAAAAATAAATGAATTATATAGTAGGTTTATTGCTAATTAGCAATAATTATATAAATAATTAAAAATTCTAGAAAAATCAAAATATATTTATAATTAGTTTTATATTAGTAAGAGAGAATTATTTTTTGGCCTTCACCCATAAAATTAAAGTCTCTGCAAATTAGAGACAAAAAGAAAGAATGAATTGCATTACTTTCTTTTTTTTCATTATTTCTTTCCTTTCCTATTCAAATAATGCGGGTGGGACCAAAATATTTATATTTTAGGATTTGCCTATTATCAAACTAATTAAAAAAAAAAACTCTTATTTGTCGTAAGAGTACTTTTACTATTCACCAAAAAAAAAAAAAAAAAAAAAAAAAAAAAAAAAAAGTAATACTCTTTTTTAATTGTCTTGATCCAATACGTTAGAGGCAATATTCTTATCCTGGCTTCATGTAGGGCATTAATCTTAGTCTTACCAGCGTGGCAAGAAAAAAAAAAAAAAAAAGTAATACTCTTTTTAATTGTCTTGATCCAATACGTTAGAGGCAATAATTCTTATCCTGGCTTCATGTAGGGCATTAATCTTAGTCTTACAGCGTGCAAGCTTTACGTTTGCATGTAAAATAAATTTAAATTTACCGAGTCCTTTTGCCCAAAAGAGCGCCAAACGCCGTTACTTTCCGATTCAAGCGTAACAACCAACATTAGACAATTTCAATTTGATCCGCTTCAGACCTTCCTTCCAGCTTGTTTTCTTTTGTTTTGCCTATTATATTGGTATGCTTACGTAGACTGCTATAATGCCTTTTAGAAAACAAAAAAATCAACTTCTGTCATACCCTTGCTTGAGACTCATTAGGTCACATGTCCTTTATGTCCAGGAGGCGGCAGAAAAACAAAAATGTCAAAAAGTTGTTTTTTTTCATTCAAGGTGGCGAGGATAGGATAGCATGCCCAAAAATTTCTTCATATAATAAGCTGTTACTACAGTGACTCTGTCTCCAACATGGTTTATAGAGAATCTAGAAGAGGAAACTTTCATTGTCAGTAAGAGAGTGTGTAACTGAAAGAAGAAAGAACAGTTTATTGGTTCTTTCAACCGCAACTTCATCTGAAATATATAACTAAAAAAGAAAAATCGAAAGGTCACAGACCTAAGATCTATATAGAAGATCAGGTGTTTTCTAAATACGAACTGAATATTCGTTTATGAGAAGGAAAGCATAAAAAATAAAAAGAAAATTTTCTTCTGTTGCAAATCCAAGGATGGAAAACTGTCTGGCGACAAATTTTCTTTGTTTGCTTTGCCCTTGAAACAGAAATAAAACAAGTAGGTGATTACCGTTACAGCCCTTTGTCTTTGCAACAGCCTATGCCTTCTGGAAGTTTCCTTTTCAAAATTCCTTTCTCCTTTTTGGTTACTATTGTTAGAAGAAAAATTCTCGGCTACAGCTAATACGTAGATCTCATTTCACTCTTGCCAGAATGGATCCCAGTAGCCTCTCCACTCCTTTCATTTAAACGAAATGAACGAGAGAAAAAAAAAAATAATAATAATAATGAATTTATGAATATCACTAGTTCCTATCTCTGCTAAAAGAATAATTTTATTCTGTAAAACACATACACTCTTTACACCGTGGAAATCTGTAAACACTCCTTGCCACAGGCCTTTCAAAAACGTGTTTAGTTTGTCTAACTGCTTTCCTAACTCTTTGCTCGAATACTTTCCATTCAATGGTGGAGTTCTTAGTGAAGATGGCAGCCAGTCTCCGCTTGTTTGGCCGTATTGTTGGCATTCTTCCTCCGCCATAATATGTTCGATATCCGGCAACCAAAGATGACAACTGACTCCCTGAGTCTGTCATGGCAAATGCATCAGAAGCAGTGCAGGCTATGAAGTCCAGTGCAGCTAGCTGCAGAAGAAATAAGCTCATCACGCACTAAATATAATGGAAAAGAAAAGCTAACTAAACTACAAATCAAGAGATATTTGCAATTTTGTTACCTGAGATGAAAAGTTTGAAAATGGTTCAAGTTCGGTTGCTGAAAGTAATTTCTCTTTAGTAACTAACTTAGGATACAAGCTGGTTAAAGCAGCCAATCTTGATTGCCCTCCATATATATTTGCACCAGCCACAAATACATGTGTCTTACGGGTGAAACCAAGAGCGGCAAGCATAAGGACTGCTTCTTCAGGAGTTAATGGACATAGGCCTTCTGACCTGAGCATTGCAGGAGAAGGTAGTCTGCAACGAGTAAAACAATTTACTGAGAAAATAAAACAAAGTAATGTTAATGTAAACGTTTTCCCTTCCAAATGATATAGCAAACAAGTACATAGTCCTCTTCAATGATTCTGTTAGAAGAAAAAAATTTTACATCCTTAAAATATGAAATTGCCATCACTTCAAGGAAAATAAGATTAATCCAGAAAGATTATGCGCATGTGGTAAAGGCACCTCTCAATCCAATGCACTGTAAACATGACTACCCGCATCTCATAACCTATATATATGCATATGCATACGTACAATCACAAACAGCAAAAAAGGCAGAAGAGCATACATTTTTGTCTTCTTGAGAAGCGTCAATGCAGGGAAATGGATTTCGCGATATGCTTCCAGCAGTTTTCTCTCTTCTTCACCCCCACCATATTCACATAAAGAATGTGCTACCATGTCAATTTCAAACCTCAGATGCAGAGCTAGATATTTTGAAGATTTCCCAGAACGACCACCACTTTCCTTCATATTTGATTCTGCATAAGGTCCAACAAGATAATGATCTAATGGCCCAGGATGAGATGCACGTTTACGCAATCTTTGGAGCAGCAAAGCGCCAGTTTGTTGTATTTTGGGAACAAATTGCAGTGCGTGAAAGTTACATCTGCATCGAAGTCTCTAGATGAAGTCCCCATATTAGGAAGAGCAAAGTAGGAAATGGGGAGAAGAGATAATGGCATATATCATCACTTGTTATGGACTAGAAATGAAGGACAAGCATTCACCTGCAGTTGAAACGGTATTGGATCAAATGCCAACCGGTTCCCAAATCCAATGAAATGGACGACTCTATTTTTCAGCAAAATAGGGAGAATATTTTTCAAATAAAAACTTGGCTTGGACTCTTTCATAATGTCTGCATCAGTAACCTGGTCACCATTTGAAATATCACTATTACAAAAAACCTAAATGAAATGAAAACTAATTTTATTTTTGAAAAGCTCAGAAATTAACTCAGCTATGAAACTTACCACACTCCCAATTGCCTCCAAATCTAGTGATCGTAGTTCCTCCGGGAGTTCCTTCACTATCCGAATATCAGGAGTCAGGTAATTAATAAAATGCTCTTCCTGATAGATATCGCTGAATTGACTACGAAATATAACATTGACATAGTCAATTACTTTTACATCTAAATGATATCATTTTATGTAAGAGGTAATTACTTGTACTGCCTAAATTATGTAATAGTACATGAGGAGGAGGCGAAAGGGAGGAAGCATTGCCATTTATAAATGGAAATAGTACATGACAGAATAGAAGTTACAAGAAGAAATACTTCAACCTTTTAAGTAGCATTCACAAAATTACGATCACGTCAGTTGTTTGAAGTGAGAACTTTTTTATATTAAAGGAAACCCCTTCAAGTGTAACAGTGGAACAAGCAATAACAATAGAGCAGCAATAATGACAGTTATAGTTTATCCAACAACCAACAGTCTATTTCCCGAAATACACAAGTGTGGAGAAATAGAGATATATGAATGTAGAGAAGAAGGAAACACATTACCTCACATCTCTCCAGACACTACTGTACATAAACTTAGGAATAACAAGAGTTGAATTCAGCAACCGAGCAACAACAACAGCATTACAAACCTGCTTTGAAAACAATTGAGTCATATAACAAAAGAACATATATTAACCCTTCAGAAGCAAAAGAGGAATCACCTAAAATTATGAGATTAGGCCAGATAAGAACATTGGTTGAAGGCATTACTTACAGCTACTCTCTGCTGGTTCATCCCACCATTAGCTGTGACCAAAATGTAACCATTACTTCCCCCTATTAAAGTAAGATTAAAAAATATCATGTTAGAAACAGCTTTCACGACCCATAATATGCATCTTATCATGCATTTTTAAGATATTCATAACATATATTCACATAAACATGCCTTGCAGACACCTGCAAATGCAAACATCAAGTTGCATGTTCAAGCCAATATGCACACTTAAATGAAAATGTAGATACAGACGGGTGAAATAGAGAGTCACCACTAGGTTCCCAACTACGTTGATCAGCACAAGGTATCCAAGCAGAGGCCTCGATATATGGTTCCTGCCACAAATCCTTTGGCTCACGCTTATTCTGTCACCATTTGTAATAACACAAATGCAATCAGTTACCACACAGGGAAAGAAAACCTACAGATTGAAACTAATTAGCTTCCCATACAGATACGGACTAGATGATAACTGATTTGATATTCAATCACCTCTGCCAGGGCATGAGCAGCCAAAGCCAACATCCTTTCATAGGTACCTTTTTGTGGTTTTTTTCCTTTGCCAGGCTTTCTCCATTCTGTCTGCACACGTTCCAAGTATATAAACAACAAATAACCAAAGAAACTAACAAGGGAAAATAAATAAATATGCATCTTGAATTCTTTAAAAAGAAATTGCTGCCCTTTATAAATTCTGAGAACGTGTATTCAGGGTTTGAACCTCCCCAGTATCAGGCTTTTTGCTTTTTACTGTTGTAAAGGTTGGATCTTTAACAACTCTGTTGTTTTACCCCTAGGAGTATTAAAGTATGTCATCCTCTTTTATGTAAATATTTAAATTATTTTACATGAACAGAAGAAACAATTTAGGAGTATTTCTCAAAGAAGGGATTAGTGAACTACATATGTCATACCAGTAGCTTAACACTAGCAGCAAAGGTCACACTAGCAGATGTCATGTTCCTTGCTTGCTTACTTTCATTTCATACTAGTTTAGCTTGGAGTTTTGAAATAGTACCTGGCTCCAAATAACAGGACAAAAAAATTCCCATTTTTCCGGAAATGCTATAGCTAAATTCAGTAGTGAGACAAATTTTAGCTAAAAGTATTAACATCTTCAGTTTCCCAAAAAGAAAAAGGTGGGAAATTTCTTCAGTCTGCTAGTTCAAATATGAAAGGATAAACTTTTTCACTGTCATTTATTCATATCTTGTAACCAAAACAAAGTATTCATAAACCACTCTCTACCCATAAAGACCATTAAATTGAATCTCAAACAGGGGGGCAAAAACAAGTAACTCCTACATTATCTATAAAAGTAATTGAATAAAATTGCAAAGCAAGCAATTATTCTCTAAATATTTCTTCCAGTAAACTTTAGAATAAAACAGAAAAGTAAATATTGACACATACCTTAACGGAAACTGAAATAGAAGAAGCAGAATCTTGAGAAGAGTGATTCTGTGGATCAATTATTCGATGATCTTGAAGCCGTAAAAGCATTAACCAATTAACAATGAAAAACAAAACCAGCAATCCAATCACAGTTACCAGTCCTTTCACTCTCTTTCTTTGGTACCACTCTACCCTCCCTCCTTTTCTCTTGACTGTCCTATTTACCTGCCTCTGTTTCTGATCCGACAAAAAACCCAACAATTTTGACCAAGAAAAAGGCATGCCATGTTGATTATAACGGGGTGATTGTCTGGGCGAGGATTGGAGGTTCATAGAGGAGGAGGAGGAGGAATTGGTCCGGCTGTGGATAAAACCGGTTTTCTCGGTTCGATCTGAAACTGAAACCAATGTATCTGAGAGTTGAAAGTGGTCGTCTGTTGATGAGGGAGGCATCTGAGTCTAGTTTTGAAGATGAAAAGAGAAATTTCAGGACAAGGAGAGCGAGGGAAGCGGGAGCTCCTTGCTCGCTGTCTGAATTTTTCTTTTACGGAGATAAAAATGGTCCGCTATTGCAGGGCTAAATGTAATAGCCCACGACGACCAATGAGGTTGATTGACGCTATTCAACGACAAGTAGGACCCACCAGATCATAACAGACCTTTGGGAATTGCTTTGCTTCCGATTTCAATTCTTTTACATTTCTTACGGTACTAACTACCCAATTAAGGATTTATGATTTAGACTTTGATGGATGTCCAAATTTGAATCAATTTCAAATAATTCAACATTTTATCTTGTTTCTATTGGTAAAATTCAGTCTTTTTATTAATAAATATTTAAATTAATGATTTTTATTCATAATTAAGTGCAATTAGTTGGTTGCTTTACTTTATTCTTTTCTTCAAAAAAAAAAAAAAAGAATTCAGTCTTTTATAATGCAATATTTAATTAATGATTTTAATTCATAATTAAGTGCCAATTAGTTGGTTGCTTTACTTTATTCTTCGTTCAAAAAAAAAAAAAAAAGGACAACAAAAGCATTTTTAGAAGAATGAAAAAAAAAAAAAAAAAGAGATAAGGTTGAAATAGATATTTGAATAAAAACAAGTTCAGGATAATAACATAGAAAAAATTGACCAAATTTAAAAAAAAAAAAAAAAAGACAACAAAGATTTTTAGAGAATGAAAAAAAAAAAAAGATAAGTTGAATAGATATTTAATAAAAACAAAGTTCAGATAATAACATAGAAAAATTGACCAAATTTAAGTACCAATTGTATAATTATACAAGTAATAGTTTAAAATGTATAAAATTCAGAACAAATATTTTATATTATAGTAAAAATTTATTTGATTTATTTAAAATATAGTATTATAGAATCTTCTGAATATAATCAATTAAAATGTAATACTTTACTAAATTTTATTACTAAAATGTAATATAGTATTCGATTCCAGTTACATATTTGAAGTTGGGAGCTCAAATGTTAAACCAACCATCAATTTTTACTTGTAAATGCTAATCCAAAACCTACTTCCATTGCAGAGGCACATGGTACAGCCTGGTTTTTGATCCAGTAATGGTGTCCCTTTTGGCCTTTCCCCGTTTCACCATTGGTTGGCAGTTTCTGGCAAAATAGCACTGCAAGGAACAAGTCAAACAGGCGTTGCTTTCGTCAACTTACCAAGTTACCATCAATCTATAAGCCGGGAAATATTTACTCGCATAATGTTTCATCGTTACCACGTACAAGAAGATTTATTACAAAGCAAAAATCTCATAAAAACATAATCTTGATAGAATCAAATGAAAAATTTTATTCTGCCGTAGTATATCTTGCACCAAAGATTCTGGAAAATTTTGGAATACAATATTGAATCATTTACAGATAAAGGTACCTTAAAGTATATGCAGGATATAATTACATTTCTCATCTGATATAGTAGTTGTTCCGCCTGTTGCCTCTGTGCATGCATGCGCTTCAATCTTTCAATACCACTCTCTTTTTCTGGTTGTATACTATGTAGGACTCGCTTCATCTCCAATTCAACAAGGCTGAGATGCTCAAAATGACATGTCGATGGCCTCGTGATCTGGCGTCTTGTATGCAAATCCTGATTCATCACTAGAACGCCTTTTAACCACACTTGCCCTTTGCACTAACCGCACCAATGCTTGCACCACTTCAGACATAGGTGGGCGAAACTCAGGTTCCGGCTATACAGAAAACAAAAACCACAAATTGCTAGTTCTGAGTGATATCAAGATTAACAAAAATCTATGAACTAATTAGAGCACTAAGAAAACACATGCATGTTTTTGCAATCACACATATCTCCTTCCAGATATTCCCGGAGGCAAAGTCCAGCCCTCCTCACAGTATCAGTGAGGGAGGGATCCAAGCAAACTCTTACATGCTTTTGGAAGCCAACAGAAAAATGTGCGCTATGATAGCTAGGCTCAATATATAGTTGGTCTTACCATCAGGAAAGAAGCTTACCTGAACACAGAGGGCAATAATGTCAGCAAAACGTGAGAGAGACTTTGCAGGATACATGCCATTCAATGCAGGATCAACCATTTTTGCCAAGGCGTCAATATCATGCAGCTGAGGAGTAGCCCATCTCACAAGTGACTGCTCCGATCTCACCCTTGAACTATACAAAATACAAAAATTGTATGAAGGATGTGTGCTGTATAACAAGGTTTAAGAAAGTGCAGAATTAAAATTCTTTAATCCCAAGAACATAAGGACAATAATGACTAACAAAAAGAGAGGTGTTACCTGTCCAATGGCTTCCGACCAGTCAACAGCTCTAACATCACCACACCAAAGCTGTATACATCACTTTTTACAGTATATACTCCTGACAAGGCAAATTCAGGGGCACTATAACCAAATGATCCAACCATCTGTGTTGAAACCTGTCATTTTAAATGCTTATTCAGCACCCAAATCCAACTAAACTCATGAACATAGAAGTTAAAAGGTATTATTACCAACCATACACATTATCAGTGGCTTTATTTACCTGCCTCTCTGTATTTGGTGTGAGAGCAGCTAAACCGCAGTCTGACAAGTGGGGATTGAGCTCTTCATCAAGTAAAATATTAGCTGATTTGAAATTTCGATGCACAACAGATGGCAAGCAGACTTCATGCAGATACCTGAAAGTCAAGCTACAGTTTAGAAAGGAAACGTGCAACAAATATGAGAGGGAGAAAGGGAGAGACAGAATTATAATTTCATATACATATAACATACTCTAAGGCCCGCGCTGTGCCAAGCGCTACCCTAACACGAGCATTCCAAGATAAAGTCTTGCTGCCATCTTCAGCAAAATGCAGCATATCATGCAGACTCCCATTTCCTACATGCTCATAAACCAAAAGACGTTGTCCATGCTCTGCACAGTATCCTACCAGTGAAACAATATTAGGGTGCCTCAAGCGAGACATGTTTGAAACAGCTTCAAGAAAGTTATCTTCCTCCTGTAATGAAAGTGCTGCATTGTCGATCTTCTTGATAGCCATTGTCTACATCAACAGCAGGTAAATTGATTAATTCATTACGAACACTATAAATTTGGGCACTACTCTGCACCATAGCTAAAGTAGAATCATCAGCAGCAAATAAAATGCTGGTGGCTAAAGACTCTTACTGATAGTGTCATAGACAAAACAGTAAGAACTATGTCCATAACAGCATATGCTTTATATGGAATTACCAAGTTACCTTTCCATTAGGAAACTCCCCTTTGTAAACACGACCAAGAGAACCTTCACCAATTAGAAACTCTTGACTAAAGCTATTTGTTGCTACTTGCAGAGAAGCAACAGTATATGAAGTAGCTGTGATTGGAGACTTCATTCTCTTTATAGATCCAGAATTCCCTTGTAGTCTCTCAACCACCGATTTTTCAGCAGGTGGGGGCTTCAGATCTGTAACGGCAGCAATGTTTTTCACTCTCTGCTCATGCATCTCCGTTACTGCAAAAATAAAGCAGAAGCTAGCACCTGATGGTTAGCATTATGCTAGAGCTTCCAGCTTCAAATTATCAATGAACAAATTTTGAAGGATATTGAAATGGAGAAGTTCAACATTTTGCAGCCCACTACTGTGTGGACAGGAAACAACTAATTAACCAATGCCAATTGATTTATTTGTTTATTTATTTTAGCTATTCCTATCCAACATCCAAAGGAAATGGATAACTTCCACCAGGAAAGGAGAAGAAATCATGATGATGCTCAAACCTTGTGTACATATATTATCACACATATTATGCCTCCAAAAATATCCAAATCCCATGTTAACATTTTTGTTTCTTTTTCTTCTGAAAGAACCCATGTTAACATTTAAATGACTCAATATTCACAAACTCCATGAAACTGTAATGTTAGGAGTATAGAAGAACAAAGGAAAGAGAACCTACTATTATTTGTGCTAGCAGACCGACTTCCCTGGGAAACTATGGCACCAACTTCCTTTCTTTTACTTTTTCTAATGAAAAACACAACCGCAAGAAGTGCAATCAAAAGAAGAAGCACAGAACCCAGGATTATGCCTACAACAGCCCCCACTGACATTCCCTTATCTGACTCGGATGACTGGCCATCAGAAGATGGGGGTGAATGTGCACCTGATCCCGAATGATTACGATTATTATGAGATCTACCAGGAGGTGGTGGGGTAAATGGTGGCGGAGGAGGAGCAGGACCATTGTCAAAAGAATTTCCATCGTATCTGTTTTATTTTATCAACAGAACAGTTAAGCATATTGCAAAAGCGAAATATTATGGATTGAAGTGAATGAAACTCCATTAATATTTCTTAAATATTTTAATATTTAATAACAGAATATTAATATAGAAAAAAATTTATAATCATCTGGTTAGGATTGATCTCAAAGTAGGGCATAAGAAACTTACATAAAGTCTGGAATTGATCTAAGCTCTTGAGGTATCCATCCACTGAAACGGTTGTGTGCAACATTTCTATTGAAATATAAGTTGAAATAAGAGAAGTAAGGTACATAAATGTCAAAACACCAAAGGTGAAGGAACTTACAAGGCAGTCAAAGGCAAACCCACAAGAGCATCAAGAGAACCAGTCAATTGATTGGTTTGAACATAACTGTCACATAATAGAATATCCAGAGAGCTTCAATCAAACTGCACAATATTTGCTATCTTTTTCTTTTATACTTAACTTGGAATATAGTTTACAAACTAAGGAAAATTGAACTCACAGTGTTGACAGATTGGACAATGAACTAAAGGAACTGGGAAGATCTCCACTAAAATTGTTGAAAGAGAGATCCCTGCATCCATGAGTATGGTAACGTGAAACAACTTACAAGCACTTGTTCAAGAAGACTTAAAAGGGGTCAAACAATAGTATGGTTTAGCAACGCATTCAGTTCTCCATGTAAAATATCTATCATTAGCATTGTTTCTTTATTTATGTAAACCGAAAAAGGATATATGACAAAAGCAAAAATTTTAGACATTTAAGTAATGCTTAATTCAGAAAATTGCAGCCAAATCCAGACAAACTTTTCCAAATATATTCCCACTGTAGCTTGACTGCAACTTCATAATTCTCCACTTTCCCATTGACAACCCTATAAAATCTAGCATCTCTGTTTCTGTAACACATTGAACTTTCAAACTTCCCCTTTCCCAATCAACATTTTGGACTTCCTATATCTTGTGTCCTCTCTCCCTTCCCTCCTTCTCCAGGTGAGAGACAATAGAACTCTTAGCTTCCCTTTTCCAGTTTAGATTTTTTTTTTTCTAAAATAAGTATATTTATTGCACCAATACTAATCGTTGCATGAATTCACCCCAAAGATCCGAATGCATTGTAATGCAAAGGTATTTGACCATCTTTTCCTCTGTTAACTGTCTCAAATTGTCAACTATGTGTGTACTTATAATGACTGCAGGAATCAAATTATTCAAAATGACCAGATTGTATAAACACTATACCATAAAAAAAAGCTTGCCAGGAAGGAAAAAGTTGACATCCTTTTTTCTTTTCTTAGTAGTAAGAGCTAATGCAACATTAATGACAGATATAATTTGGATTAAGATTCTTACAGAGTTGTGATAAGAGAGAGATTTGAAAAAACATCTCCAATTGATTGGGCAAGTGAATTATGGCTCACGTTCCTGAAACCAATGATGTTAGAACTGGACAATGACACAAGTCTAAGTTGGTGTGTGTATAAATATGTCATAGCAGTTGAGAGAAGTTACTAACAAGTAAGTGAGAGAAAACATGGTAGAGAGGGAATAAGGAAGATTGCCGCTTAGATTGTTTCCAGCAAGATTTCTGAATTGAATTACAATACAATCTGCCGCATTAAAAAATAAAACATAATAGAGCTCCATAAGAACAGAAAAAAAACAACATGATTGAACATTACAGGCTTGTAAGATTCGGCGGTAACTGATAAGGGATTGAATCGTGAAGGTTGTTGTCACTCAGATCACTGAAAGCAAAAACAAATCGCACCAACAACTCAACTAACCTCGATAAATAGCAAGTTTTCAAAGAACCAATAAATGAACTAAAGCAGCAATTTCTCACAATGTTCTCAATGACATGAGGTTTGAAAGCAAGTATCCCATTGTACCGTTGAGTCCTAACCCAGAAATCTGACTGTTAAACAACAACAAAAACAAACCTATTAAAGAAGACATTCAAAGAAAGAAATTACATTGATTATAGGCCATAGTACGTACAGGGAAACAACAGCCGATCCCTCACAGGTAACTCCTTTCCATGACTCTGCACACGGATCCCCACCATCGCTTTTCCAATTGGTTAGCTGAGAAGGACTGTTCAAAGAAGTGTACATAACTTGTAGAGCTTGAACTGCAACAGAAGTAGTTGAACTCAAATCCCAAAACCAATCAATTACCCAAAGAAAAAAAAAGATACATACCCTTGTTTAATTTATGTGGAATGGAAGAATAAGAAGAAGAAAGAAAGAAAGTTCAAATCGGAATAGAAAAAGACACCCTTTTGATCATTTGAGAGCTTAAGCATAAACTGATTAAAAATATTTGGCTCTTATGAATAAATACCTTTTACTTTGTGTACACAAAAACCAACATAAAAAACGGAAACTATTACATTAAACTCTGTTAAGTTTCCTACATTTTCCCGGGAAACAAACAGAGCATAAAGATTAAATTTAAAAAAAAAAAAAAAAGAAAAAAGAAAAAAGAAAAGTGAAGTGAAAGCTCATTTCCTGCACTCTAGCAAGGTTATGCAATAAACAGAAAAAGTCAATAACTTTGCACTCACCAGTCACCAATCACATTACATTAATAACTAAATCTAACACTCAATCACGACCTCAGAAAAGGGGGGGAAAAAAAGAAGAAAAAACATACCATCAGAGGCATCAGTATTGCATTGAACAAGAAACGGCAAAAGAAAGATCGAGGCGAGGAAAACTAACTCGGTGAGTGGTGAACAAGCAAAAAAGAAATGAAGTGCAATGGGCTTCCCAGCCATTACAGAAACTTATCGTCGGTGTGCCTCTATTTAAAGGTGATATTGAAGTGAGGGAGATAGCATGACATAGCAGTGTGGGTGCTGAAGCAAAGAAAAAGAAGAAGAATAGAAGAAGAGGTCGGTATTGAAGTTGAGATCGGAGCGAGGGGCAAGAAGCATCGCCATTAAAGAAAGGGACAGCAAGAGAGAGATATTCGAAGCTTGGAGTAATGAGGGGAGAGAGTGTCAGTGTCGGCGAAAAAGGAAAAAAACATTTGTTAAAAATAAAAATTAATGTAAACACTAAACAGCAAAAGAGAAAACGAAAGAAAGAAAAAGAAAAAGGGGTTATAGCTTTCAAGTCGGCAGCAAGGAACGCATGTATGAATTGAATTGAATACTTACGTTGTGTATGTGCCTATGTCTTCCTCCTTGGGCTTTGGATTCTCTACATGTGGTTCTTTCTTTGCTCTTTTGCACTTTAACTGCCATCGATTGCCATGTCAGCAATAAAGACTGTGATCTAAAATGATAACGCCATCATTATCACACAAAAAAGAAGTTCCGTTCCATTCCATCCGTTAGAAGTCAAAACCAACTCTTAACAAATTTTTTCAACTTTGATTTGATTTACTGTGACTGATGAGTAAAGTTTCAATTTTTAATTCTTTTTTAAAATGAGTGTTATTAGGAAATTTTGTTTAAGATGTAGATTGAAAACCAAATACAAAACACTTTAAATTTGTAGAGTTGGTTGAAAGCATACATTTAAATTAATATGGAGAAATTTATACTAAATTTCAGCAATTTTATAATCTGATTTTCCTAATAAGAGCAGTGGAGTACAAACAAAGCTGTAAAGGACCCAACATAGAAGATTCAAACCCCTGGCTGGCTTAAAAGGTGTGTTTAATGTCAATACTACCCCTAAAAGTTGACGCATTATTAATGAGTATAGATAAGAAAATGAGCTGGGTAGCTCAGGATCAGTCTCTGACTCTCGGAGGATAAAGAGTATTTGTGAAAATGACTAAAATGTCCAGATGTGAAATGATTGGGACTCGTCCCTCATTGACTCGGGCCGTGAAATAGAAAAGTTCTAGGCATCAAGTGCGCAGAAGGATTTGTCTTCTTCTCTGTTAATAGCTGATCATTTCCTTTGTTTTTATTTTTGTAAATTTGATGCTCGTGCTCGTGGTGGGGATGATCATCACAGGCTAGCCTACCAACAGTCCCCAGTTCTTCATTTGTTATTTTGCAAGAACTTTTGTGCCCTGAAAGATATTTCCAAAAGTTACCCTAAACTAAAAGAAAAAGACACAGAGTGTAAATACTGTAACAACTATTTTCTGTAGAATATATATATATACACACACACTGCAAATTGATATAACAATAATAGGAAGAAGAAGAAAGTTTTTATCCTACTTATCTCCTTCCACAAGCTAAAAGATGTTAAAGAAAGAACAAAGTTTCTCTTTTATCAACTTTCCTTTCCGCACTTTCTTTTTCCACACGCATTGTTTCAGATGCAAGACTTCTTTAATTA
Source organism: Jatropha curcas (assembly GCF_014843425.1). The sequence continues at coordinate 140,237 of NW_023590947.1, read as the reverse complement.
TATTAATACCACTAATTTTTCCAGATCAATCAAAGATAGCTTGTTAAGATCTAGAATTGAGAATTCTATTCTTGGTTTTCCTATGCAAAAATGCTGCCTGTGATCACTGATCTGTCTCAGCTAAAATGATATAATAATATTAAGCAAACTATCCAACTCATTGACCTCCTCGTCCATTCACTAACTCCTCTCTGCAAGACCCATGTTTGGAAGTTTCATTTAATTAATAACAGCAGATGCAAGTTATAATTGGAAACTGGATTGCAGTCAAATGTGGGACCCTTTTTTCCATGGTAGCAGGTAGGTATCACGTCTCATCATTTGATCTACCTCTGTAAATTATTGGTTACCTCAGTCCTTACCCGTCTCATATCTGTATCTAGCTGCACTGCTGGCCCCTTTTCTTTTTTTGGATTTATTTATTAATTCTTGCTCAAATCAATTCCGTGGAGCCATTGATCATATAATTTCTTAGTAATGCATGTTGTGCCTAAATTTAGAAAAGATGCAGCAAAAATAAGGAATTTCTCTTCAAATTAAACAATGATTAACACAGTAAAGAGAGAAATATTAATGTCTCGAGTCTAAGAAACAAACAAGAGGAAAATTATGGTAACGACCAACTAAAATACTTATTGGCTTAAAATGGTAACATGCATTAATGAAATGAATATATGTATATCAATTATTTCTCACACCAACATGTGGGTGCACAGTACTAGAATAATATAGGAAGTTCATATTCGTATTTACGAAGGTCACGAGAAAACTTCAACGTTACTAGAAAAAGTATTTACGAAGAAATAAAGGAAAGGAAGAATTATTGAGAAATGAAGAGGAGCTAGGAAAGGAATCAGACCAGTTGTCTAAAATCCACTTTGTTTTTGTCATTTTCTTGAATTATAAGTAAGATATGCATTAACAGTAGATCACATGACCGCCATTGTTTGAGCTGTCCATTTATTATTCAATACAAGTACAGATTTATACCATCCAAGCACCGCAAATCGATGCAAAGCCATCAATCGAAGGAAAACCTTTTTCATTTTTTTTGCACTTGCATGGATTCTAATAATATTATATTAACAAATCATCTGCAACCAATTTTATTTTCCTTCTTACTACTATTTTTTAATCCAAAAAAGGAAAAAACAAGAACAAATTTTCCTTTTTTTTTTTTTTCTTTTCCTTCAGATTATTTACGGTGGCGAATTGTTACTGTGCAGCAAGGGTGAATTTAATTTAATATAGTGAAATAAATGGAATAGAAACATGGAAGCAGAAAGCGTGTGGGCCAAAAATAAAATATTGTAAGATCACTTAGACGCTTACTGGCCGCACCTGAGCCCATCAGTAACATCCGATCCACCAACTAATTCTATGTGGCCCAACTATTTTTCAGAAATTTTGAAGCATTTTTTTTTCCGGTGAAAGCATTTTTAATATGAATAAGAATACGATGCCGTTTTTCATGCAAACGGCGTAATGTCGAGAAGTAGGATCATTTGCTTACGTTCTGCGAGCCGAGAAAAACGATGAGCTTGTGGACAGCGATGCATTAACAGACAAAGCGAGAAATCTTGTATTAGCAATCGATTCAAATCATGAACAAGAAAGGCTTGGCCATTTTGATGCGAGCAAGAATGAAATCTCCAAGAGATCAAACTAAGCTTCCTCTCTTAACTCTCAATGTAAGTTACTATTGATACTCCATGATCAAAATTCCTGTCTTTCAATTTTGTAAAAACATTTTATGCTAATTTCTGAAATTTATCTCATAACAGAACAGGGTTAATCAAATTATATCCGATTCTCAAGATAGCCAATTCGATGCTAGTGTTTCAGAGGGAGGAGCCAACAAGCTCAATGTCTCCACCAACGGAAAGAGGTCTTTATTTTGTGCAGAGTCACCTGGTATCATTTTTTGTTCTTTTTAATAACAACAAATTTATTACCGGCTGTTAATTTTCACGTATAGGGATTTCGATTCTGTCCGAGAATCACTGCACTCGGCCATATCATTGAACAAAACTGAGGTTCTGGATGTGGCGCTTAATGATTTCTCCGAGGTAACACAAGGATTGCTTTAACATAACTTCTGATCATCAGATGATATAATTTCATCTTATATGTTATAATGCAGGGCTATGTCAGCCTTTCTTTTGAAGACCGCCAGAAATTATTGCTCACTCTGGCCAAAGTTTATGATCTCAATAGGATGCAAGTTCGTGACCTCATTAAACAATACCTTGGATTCGAAGTTCCTGGCAGTAAGCTTTGCATATCTATGTTTCATCTTTTTTAATCCTAAGCTATGGTTGCTCGAATGTAACCCAAGCTGCAATGTTACGTCCATTACGTTGCTTGTCTCAAATTTATTACACTGTAATGGCAATTATATTATGAATTATCATTACATTGGATCGAATCTTGTATCAGTAACCAAAAAATAAGATTAGAGTGGTCGTTACATTACTTTTCTGGTTTCATTAAACATGTTGCTTAAATTCCATTCCGTCACATTTTTATCAAAGATAAACTTAATAATGTCCTGCTACTCTTATTTTTGTTTTGATTTTTCATGAGGTTTTCTTAAAGGTTAGGTGTTTTGGTTTCAGGTAATTCAGTTGAATCCAGTACTGCTGAAGAGGAAGCCATGCTTTCTTGTTTCTATCGCATCGAACGAAATTTGAGACAAGCTCTTCAGCCAGCATATGAGGTTCTCTTTGAACGACTCAACAACCACCCTGGGGGACTGAAGTTCCTGTCAATTTTTCGGGCTGACATCCTATCCTTTCTCGCGTAATGTTATGGTTGTTCATATTTTCATTATTTCAAAATTTCTTGTTCTTTCTTATTTGTTATCTAATATTCATATTACTGCAAGTCTGGAAACCAACTTCTGCGAAATTATTCTTTTAAAACAGCAAGGAACGAAATCTCTGGCACTGAGATTCTCACTTGTAACATAAAAGTGCTATGAATAGTTCTATTGAGTTGCACCAGCTGCCATAAAAAGCAATCATTCTTGAACAAAGGCTATATCAGTAACAATTTATAGTGATGAAATTTAATATTTGATTGGTTGGTTCTTTATAACTCCACAGAGAGGAAAATATTGCATCTTTGAGATCTCTAGATTCCTACTTAAAGGAGAAACTTAATACTTGGCTTAGTCCTGCTGCATTGGAGCTTCATCAGATTACATGGGATGATCCTGCTCGTTTGCTGGAGAAAATTGTGGCTTATGAGGTAATTATTCTCAATTGTCTTGCACTTATCACAGATTAAGACGTTGCTTAGTATCTGTTTATTTTACAAGAATGCTCTTTGTGTAGGCAGTACATCCAATCTGCAATCTTTTAGATCTTAAAAGGAGGTTGGGGGTTGGTCGTCGTTGTTTCGGATATTTACATCCAGCAATACCTGGTTAGCAGTGCTATCTTATAAATGTCGGTGCAGGAAATGGTAGTTTATTTTTTTAATGTTTTGGACTTATTTGGAGTTCTTGTTTACTCTTCTTTTCCTTCAGAATGCTAGAGTTACTATTTTTAAGTGTATTGTGATATACTCATGTCATGTCTTCTCAACTGTAATATAACATTTAAATTCTAGGAAATGACTTATTGAATATTGTGTCAAATGTTGGATGAGAGACCTTATATTTTGTGTTTGAAAATTGAATTTTATCTTGTAGATTAACCTTTCTAACATGGATTCCTTGCATTATGGTATAGATATGTGTGGCACACCATGTACAACATTGACTATCTCCATTTGCAGTAGATTGAACATGCACTTATTGAGAAGAAACCTTGAATCTGTCAGAACACAATCATAAAATCCTTTAGCAGAAATCAGGGTTAGCCAACAAAATTATGCATTTTAAGAGTGGTGATGTTGGAGAAATTTAGACTTCTCTGCTATTTATGGTTGTCCTGACAACTGGTTTTTAGGTTTTGGTAACCATAATAAAAATTTGATGGAATTCTATTGATCTCTCTTTTGTTTGTTTGCTAAGTTACCGAACATAGTCTGATTGTAAATTTTTCTTTTGCAGGTGAGCCGCTTATTTTCATAGAAGTTGCCCTTCTGAAGAATGTGGCTCAGACAATACAGGTTACATTTAATACATTATACTTGCTCTCTCTTTTTAGTGTATTTCTGTTTATTTTTTTAACCTATAACAGGAAGTTTTATGGGATAATCCTCCCATACCTGAATCTGAGGCTGCATGTGCACTATTTTATTCCATATCATCAACTCAGGTACGATTAGTTACATTGGCCTTTTTTTTCATTTCATTTTAAATTACGCCGTATTTTCCCCTAACAATCAGGTTCTACCATTTATCATGAGACGAAAATGAAACGTCAACTATAGCATGTTTAATCTGCATAGTACAGTTACAATGTACTTACTAGAAAATCATGGATTTTTTGCAAAGCACATCACAGATGAATTTAGTAGCTTTAAGACGCATTCTCTCTATGGTTTATTGTCATCCATGAAGTTTACTTCTGTGCCAGTTGTTTCCTTAACTTTTTATGCCATTCTACAGATAGAGATGGGAGAGTATTTGTATAATCTGAAAGAGTATTTGTATAAATTGCAAGTGAATTGAATCTACAGAAAAGTGGCTTTGTTATTCTCCATTTTGTGTATCTTCTCAGGCATCAATTCTTTTCCTACTGAAGAAAAATGAATAGCAAATTCTAATTATATGTTTCCCTTACCTGAACTACACACTTACAGAAATTTGACAGCCTGGCTTGGCAGGGATCAACCTGGGAAAGTTTCTTATCAAACGTGTCGTTACACTGCTGAAAAGAGATATGCCACATATATCTGTAAGTATTTTCTGATCTAATTTAGATGAAGTGGAAAACCACAATCTTTTTGAACTATTATTCCATAGCACACATCAATCCAGTGAGTGCACTCGTCCATTTTGCCGCTTGGTATCATGATTTCCAAACCTTGCTGCTGGTTTTACTTGCTGATTATTTTCTTTCTGCAAAGGTATTTGCAACATTAAGCCCAATTCCTGGATTCATGCAATGGCTGCTATCTAAGTTGGCATCCCAGTCAATCCTTGCTGAGGTGGAGAACATGTCACAATCTCCAAATGGATCTGTTTCTACGTTTAGGGAGAATATACTTGAACCAGATGAAGAAAGATTACTTATGAATTGTTCTCTGTAAGTTTAGTTGACCTCGTGTTATCTTTTAAATTGAATAGGCCTTTTGTTTTGATATTTTCCTGTGTCTACTTATCCTTGAGGGAAGTATGGCTGGTCCTGAAGATAATATTTTCCTTTAAAAGTAAAAAACTCAACATAACTAAGCATTAGAACCAGATTAATTGTGACTGGTACTTTAGATCATTTTCTTCCATGCTACCAGGTTGAGGGCTAAGATAAAAGGAAGAGAAGTTTAGAATTAAGACGTCAGATTTGTGGCATTTGGATATAGTGGGCCTTTCCAGAATAACAAAAAGGAAAGGAAAACAAAAGAAGATGGCAGTGGTATCACTCATTTTGCAAATTAAGGATTGAATATGCTGTTATGTTGCTCTTTCCATGGTGTCTTTTCTTTTTCCATGGTGTCTTTTTGTGAACTTAAAAAGGTTTGTTTTACGACATGTATTCTCCTTTTTCACCATCGAACTTCTCTATCTTATAAGAACCCCAAATTCCTAGTAAGCCATTTTTACCAATATCCTGTTTTGCTAACTTTACTTCATCATAGAGGTGCATATGAGCAGATCACTTAAAATCTCTCTTAAGATTGTTGAGGTCGAGAGAATGAAATATCTCATGGATCCCTAATTTTTCTTTCCCATCAGAAAATATATATGTCGAACAACCACATCAGAATATATTTGTTTCTTGTCGTTTTGGCATCCGAATGATCATGCAATGAAGAGGAGAGGACTACGTAGGCATTTATTGCTATTCAATCCATCTTAAAATGATCTGAATCCATTCTTGCCCTTTTTCTATGGGAAAAACAACCTAAAGCAGTCCAATGCTCCTATATGTTGCTGACCATAAAATACTAATAGTACCAAAATTTGCTGCATTACATATAAGTTGAAGGAAGAACTGCTTGGGACTGCATAGATATGTCGCAGCTTAGATTTCCAGTAGATGAAACGTGGATGCATAATCCTTGATGCTGTCTATTCTCTTTCAAATGATGTTGCCTGCTTGTTTATATGATCTTTCCAAGATCAATGATATGGTCTATCTTTGGCACCTAATAGTAACTCCAGATGCCTGTTCTCCATCTCGTGGTTTTGAAATTTGATTCAAACAGCAATATTGCTTTGCATGGACACTAACTCTTTGACTTACAGGGATGATTTTCCTGGAAAAAATGGAATCGAAGTGCTGCTGAAGCTGTTGACATCAACAAAATATGAGTGGACCAGTTCAGATGAATTGCTTTCAGCATTAAAGCCCCCTCTAATGCGACTTTGTGCCAGGTATCTGATAAATCTTAAACATCAATATCCCGCTGTAAATTAAAATAATCTGCGAATACGGTTAGCAAACATGGGTCTAATAAGTTAAAAATTGAGCATACTGGAAAACAAAAATTTGTATGTTTCGGTTCTTTTACCTTTTCATGAAGCTCGGGTTTCTGGTTATCTAAAATACAATTTAGAGATGTTCGTTATATGGTTGCAGGTACCTTCTGCAAGAGAAAAAGAGAGGAAAAGCTCTAGATTCTGTTGCTAATTTTCACTTGCAAAATGGCGCGGTATGTTATAGAACCTCAATATATAGGGCAGTAATCAAATCCTTCCTAGCAGTCACATCTGTTTGCAAAAAAATTATGTTTCTCAGTTTAGATTCCTATTTCTTTTTTTACAATTTTGAAAAGATGTTCCCCATAGGTGTAGAAGGGAATATGCTTTTTCATGTGTGTATTTTAATGATTAGAGAGGAGGCAACCCAGCATACAGCAAGCTTCTCCTAAGTTGAGAACTACTGTATGTTAATTTCAGATATTTGGTGTTATATTACAGATGATTGAAAGAATAAATTGGATGGCAGACCCTTCTGAGAAAGGCCTTCGTCAAAGTGGAGGTATCATGGTGAACTATGTGTACAGGTGATTCTTATCGCAAATGCAACTTTTGCTTTCAGATTGTGTTATGATTCGCCAATGAAAGAAACTGAGTTTCCAACATCTAGAGTTTATGAATTTAATTGGTACAAATTTGACTACTCCAACTGGATGAGTTGCCCTATGCTTGAACCATTAACAGTTGATTGTCTTGTTAACTTTTCTAGCGGCATTTTCGAGCAGATAATTCTTACATCTGTAATCTGTTTGATTAATTACTCTCCAAAAATTTCAAGACCTGAATGATGAGATACATTGATCAATGACTTGCAGGGTTGAGAAAATTGAAGAATATGCTCAGTCATATTTCAGCACTGGACATATACATGCTTCAAACAACATCCGTCGATATAATATGGTAATTCATTGTCCATAAAGTGCATTAACTTTGCACTTCTATACTTTGTGTAACCATACTCATTTTAGCTATTTTTTGCAGCCATGGAAGGAACAAGAAGTGCCGACAATTTAGGCTCACGAGGAAATCATTCAAGTATATAATTTTTTACTTCCTGTATAGGCGGACTTGCAAATTTAACTGTTACGTCACATAAGATTTGGAATGCCCAAACAAAAGAACTCCAGAGATCCAGAGACTGTGATTGAGGCTACCATTACAACCTCAATATTCTCTGTATTTGGTACTATCTTCAAGTTGGTTACTGCTCTGGACTAAAGTTTCATTATCAAGTTGATTCCTATTTGAGTTCTGCGTATTATATGGATAATATACAGAGTAATTTCCATTATGTGGCTGAACTTTAGAACGCATATAAGATTGTATACATACGATATTATAAATTTGAGTTCTGTCTATAACACATATTACTAGCGCATGATATCGCATAACTATATGGATACATGATGTTTCTATTAGAACAGAGAAGAGCTGATACGGTGCGGTTTGATCACTTCTCACTTTCTATATCTACATGGCTGGTTTCTAATACATAATCTCTCATAAGCCTCTTGTTAGAGTCGTCAACCATCTACAAGAGAAGCAAACGGTTTGGGAAATAATGATCAATGATGTCCTTTAGTTGAGAGAAATCATTGGAGTTGAAAGAAATTTGAATTCTGACCTTTTCGGCTAATCGTTTCAAGTTGTCCCATTCAAAATCATTTTTACAGTACGCAGATCGAACCTATATCAAGACCAAGAATGGAAGGAGTATAGATTATTGATACATATAAGGGAATTGAAACGAAACAGTACACACACACGTGTGTAGAGTTAAATACTGACCTCTAAGATGCGTAGAGCTGTGATTGTGGATGCCATGTAAGTTTCAAAATGGAACAAGTCAGACAGATGTAAAGAAAAATATGAGACAAAAATGGCAGAAGGAAAGAGAGGGATGATTGGCCTACCTAAATTCTTATGCCTTGAAGATTCCCTCATCAAATTGGCACAAAACTTATCTCCATCATTCAAAGAGTGCCTACCTAAAAATTCCATCAACTCCTCATACGCCTCTGGGTTATAGCTCTGCTCTGAGAAACAAGATGAAATTATTAATCCCTCAAACATGCACAATTTTGAAGATGCACATAACAAATTTAGAGGAACCTGAAGCTGTGCGCTGACAATCTTAACGGCAACATAGTTAAAGAAATTATGCAGATTGTTTGCTGCCTTTTTCTCCGGCGATAATTCACCAGGCACATACATCTTGTGGCACTGAAATCGAGCGGTTCTTGGCTTCTTGCATGGCCAAGGCCAAGGATAAGCTTTGTTCCTGTTGGATTTTGGAGGGCAAAAAGAGAGTTGAGAGAGTGGTGGAAGTGCAGAGGACTCCATGCTTAGTTGAGAAATGAAGATCTTGGGTATTAAGGCAGAAGATATTTACAGTACTGGCTTCAAAAAATATCTATGCATCCATGTGGAAAGTTACAAATCTTTGTCAACAGGAACCCCACCGTCTTGTATTCTTGTTTTAGCTAGCAACAAAAGTGCAGATATGGAAACTGTAGGAAAATTGCTGTTGGTGGTGGTGGTTTCCTAATTCCTAGTCCTATATTTCTATTTAACAAATGGGCTTGGGCCTTAAATTCCCAACACATAGAAGGGTTGGGCCTTATATACCATATTGATTTAGAATTATCTAAAATTCAACGAGTCGCAGACAGAAACAAATGAATCTGAAAAAAGTTTCTTTAACCCATGCAAACAAACAAAAACTCATAGGAGGCGAAGATACCAAACACCGTATATGTCCATAAAAAAAGTTAAATAACGAACAAATGCTCCCACACCCAAAGGAAACGAAATGATCTCCCAATTGAAATCTCTCCATTAAGATGGCCATTTTCAAAAACCCAACGCTTGAATTAATCCTACTTCTTGTTCTCTTGTCGTTCAAAGCGGAAGCGAAGTGCAAAAGTGGATGTGAGCTTTCTTTAGCTTCCTATAATGTATGGGAAGGAGTAAACCTTACTTATATCAGCAACCTGTTTAGCCAAACCATCCCTCAAATTCTCCTTTACAATCCCAATGTCACCAACCAAGACAGCATCCTAGTGGATACCAGACTTAATATACCCTTCTCGTGCGACTGCTTAAATGGCGATTTCTTGGGCCACACCTTCAAGTACACCACGCAGCCCGGCGATACTTATGATAGGATTGCAAAATATGCTTTTGCAAACCTCACAACAGAGGATTGGGTTCACAGAGTCAACATTTATAAAACTACAAGGATTCCTGACTATGTTCCTATCAACGTTACTGTTAATTGCTCCTGTGGAGATAAACGTGTGTCCAAGGATTACGGCTTGTTCACCACCTATCCACTTGGTGCCGCCGATAATTTGTCGTCCCTAGCAGAGGAATCCGGTGTACGGCCCGATTTGCTGCAGAGGTACAATCCGGGAAAGAATTTCAGTGAAGGGAGCGGAATCATTTTCGTTCCGGCGAAAGGTTAGTTGTTTTTTTAACCGTTAAATTTAGACTACAGTACAATACCTCAAAAGTAATTACTGAGGAGAGCTGGCCTTGTCAACACGCTTTGACACATTCAATACATACATAATTATAAAAATTAAATTAAATATAAAGTATATTAAGTAGTATTTGATAATGGACATTTGTCGCTTAACTTATCATTGCAGGCTGTAGATTAATATAATTACTAGTCGAAAACAGCACTTTGCACGCGAATATTTAAATATTATTTTATTAATTATTATAGTTGATTATATTATTATTTTTAATAAATTATTATGCATTGTAAAATTCTGGGGTAGAACAATTAAAAATCTGTACATGAAATAATTAATTATGTTCAAAATGAATTGTAATAAAACGATGACATTGTTTGTAATAATATAATATTGTAAATCTATAATATTGTAATATTGTAGTTATTTTCTATTAATTATTTTGTTATTTTCTATTAACATTAAATAAATTTTAAATAATAAATTAATCAATTAAAATATATAGATAAATGAAAAAATAATTTTTATTTTTATAGATGTAGGATGCAAATAGATTTATAATTAGATAAAAAAAGAATTAATAATTATTTAGTTATTTAATAATATGTTATTGTAGATTGTAAATAGATATGTAGTTAGACTTATAGTTAAATACTAACACTTACCTGATTATTATCTATTAATATTAAATAAATTTTAAAAATGAATTAATAAACTAAAATGTATAGATTAATCAACAGATAATATTTAATTTTAATAGATATAAAAGGTAGTACTAACACCAAAAAAAGAAAGTATAATAAAAATAAATTTTATTTTAATAGATATGTCATTATAATCTATCTATTTAATATTAAATAAATTTTAAAAAATGAATTAATAAAACTAAAATGTATAGATTAATCAACCAGATAATATTTTTAATTTTTAATAGATATAAAAGGGGTAGTACTAACACAAAAAAAGCAAAGTATAATAAAAAAAAAAAAAATAAATGTGTCTTATTTTAATAGATACATATTATGGTGTTCATATAATCTATCTACAATTAATATATATATATTAATTATTATTATAATATATATATTATATATATACAATATTAATTTAATCACCATTACATTAATCATGTTCATTTCATTCTTTTTAAAACCCCCATATATATTATTTAATTAATACATTAATCATGTTCATTCATTCTTTTTAACCCCCTAATCACTTTCAAAGGTGCAGTGCTAGCCTTTGCTGGACTATTATTTGACCAAACCTAGAATATGCTCCGGCCCATTAATATAACAGCCCAACCCAATCGCTTTTCCTTTCCTCTTTTGGTTGTCATGGTTTTTGGTTTAACCGTTTTTGGTTTTGCAGATTCAACTGGAAATTTCCCTCCGTTAAAACTAAGGTAAACTACACCAATGGGAATTGAATTTGTTTTCCTTGCCTAATTGGAGTTTTCTAACAATTGCTTCCATCGGTCCTTTTGGTCTTATTTTTGCAGCGAAGCTGGTAGGGTCTTTCTCGATCTGACTTCTTGTCAGTTTTCTAGCTTCTGTTGTACAAGGTAACAGGCAATTTAAAGGCATGGATTAATGTATTTATGGTGTCATAAATGTGCATTTCAAACAGGAATTTCGAGCAGAGGTATTGCTGGCATATCTATTGCTGGAGTTGCAGGAGCTCTACTCTTTGCTTCTTCTATATATTGTTGGTTTTATAGGAAGAAGAAGATGGAGACTTCATTGCTCTCAGAAACAACTGAAGATCACTATTTTCAACACGGGCATGGTAATTAATTACCAATAGTTTAGGCTTCATTAATTTGCTAAAACTGTCAAATTTCATAAATGCCTCTCTGGTGGTCAATTAATTATTGATCACTGTGCTTATCTGTGGTTATATATAGTTTATGGAAGTAAGTTGGATAGAACTTCAAAAGCAATCGCACTTGTAGCCACTCCTGGGCTTTCAGGTATTACAGTGGACAAATCAGTGGTGTTCTCATATGAAGAACTTGCTAAGGCTACTAATGACTTTAGCATCAAAAACAAAATTGGACAAGGCGGCTTTGGATCAGTATACTATGCTGAACTAAGAGGGGAGGTTAGTAGACTTCTCGTTTTATTTATTTATTTATTTTTTTATTTTTTTAATGAATTATTATCCCTTTGTCATTAACCAAACAGCGAGTTGTATTAGTGCCATTACTTGCTAAACTTTCATCTGCCTTGCAGAAGGCTGCAATAAAGAAGATGGATATGCAAGCATCTAAGGAATTTCTTGCTGAACTGAAGGTTTTAACACATGTTCATCATTTGAACCTGGTATGCAAGCATCTCTTTTTATGTTGAATTAAGGATGGAAACACCTTGATTAATGATCATATCCAATGCTTAATTAAAATTAAATTTTGTGGCAGGTGCGCTTAATAGGCTATTGTATTGAAGGTTCCTTATTTTTGGTCTATGAGTTCGTTGAGAATGGCAATTTGAGTCAGCATTTGCGTGGCTCAGGTGAAAGAATGTAACTGCAAGATGAAGATGTTTGCTTCATAATTTATATGTTGCAATCAATTGAGTCTAACATATTTTTCATGTTTTTAAATCTAGAGAGGGATCCATTGCCATGGCTGACGAGGGTGCAAATTGCCCTGGACTCTGCTAGGGGACTTGAATATATCCATGAGCATACAGTTCCTGTATACATACACCGCGATATCAAATCTGCAAACATCTTAATAGACAAAAATTTTCGAGCAAAGGTTGTGATTATTGTCACATACCCGTGGTTTTCTCTCAAGTTAATGCACAACTAATCTTTTCTACTTTTGTGGCAGGTTGCTGATTTTGGGTTGACTAAGCTAACTGAATATGGAAGTGCTTCAATGCATACACGTCTTGTGGGAACATTTGGATATATGCCTCCAGAGTAAGTTAAATTTCTATTTGAATATTTGTTGTTTTCTCGGTATTGATTGAATTGCCATTTCTGCTCAGATATGCTCAGTATGGTGATGTTTCCCCTAAAATTGATGTATATGCGTTTGGTGTTGTACTATATGAACTCATATCTGCTAAGGAAGCTGTTGTCAAGACAAATGAGATTATCACAGAGTCTAAAGGACTAGTTGCTTTGGTTGTTATTCTTGTCTTCTTCAGCATACAATTATATATTAATTGTATCTTCCTGTAATATTAACTTTAACTGATCTTGTGCACTGTAAATCTAACTTGCTGCAGTTTGAGGATATTCTGAATCAGCCTGATCCAAAAGAAGATCTTTGTAAAATTGTGGATACTAAGCTTGGAGATAATTACCCGCTTGACTCAGTCTGTAAGGTGAAATTTTATCATAGAAATTAAAGATAGATGTAGCTGAAGTGGTAATTATTTAATGGATGTTTGATTCACAGATGGCCCAGCTAGCTAAAGCTTGCACACAAGAGAATCCTCAGCTGAGGCCAAGCATGAGGTCAATTGTGATAGCACTTATGACACTATCATCTTCTAATGAGGACTGGGACGTGGGTTCTTTCTATGAAAATCAAGCTTTACTCAATCTAATGTCAGGAAGGTAGCTTGTGCTTCTGGGCTGCTATTTCTTGTTTCCTCCATTAGATATAAAACTTATTGTCATGATAAAAAGTAAAAAACTTGTATCATTCACATCCATTGTTTATATGATCTCAACAGTTTATTCAGCAATCAAACTGTTCAGAAATTCAAAGCTTTGTTAGTTTTGTTTGGGGCAACTATCAAATTAAATTTTATCCACAAAAATTAATACGTGAAAATACTTATTGATCGGAGATAATTTAAAAGAAATAATTGATATTAATAAAAAGAAATATTAAATCTTAAGCTATAAACTACGACGTTTAGGTCCTAAAATACACTAAACGTTCCATCACTCTTCATTCACGCATTTCATCCTAAACCTAGCCGTTCTCAATGTGTCTCGCCATCGCCATCAAATTTGTCTAGACGTCGAAAAGCTCGTTCCCCAATCGCTATCTCTCTCACTCACTCTTCCATTTCTGTCTTTCTATCTGACTCAAAAATCTGCGAACTCTCTCATAATTCTCTGCAATTTCAGTTTTCCTTTCTCTTTCTTTCTTACAGAGAAAACCCCAACCCTTCGAAATTGCTTGCATTAATTACAGGGCAGAAGAGAAGGGCACAGAGGCCTGCAAAATCTCTTATCAATCTCTGCAGTTGTTTGCATGTAAGTTTAATTTCTCCTTAATTTCACGCTCTCTCGTTCTAATTATTTTTTATTTTGCATTTCTCTCTCTAAGCAAAATTTATGCGTCTGTATATTTGCTGAAGGGCGATAAATACCTTTGTATATTTATCCATATAACGAAATTTTATGGAGGGAGATGCATATGTTTTTCATATATATGTATTATTTATCCATATAACGAAAATTTTATTGGAGGGAGATGCCATATGTTTTCATATTATTATATATATATATCTATATATATATATATATATATATATATATAAATTGTGTTGGCATTATATATATATAAATTGTGTGGCATTCTTCTTTTTAAATGAATGGCTTAATTGATGATTGCTGATGCTAAATTACTGCACGAGGCAAATGCTTGCATTTCATGGATGAGTTCGGCTCGTTCGATACATTTACAGCCCTAATGCCGGTCATCCTCTGATAGCAACCGGCCAGTAGTTTTTCTAGGTTCTTTGCCAACCGTCGAACGACTGCTTGTTTGGTCTTCCGGAGCAACGTGTTTTACGCATCCCGTGCGATCTTAATGAACGATGTCGTTCCACTAACCGGACACTGTCAGTGTTCGGTTTTTTGGGGGTTCTATTCTTTTGTAAAGGAAGACTTTGGATTGGGACGACATGTCGTTGATCGCTCGAACAAAGTGGCAGCCGACAAACACTTAAAATGTGAACAGTACGTCCTAAACCCTCGTACATCCCTCCACAAAGCTTCGCAACCGAAATTCCCCTGCTGTACATATCCCCAGAAGCTGTTCCTGGAACTCACAGCGGTCGTTCCTTTCCCCCGAAAGATTCCAGTAATCTACTCTCTTGGGAAAACCCTAAATCAGATTGCAATCTGCTCTCTCCTTCTATAATTTCTTTTTTTGCGCTTCTCTCTCTTTCGCCATATCCTTTTGTGCAAGTATTGCAGTACTAAGGGTCTTACAATTTCTTTTTTCTTTGCAGTTAAACTGACCAAACAAAGGCCAACAAAATGAAGAAAAGAAACCAAGCAAGCTATTCCATGGATGACAAGGACCATAAGTGGGATTTTAGACAGATTATGAAAGACATCGAGTTATTTGGTATTTTACTACTCTTCTTCATCTTCTCTTAGCTTTCGCCTTATTCCATAATTGCGCTTGTGCTTGCATGTTATGGTATTATATGCATAAATCGTAAACAAATTTGTATGTGATGTATATTTGTACGGTTGTGAATTCCTTTTTTTTTTTTTTTTTTTTTTTTTTTTTTTTTTTCCTTTTTATTTTTTATTTTTTTTTTTTTTTTTTTTTAGTGGGAGTTTTGATAGTAATCATTTATTTCATTCTGGATTTATTCCTTGGTGACTCTGCACTGTAATTACTTTTTTTTTTTGGGATTTTTTATGCTTATATTGCTAACTTTTGTTGATTGCTATGTAACATATGGTTACTGGGAGTATTTAGAGTTAACAGGCTGGTTTCTCTGTTTGCACATACACAATTTTTTTTTTTTTTTTTTTTTTTTTTTTTTTTTAGTTTTGGAGTTTGTGATAGTATCATTTATCATTCTGATTTATTCCTTGGTGACTCTGCACTGTGAATTACGTTTTTTTTGGGATTTTTATGCTTATATGCTAATTTTGTTGATTGCTATGTAACTAATGGTTACTGGGAGTATTTAGAGTTAACAGCTGGTTTCTTGTTTGAATACACAATTACTAGCCTGTGACATATGGACAAATATTGTGATTGTACCTGTCAAACACCGGATATGAGTAAGTAAAAGTCAGTCGGCAGTTGGAGTTAAAAAGTCTCATGCTATCAGCAACAGAGGATTGGAGTCAAGAAGTTATATACTTGACTCTTATTTAACGAGGAATCATAGTCATTGATGGTAGGATGGGCCAGGGTTATCTGTGAGGTGGTGGTTAAGATTGAATATTCTAGCAGCCTTTGAGATGAGAATGTTTCTTACATAATTGTCCTCAAAGCTGATATGGTGAGGACACTATTGAGGTGTTTCCTTGCATTTTAGAGAACCTGAAAGAATAAAATTTCGATTAGTTTGGATAACTTGATAGTTCGGGAAATTATCTTTTTTTTGTCAAATGTTGCAAGAAGCAGAAAGGATTCTGTCCCTATGCCTGTGATAATGTACCTAAGATCCTTGAGTTAAAAAACAACCCAGTGTATGGCACTATAATTTGTGGCTCAAGCTGATTGGAAACCAAAGGTGTAGCAGTCACATATTTGCTTTCACATGCACTATATTTATTTTTGGCTGTCACTTGTTATAACTGTATGACTTGTCGGTTACATGGATGAGATGGAATTGGTGCTTTATGATTGTAAATTAGTTTTTAGTGTAGGCTGGAAGATAATTATGGTTTTTTTTTTATCTTGGTAAAAGCTGCTACTTATGTGGTGAGTAGGAATTCCAATCTGAAAGATCCTTGTTGTCATAGAAAATTCAGAGTCATAGGATGTGGTTTTGATTCTGATGGTGTTTGATTTATCTGGAGGCTTCATGGCTCTATTTTGCTTCTTTCATTTGCTGTGTTGCATGTGACCAGTTTGAATTTTTTCTAGAAGTGTTCTCTATTTTGATTAAGCAGTTGTCTGTCATTTTTGTTCACTTCAGGTGCCTCTCATATGACATGGAAAGAGAGGAAGGAGAGAGAGAACCGGAAGGTAGTCTCCCTTGGTGGGAAGGTAAGAACTCTGCATGCGCAGAGCACACAGCTGTATACTTAGCTGAGTGAAGTGTTTTCCATTATGAAGGCAATGTTTCTGCCTCAAAAGCCATTTGAGTATTTATCTGTGCTTGTCTTCAACACAGCCTCTGAAGAAACAGAGACTACCATTGAGTGTAGCACGCCCACGAATGAAGAAACAAAAGGAAAGAGAAGAGAAAATGCTTCAAGAGGTAACTGATTTTCTTCCGAATTGCCACTGCACTTGTTAGCGAATAACTTTTTTTCTCATGTGCTAACTGGGCTAAATTACAGAATCTGATTCTTGGGAGATTTGGAGGTAAGCTAGGCAGTGGTGCTAAAAGATCAGCAGAGAAGCGCAAACCAGAGGACAGGGTGCTGAGGTCAAGTGAAGGTTATTTCAGAAATGGTGTCCTTGATGTGAAGCATATGGTACACCAAGCTCCATATAAAAATAATGATTCTACTGATCAAATGGCCAGTAAAGGGAAGAAGAAGAAGAAGAAGAAGAAAGGATTTGGAAATAAAAACCGGGGAAAGAACAAAGGTGGTGGTAGGAAGCGTCATTGAACAGAACGTATATGGTGCTAGTAATTTTGCCAAGAGGGTGGATAGGATTGAACTACTTTTTATGGGATTTTCAACTAATGATCTCTTGTTGCTTATGCTCTTCACCTTTGCTTGATTTAGTTTCAGTTCAAACTAGTTAAGATCAGCACTCTGGCTTGTTTTTTTCATACATTTTAAAAATTGTACACTATGTATTTCTTGTTAGTAACTCGCCCCTGCATGTGCTCATTGGCGGAGAAGCTAAGGAATTAACGTTTTAGTTAAATGATATCATGCAAGTTTTGCCTTTAATTTTAAATATATTGCTCTTTTGTTGACCTGGATGGTTATTGACTGCCGCCTCGTATCATCTGATATTATAATCTCAAATATCATTTCGAAGGCAAAGTCGGCAAATGCCACCCATTTTAAGTATAATAATAAAAGAAAATTGAGTCCAAAAACTCCAGCTTTAAGGTACTTTCACATGCCACAAAATTTTAGGTGCCAGTATTAATAATGGGAAATTAGGTTGCTTTCCAATCTAAGCATTATGTTTTCTTCTGCTTTTGGCCTATCCCGCGGAATTGACACTTTTTTGACTAGTTAAGCAAGCAGTTAATAAATAAAAAACACTAATACAAATATTTTTATTTAATTTGTCTTTTTATTAACAGTTTTTATATTGAATTCTTTATTTGAAGTGTAATAATAATAATATTATTATTATTATTAATGTAGAAACTAATCATACTCTTTACGCTTCCATGTGGATATTAGGTAGTGTTTAAATAATAATAATAATAATTACTATTAAATCTTATGGTAATTTGAAACACTTTGAAATAATTTTAATCATACTATTAATTATTTAGATGCCACATAAATTTTGTTCTTGAAAATTTATTATTTAAATTAATATTAACTTATTTTTTAATACGTGTAAAGGAAATAATAAGTCTTTTTTTTTTTTTTAACAGACCAAGGAATAAAGTAAAAAATTAAAATTTCTTCCTTATATCTGACTCGTGCTTAATTAGTAAAAATTGTCATTATTGTCCAAAAGTCAAAAAACCGCTGCAATAGTACACCGAACAGTCTTTATCTTTGATCCTCTCCGGCGGTCTCCTCCAACTAACATTTGCTGTCATTAATGAGACGCATCCACGCAATATACGCTCTCTCCACGCGGCACCGCTTTACATGTTCGTTGTCACACTCATCGGCTCACCTACTGTTACCCAATCAACTACTTTTCTCCAATTATATTGGTTCGTGTATTCCACTCGCCTTAACACCACGAAAGACACGACTCCTTTTTGGCGCAAAATTCCAGAAACCGATGTAAAGTATCCGTTGATGATCCCACGTGGCATGCTGCCGACAACGGTGGTTATAATAATACCCTTTCGTTAAAAATTAACGGAAAGACCATTTTTTTTTAATTATCTATCTTAGTCAAAAAAAAAAGAAAATCCCAAAAAACGTTCACATCGAAAATAACATTTACAGGGACAAACAAACTCATCACCTTTCCTATCTCTCTCTATCTCTGCAGTCGTAAAATACTCTCTACTGTTTTTGCTTCGCTTATTTAACGATTCCTCTTTCTAGATCTTACTCTTCTGGAGTTGTCATTGCTATTTTCTTTTTCGGTTTTATTATCTAAGTAAAGGCGTGTATGATAGCGTGCCTGCTACTTATCCTCCCACAAGGAACGGAGAATCCTGCTGTTGCTTTTGTTGAGTTAGAAAGCAATCCGAACACTCCCTAATTCAACTTTCAGATTAGCTCAATCTTTTCTCTGCGGCCTTCCTTTTACTTTTCCGTTTTGGGACGAAACTTAAAAGCCATTGCGGTTAGAGCAGGAACATTGAATTTCTAGTCACGGGTGTAAGAATTTTTTCCTCTTGTATCTTAGGCTTTTGCTTTGTGTGGTTTGATTTAGTTTATTGTTGTTTTCAATAGTAAAGTTGTTATCTTTTGATGTAAAGAGTATACTTTTCTCAATTGAAGCTTAGAGATGCTAGAGCCATAGCAGTTATAATTATATGGTAAACGTTTTGAAATTCCATTTTTAGGAAAGCGGTTGCGTTGACATAGTTTTGTTGTTGTGCAGATCTTTAGATGGCGACACTTGGGGATATAGGAGTTTCGGCTGCAGTAAATCTTCTGAGTGCATTTATTTTCCTTTTAGCATTTGCAATTTTAAGGTTGCAGCCCTTCAACGATAGGGTTTACTTCCCAAAATGGTATCTCAAGGGCTTAAGAGAGAGTCCTACGCACTCAGGAGCGTTTGTGAGGAGGTTTGTCAATTTAGATTATAGGGCGTATCTGAGATTTTTAAATTGGATGCCTCAAGCACTAAAAATGCCAGAGCCTGAGCTTATAGAACATGCGGGTTTGGATTCTGCTGTTTACTTGCGCATTTACTTGATTGGGTAAGATAAAGTTAGTTTCTTTAGTTTCTGCAAATGTGTTTTTGGTGTTGAATTACTTGGCACTTAGCTCTTTTGTTTTTATTGTTGTTTCTTTTTATGATGCAGACTAAAGATTTTTGTTCCTATTGCGTTCCTTGCTTGGGCTATCTTGGTTCCAGTTAATTGGACAAATAGTACGTTGGAGTTAGCTAAGCTGAGTAATGTTACTTCCAGTGACATTGACAAGCTTTCAATTTCAAATATCCCACTTGGATCACAAAGGTATGGGTACATCTTCATTGCTACCTTTCAGCTCTCTAGGTGTGGATTCACTATTCACATATTCAGATACTCTAATTGCAACGTTTTACAAAGAATAAAATGTTTATTTTGAATGTTTATTTATTTGTAATGTATTGGACATAAATGTTGGTAATTATGTTTTTCAGTTAAATTCTTTCTGTAAAGTTATATTACCTATCATTGTAGAGATGATACTTAACGTTATATCTTTGTTTGAATGCTTTTTTTTTTAACAAAAAATCATTAAATCTAAATTTTCTTTTCAGCTTAGTTTCTATGTCTTTATTTCTGTTGTTGTCATTTAATGTAACTTATTCATATTATGTATTGCTAACTTTCATAGAGAACCACATTTTAACTTTATGAAACTAAGTACTGTAATAATCTTTCTAGCTTCTGGATTGCAGATTCTGGACACATATAGTGATGGCTTATGCCTTTACTTTTTGGACATGCTATGTGTTAATGAAGGAATATGAGAAAGTAGCTACAATGCGGTTGCAGTTTCTTGCCTCAGAAAGACGTCGTCCAGATCAATTTACAGTAAGAAAGTTATTTTCCTCATCCAGTTACTTTACATTAGGATTATATTTTCATTATTGAGCCTTTTCTACTGTTTCCATTGGAAAATTTGCAATTTTGAAGTGTATGCACTATACAGTTAGACAGGATTTTTTTTTTTTTTTTTTTTTTTTTTTTTCTACTGTTTCCATTGGAAAAATTTGCAATTTTTTGAAGTGTATGCACTATACAGTTTAGACAGGGATTTTTTTTTTTTTTTTTTTTTTGGGAATTCAAATAGGTTTACAGGTTACAACCCATCCCTTCAGATTTGGAATTTGGTCGTAGGGTTTTTTTTTTTTTTTTTTTTTTTTTTTGGGAATTCAATAGGTTTACAGGTTACAACCCATCCCTTCAGATTTGAATTGGAGTAGGGTTTTCTTCCCCCCCTTTTGGCATTACTTCTACACACCAAACTTGTATCATGGAATTTACTCTTTACAGGTCCTTGTGAGGAATGTACCACCAGATCCTGATGAATCCGTTAGTGAGCTTGTGGAACACTTTTTTCTGGTCAATCATCCAGATACCTATCTTACGCACCAGGTAGATTCCAGCTTAAACTGAGATGTATTCTTTAAAACTTTTGGAACAGACTATAAAGTTGTTTGATTAATCTATTTGAGGAATCATGAATTTTCAATATAAAAGTAAATACTTTTTTTCTGTTTATCGGTTTTGAAGTTTAGAAAATTTTGTGCAGGTGGTCTATAATGCAAACAAACTAGCCAAATTGGTCAAAAAGAAGAAAAAAATGCAGAACTGGCTTGACTACTACCAACTTAAGTATTCTAGGAATCAATCACATAGGCCTTTCATGAAGGTACTTTACAATGGAGTCTGATCTGATATGTCTTTAGAAACAATTGCCGCACCATCTTTCTTTCATCTAAAAATCTAATTTTTATCTGAGCTTAGTTTTTGAATCCCTTTATTCTCAGACTGGTTTTCTCGGGCTTTGGGGGAAAAAAGTGGATGCAATTGATCACTACACATCGGAGATTGAGAAATTAAGAAAAGAAGTAAGTCCACTGACTGTTTGATTCTGGATCCTATTGTTTGCTTAAGAACACATATCTGGTAATCTATTTGCAGCAGTTAAAATAGTTTATTTAGGATTTGTTTGTATTTTTTTTTTAAGAAAAAAAAAATGGTACACAAACATGATCACATTTATTGTTCCCATATCCTGTGAGACCTCAACGTGGTATGAACTGATTTTTTGGCATCCTCATTTGAGTGGTTGTCTGTGGACTTTAATCTGCCACCTCTATTAATACTGACTAGGTCACTTTGAAAGAAACAAATTTCTTTTGAGATCCATATATACTGCCACATAACATCAATGGGAACTCAATGTTGCCTTTCAGATTTTATTGCCTCCTGTTTGTCATACCAACGTCAACAAGGTAGATTTTTCTACCATGATGGTAATATTATTTACACTTGGCAGGCAGTATTGTCAATTAATATTGAACATATGCATTACAATTGCTCATTGACATACTCTTACTGCTCCATGAGGGAAAGTATTCACTGTTTCTTTAGGTTACTTCTTAGCATATAGAAGAAATTGGGAGATAGAGAGAGAGTGAATCAGTGAAAGATTTGGATCTTCATGATGAAAGATTGATCTAATTATGTCCAGTTATGTACTTGGGTTTCTTGATTATGATTATTGATGCAGCACATAATTAAGCTTGCCATTTTTTTTTTTTTTTTGCTTTAAGCTTGCCATTTTTTTTTTTTTTTTTTTTTTTTTTGTGACTATTTTTTTTACCACCAAAGCTCTAATTTGAGATCATGAATGGCCTCCTACATTTCAGATAGCAGAAGAGAAGGAAAGGGTAAAAAAGGATCCAAAGGTTATCATGCCGGCAGCATTTGTTTCATTCAAAAGTCGATGGGGTGCAGCTGTTTGTGCACAAACTCAACAATCAAGAAATCCAACTTTGTGGTTAACAGAGTGGGCTCCGGAGCCACGTGATGTGTATTGGCAAAATCTAGCCATACCATATGTTGAGCTCACAATTAGGAGGTTGATAATGGGTGTTGCTTTCTTTTTCCTTACCTTCTTTTTTATGATCCCAATTGGATTTGTGCAAGTTCTTGCAAACATTGAGGGAATTGAGAAAGCTGCCCCCTTTCTGAAGCCTGTTATTGAAATGTTAGTGATCCTCAAAGACCTCTTCAGTTGACAACAAGATTTCATTGCCATAACTACTAATTTTTCATGATTTATAATGCAGAAAATTTATTAAATCATTTCTCCAAGGTTTTCTTCCTGGTATTGTATTGAAGCTTTTCCTGATCTTCCTGCCAACAATATTGATGATTATGTCTAAATTCGAAGGATTCACATCTCTGTCATCCCTTGAAAGGAGATCAGCAGCACGATATTATTTTTTCAACATTGTGAATGTGTTCCTGGGGAGCATAATTGCTGGAACTGCATTTGAACAACTGAAATCTTTTATGAAGCAGTCTGCTAATGAGTATGTTATAATTTTGCAAACGAATAATCATATATTTTTTCAATGTTTCTTCTGCATAGTGAATCATTATTATCAGCTTATTATTCTTCCATGAAACTGCTGGGCATTGTTAACCACCTCAATTAGCACTATGAATTCTCCCTCGGCTGGTACAACAGAAAAGATGTGGCCCACAGCTTGTGTGGAACTAAAAATAATTGAAAATGTTTTTTCATGTTGTCTTTTGCACTTTTAGTGATGATTCCTGTTATGATCTCTTCATTTATGCATTTCGCAGCATTCCCAAGACAATTGGTGTTGCTATTCCAATGAAAGCAACTTTCTTCATAACCTACATAATGGTTGATGGATGGGCTGGAATAGCTGGAGAAGTTTTAATGTTGAAACCACTAATACTCTTCCATCTGAAGAATTTCTTCCTGGTGAAGACTGAAAAGGATAGAGAAGAGGCAATGGATCCCGGAAGTCTTGGTTTCAACACTGGAGAACCGCGTATACAATTCTATTTTCTGTTAGGCCTTGTATATGCGACAGTAACACCGGCTCTCCTCCCATTCATAATAGTGTTCTTTGGCTTTGCTTATGTTGTGTTCCGTCATCAGGTAAAAGCATGACCTTTTAGTTACATAATGTTCAATATAAAAAACAATTTCAATTGCACATATAGTCTTTGTTTAATCCTGTATAGAAAAATTTATGTTGCAAACATGTCGTTGCCATTAGGAAAGGAAAGCAAATTTTAGGGAAATTGTAAAACAAATACTTCACCACCGATCAGATTCTACATGTTGCTTCTGCTGAGGATAAGCTTGAAATCTCTCTGCATTTTTTTTTTATTTTTTTATGTTGGGGTGGTGCCCAGCCCTTAAGGGCATAGTTCATGCTCTCCACCTCGGGTCCATGCAAATGCCCCCTCCACATGGACTGGGCAAATCTCCAGTACACATGGGGTTACGGTCAATGTGCATTGGCTGGGACCACCAAAAGTTTGTCCAGTGTGGTTTCTAATTAGGCTAACCCTTTGAGGGTAAACTTGGATTTAAGGACACCTTAAATCTCTTTCCTTTGGTTTCACGTCTTTAACCATTTATGTAAAAATTGCAGATCATAAATGTTTACAATCAAGAATATGAGAGTGCAGCAGCATACTGGCCTGATGTACATGGACGTGTAGTCACTGCACTGATAATCTCACAGGTGCTTATGATTGGACTGTTGAGCACGAAACGTGCTGCCCTGTCAACACCATTTCTGATCGCCCTTCCTATACTCACGATATGGTTCCATAGGTTCTGCAAAGGTCGCTATGAACCTGCTTTTGTCAAATATCCGTTGCAGGTGTGTTCTTGCTATTGCATAATTGATGCTTTCTTATGTTTTATACTGAACCAAGTATACATTGCTGTCAAGTAAACCTTCACGGGTAATTCACTAAATATGATAGTCACCATAGTCCTTTGTTTATTGTTGGCTTTCAGGAGGCGATGATGAGAGATACCCTGGAACGTGCAAGGGAACCAAACCTGAATTTGAAAGGATATCTTCAAAATGCATATGCACATCCAGTTTTCAAAGAAGCTGATGATGGGGATGAAGATGAAGACGAGATATTAAGTGAAAAGTTAGAAAGTGAGAGCGTGCTAGTCCCCACAAAACGTCAATCGCGAAGAAATACACCTGCGCCAAGCAGAATAAGTGGTGCTTCCTCACCCTCACTGACTGAGGCTATCAAGAAACATCCAGAGCCTTAACTCTCAAATGTGGGACATAAAAATCGTGTTGTGTATATCTGGCTGGTTGCAACACTTGCTCACACTAGCCACTGTAAATTAAACGGAGAAGGGTATTGTTTGTTGTATAGGAGGGAGAAAGAGAGAAAAGGGACCTTCAAATATTCCAACAAAAAGTGGAATCTTTGCATTGAACCAGTGTGTGGATTCCTTTATTATAGTATAAATGATTTAAAAAAAAAAAAAAACATTTTTGAGTGCATTTGTCGTATTAATGTTCATATTAAAGCAAATAAAAAATATATTAATTTTAATATTACTTATATTTATATTTCATGAAATATAAACACACTCTAATTAAAAATTTTCTCTACATAAAAAATAATAGAAAGTAATTCTTAACATGGGTTTGTTGGTTAAAAATGGTATTATGAGTTAGTACTTCTAATAAGGAGAAGTACGAGGTAATCTTTCCATTAAAAGACAAACCATGGGCGCCCTACGATACACATCCACAGATAAACCTTATTTATTACGGTAATCCTGACCGTCATTTCATTTTCAATTACCACTTTCCTATCTTTCATATTCAGATTTCTTGGAGCAGCGACTGGTGGTCTTTCAACTGAACACTATTCAGTATTCACAAACAAGGCTATCAGGGATTCGCCGACCGGAAGTTCAAGAATCACACTCGTAAGGTTAACTTTTATTTAGAGTTAGTAAAATCTTTTTTTTTTTGACTAACCATTCATCTCTTCGTTCTTTCTTTCCTTTTTTTAAACAAAAAAAATCCTTCAATCTCTCATTAACTTCTTGATATGTATAATGCTTCTTAAAGATACAACTATTTTTATATATATATATTTTTTGTTTTAATATGTTATATAAATAAAAATAAATTATTAAATTTTTTATAATAATATTTAATAATCATATCGTAATAAAATAATTATGAACAAATATTAATAATTACGAATAAATGTAAAAAATTTTAACAGTTTTTCCCATAAATATTCTTAATTCTTAATAAATATCGCAAATTATAGGTCAATTTTCTTTTTAAAAGTAAAATTAATTCTTAATTTAAAAAATATAGTCAATTTAATATAATCCTGCTATGAATAATTTATAGATTTAGTGACTATTCTTTTTGTGTAGAAAGAGTTATAGAATATCAAGATGTTTTGGAAAATGTAGTAAAATTAATTGTTCAAATTTATTTTTCTTAATTTTTGTGAAGGTAGAATTAAGGCTATTTTTATGAGAAAAAAGAATAATTCAAAAAATAATTTATATAAAGTTAATTAGTCTCGTCCATCTCATAAAAATAGATGGAGTTTGGATTTCAGGTGGGGAGAAAGTTTAAAACTTTTAGTGTTTTTACTGTTACACTCCGATTCTAACCAAAGAGAAATTATGTTTTGGATCAAGTCAATTTCATCTAGTATGTGGAATGGATAACTTCCCAGGAGGTCACCATTTTAGAATTCCTTCAAATGAAGACGTTTAACCCTGGAGTTTTTCAAGCTCTTTAAGTAATTTCATCAAAAAAATGCATTTGATGATTAATTTTACCTTTTCGATATATGATTTGATTCATTACTGTGTTTCGCATTTCTCTATTCATAGCAAATCTATCATTTTAGAAATTAGCTAAAAGCTTTGCTCTATCTGCCTTCTTAGAATCGTTTTACTGCATAAACAGACAATTAATATCTAGAAGTAATGACTAGTAAAATATAAACAAGTAACAGCTAGTAAAAATATAAATAATTAACGGCTAATACTAGCTATTAAAATAGAAATTGTTATATAAACAGATTTAATAAGTAATTAAGAGCTAATAAAATAACTAATAGTAAAATAATTAACAACTACTAACCACTAACAGATAGCTATTAAAATAGAAATACTAAATAGTTAATATCCAATCGAACCAAACTCCCAATCGGAATCGGTGATATGGAGTGTCGAACCGGACAGAAGGAGAAAGCAAAGGAAGAGATTCTACATGATCTACCGGTTCTCAGCTGTCAGTCTTGCGACTCAAGTAGCAAATGAAAAGATACCGTGGAGAAGATTGCATAACGCGATTTCCTATCAGATTCGGATTGATAATTAATGTTGCGGGCCCAAAAAAGCCCCGTAGCCTATTCGAAACAAAGCGGTGCAGTAAATCCGCGCTTCTATTCTTTTTACTATAAATACATAACGCTCATCTCCCCAGTCCTCTTGACAATTGACATCCGATTCTCAAATCGTTAATATTCACGGTCATCGTTCTCTCCTCCCGTTTTCCTTCTTCCTAATTCCTATTGGATTCTCGATAAGCGCAAACACCAGACCATCGCTCTCTCCCGAATTATACAAATAGCTATCTGCAATATCAAAGAATTACGTTGATTTCAATCTCAATTTCGACAGATAAAGGTATGATTGTTTTTTGCGCTAACACATTATATCAGTTTATTTTGAAATTGTGTTTTTTCGATTTAGAATCTGAATCTGATTGCTATTTGATCGGTTATATTTAAATTGGGATACATTTTGATTGTTCTATCGTTTTCTCTGAGTTGACCTGAGTCAAGTCAACTTCACTTCACTACCTGTTAATATTGACTACAGAGCTTTTTATTTGTTTGTTTATTTGCTTGGAGTGCAATGTGCTTCCTGTTTGTTTTTAACCTGTTAAAAGCATGGTTCCGTCGTTGGTGAAAGAAGAATAATGCAATTTGAATTTTCTTCCGCTTTGCGGTAGATCAATTCTGTATATTGGCACTCAATCTTGCATCTTTCCTATTGCAGCTGTTATGATGGCTGCAGCAATTGCTAAGAGGGACCGGTTTGGCCACCATAATGATCATAAAACGCGGGGAATGGGAAAACCCGTGCTCACACCGAAGAGACTAGATGCGAAAACTCTGCAGGGTAGAATTAATAAGAGAATATGGAAAGAAGCACAAAATGATGATGATGAGTGGTCACCCGTACCGAGAAAAAGAACTTCAGCTTCATCCAAGAAAGTAAGGTTGACTCCTGATTTTGATTTCTCAAAGGGCAGCGGCATTCCAAAGAAGCGGCGGAGTGCCTTAAATAAGAGTAGTAGTTTTGTAGTTATAGATGTAGAGGATGATTCAGAAGAGGAAGTCTTAGAGCAACTGTGTATTGTAAATCTGAGACAAAGCAAAAGACGCAGAATTTCAAATAGGGAAGTAAGTAAAAGAAATACCAGGGATACAAAGGAGGAGAGTGTAGATTTTGCAAATGCTTCTTCCTGTACTTCATCCTCTCTGTCAACTTCTACGTCAGCTGCTTCAGCTATAAAGAGTGAAGACAGCAGCAACAGCACATGTGCAATGAGAAATGTGAAGGTAATTGGCTAAACATTGTTTATCTGCTACAGTGGAACTATTATAGTATTATTTTTCCCTTCACATTGAAGGGTCTCTTTCTTTATTAACTTTTGTAACTGAAGGATGTTAATTTTTCTTGCTTCAAGCAGGCCAAAATAGAAGCACGCCCAAAGTGTCATCAGTGCATGAAAAATGAAAGAAAAGTTGTTGTCCCTTGCAGGAAGTGTAAAAGCAAAATGTATTGTATACAATGTATCAAGCACTGGTAATTTTTTGGTCCAGAATCTGTGACATTGTTTTGTTTAATTACCTCTGAGTCTTTTTGCTTAATACACATTTCTATTGTGTTGTATGTAGGTATCCAGAGATGACAGAAGAAGAAATTGCAGAACAATGTCCATTTTGTCGTCGAAATTGCAACTGCAATGTGTGTCTGCATTCCAGTGGGTTGATTAAGGTTTGTTTCCATCCTGTCCCCCAACTACTCAATCCTTTGTTAGGATGTTAATGATGAAGTAAAAGGTCCATAGATTAGTTAACCCAGTTAATTGTGGAAAACAAGGAAGAAGTTACTCTTATATGCTATTAGAAGGGTGCCCTCCTTTTAGGTTATCTGTTTCACAAGACCACCCCTACTAGTATACTACATCAATTCCTCCATACTGTTTATCTCTTTGGTTTTCTGCTTTCTTTCCAATATATATAAGCAGAATCTGTTCCATCTTGGCATAATCTGCTTTCTAACTAGTGCATAATATTCCTCACTTTCAGACATCAAATCGGGAAATCACTAACAGTGAAAAGGTTCAGCATCTAGAATATTTGATCAAGTTACTGCTTCCATTTCTGGAAAAAATCTGTGAAGAACAAACGCTAGAGTTGCAAATTGAGGCTAGCATTCTTGGTACCTTCTGTTTCCTTTTTTATTCTGGTGTGAGTTTACATGTTTAAATTTCATTTCTGCTAATTATGGTGTTTTATAACCAGGTTCCGTACCTGAGGTAGCTGAGATCTTCTGTAACAACGATGAGCGTGTCTTTTGGTAAGCCTCCTTCATTCTGTCTCGAACTTGGAGATGAAGTTTTTGTCTTTTGATTGAACTTTAATCTTATTGTCTGCAATTTTATTGTTCTTGGAGCAGCAACCATTGTGCAACTTCTATTGTTGACTTCCACCGCAGCTGTCCAAAATGCATTTATGAATTGTGTCTCCATTGTTGTCAAGAACTTCGTGAAGGAAGTTTGTCAAGCCGTGATGAAATAAAGTTTCAATATGTAAACCGAGGATCTGATTATATGCATGGTGGAGATCAATTGCCTGGTGGTTTTGAAAATCCTGAGGATCGAAGTGAACCACCAACTTTCCAGTGGAATGCCAATTGTGATGGTAGTATTTCTTGTGCCCCAAAAGAAATGGGTGGTTGTGGTGATTGTTTGTTGGAGCTAAAGCGTATCCTTCCAGTGGGATGGATTTCAGAGTTGAAAAAAGAGGCGGGTGATTTATTGGGTTTCTTTGACACTGAAAAGAATAATTTGACTTGCAAATATTCTGAAGCAGGGGAAGAGATGTTGTTGAGAGCAGCTTACAGAGAAGGATCTGAGGATAATTACTTGTATTGCCCACCTTTCAGTGACATTCAAGAGGATGTAGGGCTTTTTCACTTTCAAAAGCATTGGGTTAGAGGTGAACCTGTTATTGTTCGTGATGCACTGGAAAAAACAACTCGTTTGAGCTGGGAGCCAATGGTCATGTGGCGTGCATTATGTGAAAATGTGGATTTAGAGACAAGTGCTAAGATGTCTGAAGTGAAGGCCATTGATTGCCTGGCTAGTTGTGAGGTTAGCACCACTATCTTTCCTGGCATTTATTTTTCATCCAAAACATAGGATCTCATGATTGAGGAATATCATCTGGTTTGCTTTTGTTAGTTATATTAAAGGAGATAAAATTTCTTCTGCTGATGTATTCAGAAATACATTTTTCTTCTTGTGAACTTGTTTTCTTTGCCCTTCTAATTAGTGTTCTAATGATTTCTGATTTTGTCAAAATATTCAGGTGGAAATTAATGCTCGACAATTTTTCAAGGGCTATATAGAAGGGAGAAGATATAAAAATTTTTGGCCTGAGATGCTGAAGCTGAAGGATTGGCCACCGTCCGATAAGTTTGAGGACCTTTTGCCACGCCACTGTGATGAGTTTATCAGCGCATTACCTTTCCAAGAATACAGTGACCCCAAGGCTGGCATCCTTAACTTAGCCGTTAAATTTCCGCCAGGGCTACTCAAACCAGACCTGGGTCCAAAAACTTACATTGCTTATGGAACAACAGAAGAGCTTGGAAGAGGGGACTCTGTGACCAATCTTCATTGTGATATGTCAGATGCGGTAAGCCTAAAATATCACTTATGTTATTTAGTATGTCGTGCAGATAAATGCGCGAGTGTTAAAGTTTTATGGTACACTGGCTGTTTTAAAGTTAATATCAATGATTCATTTTGGGCAGGTGTTTACAAAAATAAACTATTATTTCAAATGATCCGCAATTTGTACTCTCTTTTTTCTCTGGGAGGAGGGAGAAAAGAGGGGGGCGAGGGTGGGGGGGTGGGGAAGGGTTGAGGAACTGTTTCTTTCAACTGTCAAGTCACATTACGGTGACAAGTGGTGGCTTTGCGATGCCAGTTGTTAAGCATATTTTAGCTTGCCAAACTGCTAGTTTGGTCGGTGATGATACGGAATGTCTGTAAAAGGGTTGTTGATTTCTTTCTATTACAATCTATTGTCTTTTTCACACTTCTAAAGGTGTAAGATATCAATTTATTCAGGTGAATATTTTGACACATACTGCGGAGGTGGCTTTAAGCGAAGAACAGCAAACTGCCATTCAGAAGCTGAAAAGGAAACATAGGGAACAAGATGAGAAAGAACGTCAAGAGCTACATGAAGTAGTTGAGTGCTGTAGAAACTGGAAAGAGAAGGACGTATTGGAAGCTACTGAGCTAGATATGGAGATTTCAGACAATAAGCTAAGAGAAGAGACAGAACCTGGTTTGATTGCTAGAGTGGAATTAGAGGAGACATGTGGTGCATTGTGGGATATTTTCAGAAGAGAGGATGTCCCGAAGTTAGAAACATATCTAAGAAAGCACTCAAAGGAATTTAGGCACACATACTGTTGTCCAGTGGAACAGGTATATGTTGCATTTAAATCTTTAGTTTTCCAGACTAGTCATCTGTGATTTACTTTTACTTATTAACAGGTTGCCCATCCAATTCATGATCAGTGTTTTTATTTAACTTCGGAGCATAAAAAGAAGCTGAAAGAGGAATTCGGTTAGTATATTATAATTCAACTTTTCTTTTACAACTTACTTTGTGGCAATCACTGATTCACTTGATTCATTTCATATAGAAGTTGAACCTTGGTCATTTGGACAGAGAGTTGGAGAAGCCGTATTTATCCCTGCTGGTTGCCCACATCAAGTTAGGAATCTCAAGGTAAATCTTCGGGAAGTTATTTTCAATCTTTCTTTCAAACTGGTTGTCAGCTTTTTTATGCTAGTACTTCAATGGCAGAAGAGATTATGATTAATGAAAACTACTACATTTTGCTTTTCTCTTTTAAGAAAATAAATAAGCAATCTAGCATTATATAATAGGTAAGTTACTTATAATAAGGCCTTTCTTTTTGCAAAACAAACAGTCATGTACGAAAGTTGCAGTAGATTTTGTCTCTCCTGAAAATCTCCATGAGTGCTTTCGCTTAACTGAGGAGTTTCGGCAGCTTCCAAAGAATCACAAGGCTAGAGAAGACAAACTTGAGGTAACTCTTGCCTCCATTCTGCCATAATCGTAATCTTATCAGTTAATTTTTGCTTCTGTAACTAATAGACTCCTGTTTTCCTTCTGTCAGGTCAAGAAAATGATTATATATGCAATTGAACATGCAGTAAAAGATTTGAAAGAGCTAATATTATCCAGCGGCGATGAGTTTACTTCAAGCAGAGCAGAAAACAGTAGAAGATTTGAAAGAGCTTAGAGCTAATATTATTCAGCAATGAAAGCAGCAGCTAGAGAAAACACCACTAATTGTTTTTTTTTTTCAAATTTTGAACTAATTGTTAACTCCCTTTGATAGGAATTAATGCCAGTCTAGGTCAATTCTTTGGCAGCTTGTAACAGGTAGCAATTTTTTTGAGAGATATAAAAGAAAGTATACCTTGATATTAGGGAGTAAATTTGCCAATCCATGAGCTCAGCTTTGCTTGAGAACTGACCAGGTGCCAGACTGATGGGTTATAATTTTGGCTAGTCCATTAAAAAAAAAAAAAAAAAAAAAAAATAAAAGAAAGTATACCTTGATATTAAGGGAGTAATTGCGCAATCCATGAGCTCAGCTTTGCTTGAGAACTGACCAGGTGCCAGACTGATGGGATTATAATTTTGGCTAAAAAAAAAAAAAAAAAAAAAAGTCAATATCGTACTAATGAAATAAAATAAAATCAAATTAATGGTCAAATTTACGGAAACTAAGTGGCATTAAGACAAGAAGTTTAGTGTAGATATGCCTAAATAAAGATAAAGTGCTATTTTGATTCTCTAAACCAAAAAAGTGTTGGTACCTATTTCACTCTATGCTCAATTCCTTGGAATATGCTTCTTACACTCCAAATGATTCCACACTTTCAAGTTTCCACTTCGACCACTTACATCTTTCATCATTCTACTCCTCAATTTGACCCAAAAATAATTTCGTTGTCACCTATAAAGTTACATTTCACTAATGATTACCATTATAAGCTCGCTTAACTATTATGTTATATGTTAAATCTAAAAGTAAATATTTATGACTTTGCTCCTTCACAAAATCATGATAACTTTGTAAAAGCATTTAACCTATATAAACCCACATGTAATGGGTTAAGGACAGGACACACTCCTACAATGGGTGTGTGATTTGAAGGATAAACCCACTCCCCAATGGGTGTGAATGAAATAATAACATGTAGTATCGCAAATAATTATCGTTTAATGTTGTTACACAGAGATTAAGAAAGCATGTCCACAAATATTTATAGTTTAAGGTTTTTGCATAGCAGCAAGAAAATCTTTCCACATATAAGTTTAAGGTTGTTGCTTTCTAACATTCGTACAAATACTTGTAGTTTAAGGTTGTTGCATAATGACTAATGAAATCAAAAAACAGCAAAATTCTAAGCAAATACTTTTATACATACTTCTTAATTTCTTCAATTATAACAAAATATTCATTTCCCTTATACCTAATTATTACTCCAATCTCACTGGGGATAAATTTGAAAAAAGATTCCTTTTTTTAGTATTGCAAGAGAGTGGATTTATACATACACTTACCACTAGGCTATAGCCTAATGTAGGGGTGGCCACGGTTCCGGTTTCAAAAAAATTAGAACCAGAACCGAACCGAAAATTTCCAGTTCCGGTACGTTTTCAAAACCGACGGTTCCAATCGGTTTTCCGGCAAATCGCATAATTTTAAATTTTAAATTTTGAAGACCGATTTTCAAAATTTAATAAATTTGTCAAAGTTTCCTTCTCAATTATTCTGCACAGATTGTCATCCTACAAATCTTTGGGTACATTTTTAGACCCTTTATACCTTATATCTATAAATTAAGCTATGCCAATCTTCACTAAGTGGTCGGATAGTAGTTTGAAAAAATGGATTTCAACATTTTTGTTCTAAGGTATATGTCAAGTCGAGATGTGGATTGAGATATTGATCATTCAAATGACGCGATTTGCTCCACTTACTGAGAAGCGGCTTACTAGCCACGTTGAATGTTGAGGGGTGAGCCACCAGCGTTCCGGTTTCAAACCAATAAATTAGATTATCCAGGGAATAGCGCACGTAAGTGAAATAAGTTTTGTCCAGTTTCCGGTTAGACTTTTTTCAAAACCGACGGTTCCAATCGTTTCGCAAATCGCTTAATTTAAATCTTTAAAATTTTGAAGACGATTTTCAAAATTAATAAAATTTGTCAAAGTTATTTCTAAAAAAAAAATTCACCTAAAACATTAAAAAATGCTTCAATAAATTTTATTTTTTATTTTAAAGACTTGAACAACAACAAAGAAACGCAAACCCAACCAACCCATTAGGGAAAAAGGAATTAACAAGAAAATAAAAAGATGATCCAAACCATTACCACTTGATATAATTGATAAAAATAAAAAAATAAAGAAGAAGAAGAACTGCATAAGCAAAAGACGTGGAGGTAAAAAAGAAAAAGACTTTACCTACCTCTTAGTTCGGTGGTGGGTTTGAAGGGGAAGCCTATGGCTCTTTGATTTTCTTGATAGTGTAAAGAAAATCACAACAAAATTAAAAAAAAAAAAAAGACTGACAATTTATAACGGCTAGAGCCGTCGGTTCAAATCGGTTTGAATTGGCTGTTCCATCCGGTTCCGACCGGTTTGTGGAACCGCCGGTTTGCGGTTCCAACAAAACTTGAACCCCACCGGTTCTGATTCCCGCCGGTTCCGATTCCCGGAACCGTAATATGGCACCGTAATATGGCCACCCCTAGCCTAATGGTACTACTCTTGAATAAATATTCTTAACTTATAGACAAAAAAATTACTCTACCACTAAGCTATTGGTAGGTTTGTACATGCACTTGCTACTAGAATGCAGCTAGTGGTACTATATGCACTTGTTAGTGGACTGCAGCCTAGTGGTACTATATACAAGTTTGTATATGCACTTATTACTAGATTATTATAAACAATAATTACTCTACCACTTGGTAGATTTGTAAATGCACTCGCCAATAGACTATGGTCTAGTGGTGCTACTCCTAAATAAATATTCTAACATATATATATATTGTACATGCACTTACCATCATAGTATAGTCTAGTGGTGCTACTCCTAAATAAATAGTCTTAACATATATTAAGGACAAAAGAATTACTCTACGAGGCATGTTTATTAACATACAACATATATTTATAGATAAAAGAATTCTCCTATCACGAATTATTTTTAAATAAAAAGAGTTTGAATCAATTTTTTCTATAGTCCTAGGGGTGCTAGGCTTAAATAAATATTCTTAACATACAACATATATTTATAGATAAAAGAATCCCGCTATCACTAACTTATATTTATTAATAAAAAGAGTTTGAATCAATTTTTTTTATTGTTTAAATAGAGAAAACCTTGCCTCAAACAAATAATTAAATATTTAGTAAAACTAACATTTTATCCAAATCCTATATAATATGCATAAAAAAGAAACCTTACTCCTTAATCAATACAACTAAGTTAAAAAATAATGGTGGAAACTAAAGTAAAGAATTTAAAAAGATAAGATTGAGATATTAGTATCCATTTACTAAATGAGTTGTGTTATATAATAATATTAATGTTTTGGCAATCTAGATTTGCAATATTCAAAACTTTAAAAATTAGAATTCAAAAAAAAAAAAAAAAAAAAAATCTAAACAATAATTGTTCAAAAGTCAAAAAATTTATAAAACTAAAAGAAAAATACAAGTTTATCAAAAAAAAACTCTAGAGGTAAAATTTTTTAAAATGATTCAAATCATAATTGGAAATCATAAAGTTTTTCTCTACAGGAATATATATATATATATATATTATATTAGAGTAGATATATATATATATATATATATATAGAGTAGAGAATTCAAAGTCAAACAAAATTTTATTGTGCAACCATAGGAAGATTGAAGATGAAAACTAAGCTAATTGATGGGTAGAACTTGAAGTAATTCAATTGATGAAAGCACAAAAGTTAGAACACATACATGTATACACATATCCATGTTATGATGTAACTCACCTTGCTATGTATAGCTCATATCATAAGTCATACATCTTTCTCCCAGGCTTCCAGCCTCTAGATCTGATAAGCATCTATTCATCTTCTTTTGATCTTTTGATTTTGTGAAGAAAGACTCAAATCAAATGTTTTTCTTAACCCACCGTGCACCCTCAAGTCTAAGTTATCCTTTTATAGGGGAAATTTTGCGGCTAGGGCTACAATTGTTACATACGAAATGGCAAATTTGCCCCTCTTCATATATAAATGAAAAAAGTTCGGATGTGACTGTTGGCCTCCTATTTATATTGAATGGCTGTTGAGCTGCTTTTATTCCTTCACGATAAACAAATTATAAAGGTAAAAATCTTCACTGCGCCCCACACTTCTCTGAAGATGAAAACATGATAGTCCTTGCTGGATCATCTTTCCTTTCTCACTTCAAAATTAAGCATCTTTATATCGATTTCAAAAAAAATTTAAGCATCTTTGTTCCTCCGTGATTCAAACACAAAAAATTCCAATTTGAAGGTTTCCTTGTCTTTTCGAGCTGGTAATGCAAAATATACTTCGTGTTTAAATTCTTTATATTTGTCATAAGTAATTAGTTTATACACGAAAGTTCTCGCTTTAAAGCTTTTGTTGTCTTTTAGAATTGGTAGTGCCTAGTGTAAGTTGTCTTTCGTGTTTAAATTCTTTGTATTTATCATAAGCAATTAGTTTATGTATAGAAGATTCCCACTTAGAAGCTTTCATTGTCTTTTGGAGATGGTATGCAAGTTGCGGTTCTCATTTGTGTTTGTTGTAAGCAATTAGTTTATGTATAGAATATTCCACTTTAAAGATTTAGGAAGAGATTGTATTGTAAGTTGTTCTGCAATAATTAGGTGTAAGTTGGTGTCCCTACAACATACAAACTCCATTTGTGAGGAGGATCCCTTCCTTAACTATAAAGGAAGGAATTGAATTCCCTAATGGTCAACAGAAATTTAATTAGTCAGCTGTTTGGGACAGTCCAACAAATGGGTGAGTCACTTCGATGTTAGAGTCATAGTCTAATCATCATGTTTCTGATAGCTGTTAGTAATTATTGATTTCAAACACTGTATTACTGAACACACTAAAAACATAATATTGCTACTTAATTAATCAGCTGTAAGGGACAATTGTTTCATTTTTAGGTTTTGACAATTTAGGGGACAATCGTCCCAACAAATGAGTGAGTCATTTGGATGTTACACTCATAGTCTCATTGCCATTGATTTTTGTAATGTTTGATTAATGTTCCTTGTAACTGTTAGCTGTTCTAGCTGCGGTAGTCATTGGCTGTTGGCTATTTTAGCTATTTTAGCAACGTTTGTCAATATACTATTGCTACTTAATTAATCAGCTGTACATGTGCTATTTTACTAGCATTACCTTAATGTATATAAGTTACTTTAAACATGCATGTTATTGACCAAAATCTACTTAAAAATCATAATAGCGTTTGTCACGTGCACATGCATTTTTATTAACATTTTATAAAATGTCACCTTAATGTATAAAAGCCAGTTTAAATAGCATGTAAGCTATTTTTAAACATGCATGTTATTACACACGAAAGCTACTTAAAAATCTGTTAAGATCTTTTTGGTAGTGTGAGCAAACTTTGGAAAAAAATCAAAATAACATTATTTTTATTTTTAGTTTTTGGTTCAGTTATTTAATCTTCAATTTCAATGTCGATTTTCAATCTTCATCTTTCATTTTCAATCTTTATATCGTTATTGCATAATAATTAGTTTTAAGAAAAATCAAACCGTTCAATTGAATCGATATGAACCAAATCGATTGATTCATCTGGTTTCCAAACTTATTTCAATGCAAATTAGTTTCAACCAAAAGTGAGTTTCAATTTTTGGTTTTTACGGTTGTATCCGATTCGAAATCGAACCTCCGTTTCCACGCCCACACCCCTACTTCCCAATGCAAGGCCCAAGGCTGAAAACGCCACATTATGGGCTCTATGTTAAGCCCAATATCCACTGCAAAAACGGTAGCCAAGAAATCTCAGCGCCAAACATTATCAACAAGAGATAGTCTGCTCTCTCAGAACTCTTCTTCTTTATTCTTTCTAATTTACATGTACAGGAAATGAATGCATCAACTTTCACACTAACCCAAATGGTCCCTTCAACATCTATTTTTCGTTACCAGAAGTTTCATTTCTCTGCTAAAAAACCGCAGTCTTCAAACCCCAGCACTCCCAACAAGAAAACTTGTTATGTCCCAAGAAAAAGAGCATATGGAAACAGCCTAAATTATCAAAGTTTTAGATTTAAAGAGATTAGAGTTAGGAGCTTAGTGAACAAACAAGACAATGAAGTTGAAGAACCTGAGCTGAAGCAGACGCAGAAGCAGCCAGTGGTGAAGAGAGCTTACCCTTTCCATGAAATAGAGCCCAAATGGCAGCGTTATTGGGATGATAATTACACTTTTCGAA
Source organism: Jatropha curcas (assembly GCF_014843425.1). The sequence goes on along the minus strand of NW_023590947.1, from coordinate 101,496 downwards.
CCCCAGATGAAATTGACACCTCGAAGCCTAAGTTCTATGTGCTTGACATGTTCCCTTATCCCAGGTAACTGTTTTTCATTCCCTCTTTCTATTCTCCTTAAATTTCTCTTGATATCAGCCATTAAATAATCAAATATGGGAAGCCCAATATCATCATTTCTACTTGCCCTTAGACTTTGGTAATTGGATTTTTTTTTTTTTTTTTTTTTTTTTTTTATCATTTCTACTTGCCCTTAGACTTTTGTAATGGATTTTTTTTTTTTTTTTTTTTTTTTTTTTTTTTTTTTTTTTTTTTTTTTTTTGAACAAGACTTTGGTAATTGGATATGGGACTCAGGTATAAACAACATTTAATTTGGATTGCTATTCTCAATTCTAAAGCTTTAGCAATTGTGAGCTATTTCAACTGGTCAAACGTACGACAATTAGTTATAAAAATCAATGCAAATTCAAGGGATGGAAAATGTTGATTAATGAAATTTGTTATAACGAATGAGGTTTCTGGAATTATTTGTTGGTGGTTATTGCAGTGGATCTGGGTTACATGTTGGTCATCCACTGGGGTATACTGCCACAGATATTCTTGCCAGGTTCAGACGTATGCAGGGTTACAATGTTTTGCACCCAATGGGATGGGATGCATTTGGTTTACCTGCAGAGCAATATGCAATTGAGGTATGCTTTGCAGTGCTGATGAAAGCTTTGCATAATTTTCAGTTTTTATGGTTAACATTCTCATTGATTGATGGGTTGCATATGCGCGTAACAGACAGGAACACATCCGAAAATCACAACATTGAGGAATATTAACCGCTTCAGATCCCAGGTCAAGTAATGTCCCTACTATTTTTTTTTTTTTGCAGTTCTGAAGTAATGTTTCTTCGAGTCATGTGCCATGTGTGTCACAGAATGATTTTCAATCTTGTAATGCAGATTCTGTTACCTTTTTTTTTCTCACATGTTTAGAGCAACTGGAGCATCAGCATGAGAAACACCAAAGCAACACATGCATATACTTGGCATGTTGTTATGTTGATCAAAAGCACACAGGTCAATGTTTGAGAGTGCTCAAATGGAAGCTTATAATTTCACTTTGTATGTCATTCAGTTGCTTGCCTAATTATAGTGGAATGTGAAATTCTGAATGTTGAACAATTTTATTCATCTTGACCTCTATGAGGTGCTGCTGATGCAAGTTAAGCCACATGGAAAAATCATAACCTATTTAGAGAAGTTCCTTTTAGGCACTTGAGATGGCATTGCACTCTGTTCATCATGTATTAGCCTAACTGTCTATTCTATATCATGTGTTCCTGAATGTGGTTCTTTCTAAAAATGTTGACATCTAAATTTGTTCTTTCTTAATGTATTGACATCCAATTTTGTTTTCAGCTTAAATCGTTGGGATTCTCGTATGACTGGGATCGTGAAATTTCCACTATTGAACCAGAATACTATAAGTGGACACAGTGGATCTTTCTTCAGCTATTGAAGAGAGGATTGGCGTATCAGGTCTGGGATTATCTCCATTCCACCATCATATCCTCTCATTTCCTCCTTAAAACTGGATTTGATGGTCTACTTATTATTTGTTCAGGCTGAGGTTCCAGTCAATTGGTGCCCTGCGCTTGGCACTGTTCTGGCCAATGAGGAGGTTGTAGATGGGGTGAGTGAACGCGGTGGTCATCCAGTTATAAGAAAGGTGTGGCAGTATGTTATTTTATCTTTTAAAACATTTGTTCTATTCGCATTACTTTTCTTCTTTTTGTTGAATGGGCTTGTAATTTTACAGTGTCGTTGTTTATTACCAAGCAGCCAATGAGGCAATGGATGCTCAAGATAACTGCATATGCTGATCACCTTCTTGAAGACTTAGATGACCTTGACTGGCCTGAAAGTGTAAAAGACATGCAAAGGAATTGGATAGGGAGGTCAGAAGGGGCTGAGATAGAATTTCTTGTACTTGGTGATGATGGAAAGGAAAGAGGCGAAAAAATTATTGTTTATACTACGAGACCTGACACCATCTTTGGTGCAACGTACTTTCATATCCTATATTATTGTTGTTTATTTGATAAATCTATGCACCATGTGCTTGTTCAATAAATTTTTTATGCCATTCTCCCTGGATTGATAATTATTTTTTTCCTGGTTTGGTGCAGATATTTAGTTGTGGCACCAGAGCACTCTTTACTTTCATCATTAGTTTCTCTCGCCCAGAGTAGAAGTGTATTGTTCTTTTCTTCCTTTCCATATTTTGTCTCAACTGCCATGAACAGTTGCAAGGTAACAAATCTTGATCACAGGTGGAGGAATACAGAGATATTGCCTCTCGAAAGAGTGAACTTGAGAGGACTGAGCTTCAGAAGGAAAAAACTGGGGTGTTTAGTGGCTGCTATGCAAGAAATCCAGCTAATGGGAAAGCAATCCCAATATGGATTGCAGATTATGTTTTGGGCAGGTGTGCTTGGTTTTTTGTCTTTTTGTTGATGATAGTTGGCTGATGCATAAATGCTTAGGTTGCAACTTTCCCCCATGTATGTTGTCTACAGTGTGAAATGCATGAGCTGTTATTTGGAATATGATGTAATCATGCCATGGGATTATCAATACTAAGCATTTGGAGAGTGTTTGTTGGTGTCTTTGACATATATAATATTTTGGGTGCAGTTATGGGACTGGAGCAATTATGGCTGTGCCTGCACACGACACTCGTGATTATGAATTTGCCACTAGATATGACATTCCTATATGTTGGGTTGTGAAGCCAGATGGTGAAGATTGTGGTGATTCAGGAATAGCTTATGCAGGTGCAGGCATTATCTTAAATTCATCGAATTCAAGTGTGGGGCTTGACATCAATGGCTTGCCTAGCAAAGTAGCGGCATCCAAAGTCATTGAATGGGCTGAAAAAACTGGAAATGGGAAGAAAAAGGTGCTCTCTACTTATAATCTAAAGCTTACTGATACAGGTGATCTTGGGAGGAAGGTTATTATACTGAAAACATGTTGGGTCTTTCTTCAGGTGAATTACAAGTTAAGGGACTGGCTTTTTGCTCGGCAGCGTTACTGGGGGGAACCTATCCCAGTTGTTTTCTTGGAGGATAATGGTGAGAGTATTCCACTTTCTGAAAGGGATTTGCCCCTTAAATTACCCGAATTGGATGATTTCACTCCCACAGGGACGGGAGAACCACCACTGTCAAAAGCTATTTCTTGGGTATGTTTTTATCCTCACTGCAAGTGTTCCTTGTAATCTACAATGTTTCAGAGTTTGCAGTCTCTCTTTTTCTGATAGTATTTACCACAAAATCAATAATGAATCCATCACTCTTTCCCAGAGCTTGTGATGGTGCAGGATTCTGATTCATTGTATGTAGAGAAATTGTTTATTCAGTACAATCATTTCTATTCTAGAAATATAACAGATTATATCTTGGGGAAGCCAGTGGCATCTTGGAATCTTATATCTGGTTAACGCAGGAGAAGGCTGTTTATGAAGTTTCCTATTTACTTTGATAAAATTGATGCAATAGACTGGACCAAAAGGAGGGTGTCATGCTCAAAAGTGCTTAAATGGTCAATCGTTTTTCTTTGTGGCTGTTTCTATAAGTCAATGTAGAAATAATCCATTAATTTTCTCACTCCTTGGTTATGCAGCTTACGCTTCTATTAATGTGATCTTGCTTGCTAATTGACTGCTAAATTCAGGGAAAATCCTGGAAATTTGATGAATTAATAATTTTGCTACATGTTTTTGCTTCATTATATAGATCTCAGGCTCTCTCTCTCTCTCTCTCTCTCTCTCTCTCTCTCTCTCACAGTCTCTCTACTTTTCTCCTTTCTCCCAGCGACATCTGTATTTTTGTTTCCTTAAATATGTTGTATGTCAATTTCTTTTTGTGGCTTATTTTCAGGTGAAAACCACTGATCCTTCATCTGGAAAACCTGCCAGAAGAGAAACAAGCACCATGCCACAGTGGGCTGGTTCTTGCTGGTAACATATATGTTGCTACTTAAAAATGTTTCTGCTGGCAACACATTTTTTACTACCCTAAATGTCAAAATGTCAAAATTTCTAACTTTATCAAAAATTAGGACATGTTACTAGCTGGACAGACCATATTCCTATGTCACATTTTGTTTATCCAATTATTTATGGTTCTGCTTCTCAGATGTCCATAATGACTATTTTCTTTCACTCACAAAATTTAATCATTCTTTGTATATGCTACGATCGAGTAGTTATTAATATATGTATACTCTCACTTCAAATCTAGTCAGAGCATTTTCTTAACCTTCTCTTCCTTTGGAGAGAAAATATGGAGCAGGTGGGATAATTGGGTAGCTAACCTGCTGTGAACTAATGAAAATTTAATAGATAGGGAATCTGGACTAATTTGGCAGTTGACTTGAACAATAACTGTTACAATTTGAAGTTAGTAACTATTTGTTTGAAGAACAACCATGTTTCATCCTTAAATTAATCTTTTGCAATGAATGGGAATGAATGGAAGTTTGTCATTTTGTTTTCCAGCATTTTCTATTGAGCAAAATGTTAGTTCAAGTTTTCTTTGATATTTGATGTTCTAGAATTTTTCTGGAATGTTCAGGTATTATTTGAGATATATGGACCCAAAGAACTCCGAGCAATTAGTTGATAAGACAAAAGAAATGTAAGATTTGGTCTTAGTAACATAAAAAGAATGTACTTATGTTATTTAAATTATGAACTTGAATATATTTTTTGTGCTGTTATTTCTTTTCTATTTTAAGATTATATTTGCCAATAGGTATTGGAGTCCAGTTGATGTCTATATTGGTGGTGCAGAGCACGCTGTTCTCCACTTACTTTATTCAAGATTCTGGCACAAGGTTTTGTGATCTGAATGCATTGTTGTTTATAATAATTTTGAGATTAACTTGATGAATCAATTAATGTCATTTTCGACAAATAACACCTGTTTATGCAGCTTGTTATCTATCATCATCATTGTCAATGTGGATCTCTGTCTTTTGTTACAGTTTTTGTTGTATTCTTTGTCTCCACTCAGGTTTACCATTGACTTATGCTTGCATAGATCAATCTAGTGCTTGTGAAATGAGCCTATATATCAAAATTAGCAGTGCACTTCCCACAACCAAATAATGAATTGTCTAACTTTATTAATTTATGTCATAAGATGTATTTCTTACAGAAAATATGTATTTCAGGTGCTTTATGATATTGGTGTTGTCTCAACTAAAGAGCCCTTCAAGTGTGTTATAAACCAAGGAATCATCCTTGGAGAAGTAAGTACACTTGTTTGTGTGCATCAAAATATAAACCATCACCATTTTTCTAATGATATGGGTGGCAGGTTCAATATATGGCCTACAAGGACCCAGATGGGAACTATGTGTCTGCAGATTCTGCTGATATATTGGGTGAACTTTATCAGGAAATAATTCCTGAGGAAAAGGTATTTTCTTACATGAATGAATATAGTGGCATTTTCTTGTCTTCATACAAGACTGTCTACACTTGTTGAGATATTCGTCTATTATTTACAGCTTTGTATCTTCTTAATTTCTGACAAAATCCCATTTCTCTTTATTCAGGTGATAAAATCTGGGGATTCATTTGTGCTGAAAGATGACCGTGATATTCGTTTGATTGCCCGTGCTCATAAGATGAGTAAAAGTAGGGGCAATGTTGTCAATCCTGATGATGTTGTTTCAGAATATGGTGCAGACTCTCTTAGATTATATGAAATGTTTATGGGACCATTTAGGTATGCCTTACTTTCTTGGTTTTAACTTGTGCAGAGTGTTAGAGAAAATAAAGATATTCTCTCATATGATTATGTCCTCAATGCATTATGCTTTCAGAGACTCAAAAACATGGAGTACTAGCGGCATTGAAGGTGTATACCGATTTTTGGGAAGAACTTGGAGGCTGATTGTTGGTTCACCTTTAGCTAATGGTGCTTTCAAAGATGGAACCGTGGCGAGTGATGATGAACCAACTTATGAACAGCTACGTTCTCTACATAAATGCATAGCAAAGGTTATATCGAAATCTGAATATTCAGCATCTCTTTCTCTCTATGAGAGTATTCCTTTGTTCACTTGTCCACTACCTTTCCTAAAAGATATCAACCTGCATTTGTTTGTTTGTGGATTTGGTTGGGTGCTTTGACTACATCTTGAATAGGACTGGAGTTTTGTTTTAAAACCAACAAGATAATTTCTATCCAAGTTTCTTCCTCCAATAACTCTCACATGCTTCCCTGTTATTGATTACACTAATTAGTTATCAATATTAAAAAGTTCCTGAGGATAGATACAGCTTCATATGAAGATGCATCCTAATTATAATGACTTACAGAAACAGGTGTATTAATGCGAAGATTAATTTTGAAAATTAAGATCGATATCTCAATAGTCGAAGAATGTATTGTAAAGTTAAATCCTTTGATATTGTTAAGAATTACGATAAAGAATTCTATATACTATGCATTTCCCTAATTTTTGATATATGTATCAAAAGCAAATACCTGCTAAGTGGGGAGAGTAAATAACTTTACTTAGCTTTATCCTTATAAGAATATTCCATCCAGAAAACACAAATCAACAGCCTTAATCCCGAAATGTTCTATTTAACAGTTGCATATATGCTCCAAGATGCTCAAGTTTTTACTATATTTAGTTTAACTACATGGTCGATAGACACAACTAGAGTTGTGGTTACCCTGCCTAACCATATAGAGTTCTGAGTGGTATGGGGCTTTCTCTTGGGCGAGAATCCATCAATTGTGTGGTTCTACAGATCAGAAGAAAGGCTGCTTTATTTGTTTGGAAGTTTCTGTCAAAGCAGATTCTGACACACTCCATCCTTATGAAACTCGAGGAATTGATTTTGCTTCACAGGTAACAGAAGAAATTGAAGGGACACGATTCAACACAGGAATTTCAGCAATGATGGAGTTCATTAATTCAGCATATAAGGTCTTGCCACAATTTCCTTTTATTCCTTGTTAAGGAGTTCGCTACATTTTATTTTATTTCTTACCCACTCTTCCTCCTCTTTCATGTCTTCTCTTTTGTTTCATGATTGATATTTTCCTGTTAATTGTAACAACTTTTGCTTGCATTATCACTAGTGGAATAAACTTCCAAGGTCAATTGTTGAAGAATTTGTCTTACTGCTCTCTCCTTATGCACCTCACATAGCTGAGGAGCTTTGGTTTCGGTTAGGGCACTCAAATTCATTGGCATATGAACCATTTCCTGAGGTAAATTTCTGTCTTCAACTCAGCTGTATATGTTTGACATCTTGTTTGTTATGTTATTTTGACTTTTATTTCTCGGCGTTCTTTAATACATTGTTGTTTTAGTCCTTGTCCATGTATGATGATCTAAAATGCTGTAGTGCTTTGAATTAGTCATCAAATAATTTTCATTTGAGGGTGACAAAACTCGTTCTCTGGATTAACAAACAACGGACTGGATAATCCAGACAGTGGACTGGATTTGCCATCAGAATGGCAATGAGTAATCTGATTGTGTCCGTGTCTTATTAATTTCCAGTCAATATAATTCATTGTGGAGTGCGCTTTAGAGTTTAGATTCCATGATGGATAAGATGCACTTGGTTGAATAGTAACCACTTATATCTACCTGGGTCCTTTTTTTGAGACTACTCACCCAGTTATTCCAATTTCAGGCCAATCCTGCTTACCTGAAGGATACTTTTGTCATCTTGCCAGTTCAGATCAATGGCAAAACACGAGGCACTATACAGGTTGAAGAAGGATGCTCAGAGGAGGATGCTTTCAGATTAGCTTCCGAGGATGAGAAGCTCTCCAGGTATCTGGATGGAAAATCTATCAGGAAAAGAATCTTCATTCCAGGAAAGATTCTAAATGTTATTTTGGGCCCTCAAAATGTCAAGGCAGGTGTCCGATAGTGCATTTGACCTCTGTTAAGTCCACAATTCACTTTAAATTGGCATCTGCGCTGCAAATAAAATTTAAATCTCGAGGAGAGGCAAATGTACTTAATGGTTCTAAGCTTGAAACTGAATTGGATGTCTACATGCTCCAGGTTAGATCATCGATTGCATATAGGGAACTGTCGGTTCCATTCAGGATACAAGGGTGATAGCAGAAAGTTTCTTGCTGCTACTAGTCATGCCTTGAGGGACATGCAAGAAAATTTGTGGATTGAGTTATTTTGCAAACGCATCGATGTATTTATGGTTGAACCATCAGAGTGTACCTACTTGCTTATTATCTGTAATATTCGAGCTCGGACACAGATTTATGATGTTCTGTTTGAGCAGGGAGGCTCTTCGCTCAGCTGTTTTGTGCAGTTGGTTGCTGATTTGTATTTAACGGTTAGGTGATTAATTTGATAAGGATTTTTTATCAATAGCTATTAATTGTCGATTCTTTTGATCATATGATGGAATTTTTTCTTATCAGTTAAAAGTTGGTTTGTATTTATATTATATTTAGGCTATATTATTCTTATAAAAATAATTATTTTTTTGCAACTTAATATTTTTATTTGATTATTTTATTTATAATTATTTAAAGATAATAAAATATTAAATATTATTATAAAAAATTAATTAATATTTTATTTATGTAAGATTAAAATGAAAAATAGTATATTCATTCATTTTAAATAAATATATCATACGACGATCTGAGAAAATAATTTTTTTTTTTTATGATTTTTAAGGACCAGCCTTGTCCGAGGGAACAACTATAAATAAACTGCGTAATGTAGGTGAGGCCTACATGTTTATGTCATCATATTCTCTTTTTAGTCTCTATTATTATTATTATTAATAGGACAAATTGTTTTGGGTAAATGATTGAAGCCATAGGACTTTAGTCTATTTTGCTTTTGCATAATGTTAGTTGAGAGACAATCAGACAATGTGTAATGGTTCGATTTATTAGCTGTGTCCACATGCGTGTGAAGAGTATTTATTACTTTCCAACTTAACGCATTTTTTATTTTTATTTTAATCATATAATCATCTAATGAACTTATATAATATTTTTGATTATTCGCTAAAATATTAGTTTCATTCATTTTTTTTTATTTTAAATGAATTATTTTCATTTAAATGAATTATTTTCATTAATTTGGTTTATAGGTGAACACATATATTGTATTTTAAAATATTTTTAAATACACCAAGTTAATAAATTTTTTTTTCTAAAAATCAATATATGTTTAAAAATGCTTTTAATTTTATTTGTGATTGGTTTGATGTATGAATAAATTATATATGATAAATATAGGTAAATCATTCTCATACTCGTTTATGTTATTCTTCTATATACAGTATGCACAACCAAGGTGGATACACTTGCTGGTAATTGTAAGTAAACAATTTTAATTAGGTCCACATCTCCAAATTTGAACCTTTTGGTCAAGTTTTCTTACCTTATGAGGGCCAAATTCTCTCTCGTCATTTCCATTCCAAAAAACAAATCAAACATAATTAGGTAATTAGTTAGGTCGACCACGCGCCAAATCCTCCTTGACGGTGCCGTTTTATTGTGTCAATGCCTTCAATATACCGTAGGACCCACCTTTGATTTTCCATTTTTGAACGTGGGTTAAGGCCAGACTTGCGCCGCTGCGCTGCCATTTCTACAGGTTTGAACCCAAACGGCCACGTTTTCATTTTCTCTTTTCCCATTCTTGTTCGCTTCATTGAGCTTCGACAAAGAAAAGAAACGCCAGCATTTAGCATGTACAGCTCTTTCTTTCCATGTTAGTCTCTTACCATCAATTCCATCACATTCAATGTACTCTCTCTCTCCTTTTTCTCTCTTTACATATTCTCTTGAATTTTTGCCACTTTTGTCATTCGATTTTCTTTTTTTTTTTTTTGTTTGATGCGTTGAAATCATGGCCCTTGCAGGAAGAACCATGACGAAGAAAGCCCAACCGATACCCGTACGCCACGTCATTTGGTTCGGCTGGAAGCTCGTCCTCTTCCTTTCTGTCACTCTCTGCGTCTTCGCTCTTCTAAGACTCCATTTTCAATCCGATTTCTCGTCTCAGACTTCTACCTTTTATCGCCCGAGATCTCGAATTTCTCGCCGTAGCTTCGAGTTCGTCGGTCCTCCTAAGTTGGCCTTTCTTTTTCTCGTCTGCAAAGACCTGCCTCTCGATTTCCTCTGGGGAAGCTTCTTCGAGGTAATTTGGAATTGGAATTTGTTTCCTTATCTTTTTATCTGGAAAATGATCGGGTTAACAGAACGAAGTGGCTTGCAGAATGCCGACGTGGCTAATTTCTCCATTTTTATTCACTCGGCGCCTGGTTTTGAGTTCGACGAGTCAACAACACGGTCGCATTTCTTCTACGGTCGGCAGTTAAAGAATAGTATCCAGGTACTTAATGTTTCCTTTTTTTTTTTTTTTTTTTTTTTTTTTTTTTTTTTAATGACGAAAGGTGTAACAGAACGAAGTTGGCCGTTGCAACGAATGCCGACGTGGCCTGAATTATCGTCCATCTTTTTTATTTCACCTCGGGCGCCTGGTTTGGAGTTCGACGAGTCCACACAACCACGGTCGCACTCCTTCTTCTACGGTCGGGCAGTTAAAAGTAATATAGTCTATCCCACCGGCTACCTCTAATGTTTCCTGTTTTTTTTTCTTTTTTTTTTATTTTTTTGTTCTTTGCTGTTAAGACACGCAGCGTGTCCTCTATTTAACTAGCTGTGCCATTGCGTAGTTAACATGTGTACGGCTGGACGCATGAGAAACAGGACACGATCACAAGGAGTAGTTGATTTAGAGACCATGTTTGCTCCTGGAATTGCTTAAGCGCAAGGCATAGGCTCGGCAGACGTTTGGATTGCGTTTGGTCGTACTCATTCCCCCTTTTGGAAAGAGGCGTGCACTCTAACGGTGTCTATTACTTTGACTTGCAATCGGTTCCTTGAATTTTCTAGATTTTCTTGTGCTTTTTTTGTTACGGAATTCTACGTTTTTTTTATAACATACTGGATTCTTTCTGTATACTACAAGACAATTAGAAACTAGATCTGGGATGGGAAGTTAACACTGTTGTTTTGGGAAATTCTTTTGTGGTTCACCGTTATTGGCAGGCGTAGTGCTGGGGAGAGTCGAGTCGATGTTGGAAGCAGAGGGAGGGCTTGTGTGCTCTGCAGGCTAGCTTTGGAAGATGTCCGGGCAAGCAATGCAAAGATTCGTTGCTTCTCTCTCTGGACCGAGGATTGCGCTGGTGGTTTCCGCTATTTTTTTTTTTTTTTTTTTTTTTTTTTTTTTTTGTAGAAACTTCCTCTTTTAATAGTTCATTATACATGTTAGGTAATAAAAGGAACATCAAATATTGATTTAGGATTTTTCTCTTAATTGCTAAGCGAAGGCGTACTCGAAGTTTGATTGCTGTTTTTATCATCCCCTTTAAAGAGTGACTTCGGTTATACTGATGCATCGTTCTTAATTCAATTTTCTTTCTTTTTTTTAATTTATTTTTTTTAAATACTGGATTCTTTCTTATACTAAAAATAGAACTGATTGATGGATAAACTTGTTTTGGAAATTTTTGTGGTCACGTTTTGCAGGTAGTCTGGGGAGAGTCGAGTATGATTGAAGCAGAGAGGTTGTTGCTTGCAGCTGCTTTGGAAGATCCGGCAAATCAAAGATTCGTGCTTCTCTCTGACAGGTTGGCTGGTGGTTTCCTTAGAAATTTAAAAAATGAAAATTTTTATTTCTCACGGGATTTGGCCAATTGGCCTTTAACGTTTCACAAGTTTAGCAAGTGGAGGCTTGCATTTAGTATAATCAATGTTGCATTTCATGTGAGGATTTTGGGTTGTTAAACTAAGGTTGTTTATAGATTTCTGTTGGTATTGATATATGTTTTTCACTAAATGTCGCAGCTGTGTTCCCCTGTACAACTTTAGCTACATATACGGCTACTTGATGGCTTCTCATAGGAGTTTTGTGGACAGGTAGATAGAGGCTTTGATACTTGAGGTGCCAAGCACAGGATTATATGGAACTTTCAGCATTATTCAACCTTTTTTTATTAATACTTCCACATTTTGTAATGCTAAGATTTATGCAGTTGTTCTGTCTTGTAGCTTTATTGAAACAAAAGGAGAGCGCTACAACCCGAAAATGTCGCCTATCATACAAAAAAAGAAATGGCGAAAAGGATCCCAGGTTAACTCTATTGCACTTTCACTTTAGTCAAATTACTTTGAGGCCATTAATTGGGGTAAATTAAGGTTTAAGAGAATTCATTAGTTTTTGAATGTTTCATGGAATATTTCCTTGGCATTGATTTTGGTGTAATGAAAGCAATATAGCTCATAAAGTCATGTAACATGGAAATTGCATTACCATAACTGAAATGGTATCATTTGATAATATTCAGGTTAGTGACGCTTTATTGTCACCTGTGGTGGATGCAATCTTCTTGCACAACCTATCTTATACAGAATTCACTTTGCTAGAAGCACAAACTAATATAAATCTTGAGGGAGATTGTATTTCCTTGGAATCTGAAATTGCATTAATTTTGACCTGACCAGTATTTGAAGTCATATATTCTGCCAATTTGACCAGAGATTTTCACAGCATTTGCAAATGATGTTTTTCTCATCATTCTAATATATATATTTTTTAATTGATGTTAATTAAGTAAGATTTTGGCCTATTTGTTGATGTTGACATGTTAGTAAAAGCTTGACTGGCTAAGTTAGAGCATCATGCAAAGTTGCCTGAGATTTTGAAAGCAGGAAGCATTTTTTATTCAGTTCCTGAGCATAAATTTAATTGGTTCTCTTGCTACTGTAACCTGGGAAGATTGCTTCGTAAAAATGGCCTTATCATTGGAATGACATTAAGAGCATCAGCTTTAATTGATGGTTTTTCTTGCTTGTCAGTTTAATCCTCAGCATTACTATATTATACATATAGCTTTGAGTCTTGACTTGACAATGTAATGTAGTTGTTATTTCATTAAGTATAGGAATGTCTCCCTCATCCCTGGTATATCTAATTTATCTTCCATCTTGCTATTCATTTTGCAATTTCAGTGGATCACCTTAGTGAGAAGTCATGCAGAGAAGATTGTAGATGATGAGGTTATATTTCCAGTCTTTAAGAAACATTGCAAGGTACTTAAATATTGCTGTTACACACGAAGCTGCAATCCAAATTTGTATTGCCTGTTTTAGTCTGTTACTTACAAACTTTTTTGGCTATAAGTAACAGCAACATGAATGATATATTCATGAATGGAGCAAACTAAAACATGAACCTTTTACCGCTGTAACCTAAGAAATTACGACTTAAATTATCTTTTCTTCTTTGGTAGTTTATTCTGTTTATTAGTAAATTAGTAAATGCCTGCTTGGGTCCTATTTAATTTTGCTTTAAAACAGATGGTTTCAATTTTGTATTTTTGGTTTCTAGTGTTAACAAAATATGAATTCTTAAAAGATAATTTTAATTGGATGGAACCACTGTCCAAAAACTATTTGAAATTTGTTTTATGATGTAATAGCTTATTCTTTGCATTTTATATTGTGCAGCTGGGCCTACCTCCAGATGCCGTCAAGAGAAAAGTGTTTATTGTAAGTTCAATTTGAAAATGATTTATATCTAGAAGATGAAATGTTTTCTGAACTTTTGGATATTTTTTTTATCCAGTTTCATGTATAACTTGCTTCGTTATAATTTCGGGATGTGATGAACTCTTCTCTCATTGCCAATGTTCACTAATGCACCTCATACTTTTTGCTAATAAAGCTATGATGCTTTGATTTCTATCCTTTTTCTGTAGTTGGTGCAATATAGATGTTACTTCCTAATTGGAGCTTGCTCATTGTATTATTTTGGAGATATTCTGTACTTTTTTTGTATACTGGATGCAGTTCCGTTACATTTATTTCCCTTCCCAGTTTCTGGGAATTGATAGTTTCTTCTGATTTTACCTTATTACTAGATCGAGAAACTTAAAAAGCTGGAGACCTGTATTGCTGATGAACACTACGTGCCAACATTGCTTTCGGTAAGAAATATTCTGGGTTTTCTCTAGCAGTGGCTTTCGTTTATCTCACATTCTGTTAGTAATTAATACTGAAGCAGAGGACACGGTCATCAATGATAGAATTAGTATCAAACTTTTCCTATCCAAAATTCGATTCTGTACTTGTCAGGTGGCTGGGCTGGAAGGTGAACTTGAAAGAAGAACTTTGACCTATACTGTGTGGAATCAGTCTCTGGCAAAAATGGAAACTAAAGGTTGGCATCCTATCACATTCACCTATGCAAATGCAAGCCCTAAAAAGATCAATGAAATAAAGGTATTATTTTTACCGTTAGTCTATTGGAATTGCAGTCCATGTATGCATGAGAAAACTGTGTATACCCAATCATTATATTTGTGGCTGTAATTGATCTTCTTTTCTAGGACATGCATTAGTCTTCTGAGTGCTGCATTTGTCTGAGAATGGTGGTAGTATCAACGTTGTTGTTCAATGCGTTGGTTGTTCTGCTTGAAAATTTTGGGAGGATTGATCTATTCTGGCAAAAAATGATTATTGTTGCACAATACCAGCATTTTATCTGTTTCTCTTTGTGATTTATTTTTTCAGATTCTGGCTATAGTTTGCCATGATCTGTTCTTTTTTGGCACCACATGCTCCTAATTGTGGTATTCTTTTGTTCAATTCAACAGGCTATCAACCATGTATACTATGAGACCGAGTACCGGACAGAATGGTGCCGCACTAACTCAACATCTGTTCCCTGTTTCCTTTTTGCAAGGAAGTTTTCTAGGGGAGCTGCCATGCGCCTTTTGAGTGAGGGCGTGGTTGGTCCCTTTGATGCCTCAGCATTATTGGCTTCATCCAACTGATCATAGTGGCCTGTTCTCCGATAGCAATCTTTAGCTGTCAACTGACTTGCTCTGAAGTATTGATGAGACTGCAGGTGGAGCGCCTGTACATTATACAGTTGTATACATAGATAGATACAAATACTGATAATTTTTATTGACAGTATTGCAACTGTAGCGGCTATTTGATTAATCCTATAGAAAATTTAGCTGGAACATCATTTTCATTATAATGTTACATTCATCTGGGAAAAATTCCCTTGCATTCAAAAGGCCATATCCTGCTGTTCTCTTTCTGCAGTGGTTGCTTATCCCAATGATTTAATAAACTCGGAATTAGAATTTTAATGCCCGGGCTTCCCCTCCATACAAGCAACTTCCCATAACAGCAAAAATTGAGTCGAAAGTGAAAAATGAATGAATTGGATGACCTCAGAAGCAAGCAGGAGAAAAACAAGATTAACAAAAAGAAATTAAGCGATTCCTCAAAGTTGAAACTGCCTGAACAATTTTGATCAACCACTTGAAAAAAGCAATGCGGCATTTAAGAAGCACGAGACCTTGAGACATCTTCTTTCCATCCTCTCTGAAGAGCTCTAAGTTCCCACATGGCACTAAGTTTCCTCTGTGCTTCTAACGTGGCTTCAGCTCTTTCCCTTGCCTCTTCACAAGTTTCCATTCCTGCATTGCACTTATCTGCCTCCTTTTGATACTGCGATGCCATTTTCTTAGCCTCCAGCAGGGCCAGATCTACACGCCGTTGTTTTTTAAGAGCCTCTTCTTCTTTCAGCCTCACCTCCTCTGATAATAGTTCTATAAAGCTCTTCTCCATCTCCTCGCTCACATCAGGATCGTGCTTCATACACTCTACAAATGTACCAACACAAGAGCAATAAATTCCACAACCAAGCAATTACATTTTGGACACTATTAATCTCAACACGAGCTACTCTTTACAGTTCCATCATAACAAAATCTATAGCATCTTTAACTAAAAGATTAAACATGTTATATTTCAAAATAAGTAAATGGAAATCAAACCATATTTCGTTATTTCTAACACCAGAAAATCAAGGGTTTTAAGTTTGGTGACAAAAATAAAATAGCAGTGATCTAAGCACCAACAACTGTTCAGGTTGATGATGTAATAGGGAGGGATATTAACCTGTAAAGGAATTGTTGCTCAATCCTGCAAGAAAACAGACAGGCATCACATCAGCTTCCAAGACTGGTACTTATTTCAGCACAAAATTGATATGAATATCCTGCAAGATTCGTGATAATAGAGTAATTATTGTTCAGGACCTATACACATATATGCATGACGGACAAAGTGGTCATAATCGCTTATCAAGATTTTCGAAATTCTTGACAAAACAACCATAGAATTGATTATTATGGAACAAAACAGTGATTGTATTAATGTGTACAACACATTCCTCGACAATGCCAAATAGGAAATGATAACAAGAAAGTAGAAACCTAAATGATCTACATTCTACAATCCCTGCTATTGTCTCTTTTTGTATAAGAAAATTTAAATCCTACTCATGAAATCCAGACCCCTGTTTAAAGAATTAGTATCATACGATCCTCGCATTTAGCATCCATACATGCATTACATTTTACATAGAGGTACAGAGAGAAAATACCATTAGGAAGAGAGAGGAGGGGTTGAGAAGAGCAATCGCAGGGGCAGAGAGGGCAATACGAAGAGGAGGAGGAGGAAGAAGAAGAGCGAAGAGCAGCCACTATAATATCAGAAAGGTGCCAGTAAAGGGGAGGGGCGACTATATATCCCACAAGGCAAAGCCCCATCATCCACATTACCGTCTTCAAACCCTTTTGGTGTCCCCTATTATGAATATGGTTCATCTCTGTTTTCTTGTATTGTGTTCGTTCTGATCAAAATTGTTTGGGATTTAGCGCTTTTTCTCCATGCTTTCTAACTCCCTCTCTCCCCAAATGCCGCCACATGAGCAGGCGGAGTTGCGATACTGTCGTCACCTCAACTAAATTATGGCCACGTGTTTTATTTAGTTTAACATTTATGACTTGTTTTATGTATGTAGGAAAAAAATTTTGGTTTGCACCCTTTTTATTCTTTAACAATAAAATTGAAAATTACATTTTTTTAATCAAAAGAACATTTTTTTAATCAAAAAAACATTTTTTTAATTCTTCAATCTTCCATTAATTTACATATTTTATAGAATTTAAATGTTAATTGCTTTCTACATTTATCACTAAAAAATTATTTAAAAAAATAAAGCTTAACTCGCATATTTATTACCTATCTAACGTGTGTCAATATATTTTCCATGAACAATTTTAAAAATTTGAACTTTTCATAAATAAATAATTAATTTACTTAACTAATGTAAACTTATAATTTAATAGCTATCCAATATATACTGATCAAATTTTTATAGTTTGGATCGATTTATAAAGTTTATGAACACCCTCAACGCAGAATGTTATGAACAACCATCAAAAACCAAATATGCTATCAGTTCGAAAGTCATTTCTGATACCATCGGTTCTTAAAATAAAAAGAGAAACTTTTATGTGAAGCTTGTTCCAAGTTCTCAGGTCCACCAAATCGGAGAAGGAAAAAAGCAATTCTTGAGTCTCGAATGTAATATCCGATTGCATATAGTTCAGTGTCTCGTCTACGCAGTAAATCTTCAAAGTACATTATTTAGATCTTTAATCTATATGTGACACAGTTCGACTAGCACTTATGGCCATTCAATAGTATAAACCTGAATCTGCTTTTCAACAAAGAATGACGAAAAATGTGCAGGACTATCCAGATGAAGGAAAAAAAAAAAAAAAAAGGTATAACTCCACTGAAATTCTGCTTTTCAACAAAGAATGAGAAGAAATGTGCAGGACTATCCAGATGAAAGGAAAAAAAAAAAAAAACAGCGATGAGATGCATCGACAGTTTTGTTTCATTTCTTCTTTCGGGAATATTCTCTAGGCCCAAATATTGGTAGATCCAACCTCTACATTTGTTTACTCCCCGATCTAATCTGCACCAAAGAAGCGAGGTCAATGGAATTTAGTTTTGCACATATCTCAATGCAGGATGCCACGTCGCATGGCTTGCAATTTCAAAAAACCCTCGACTGGAAAATATTATATGAAAGTTCAAATTAATCATGGCATATAGAATTATATATTTGCTACGGAAAGATATACTAAAGCTTTGCCTTCAAAATCATTAGACATTCCATAGAGAGTTTCACATTGGTTCTTGACTGGGTATATCACAGGCGCTTGGCAAACCTCACTTCTCGCAGTCTGCTAATGTTCTGCCAATACGAACTTATAGATACCCAGTATCAAAAAAATTGAGACAAAGAATCTAAAGGCAAAGAAAACAGCAATAAAGGATTGCTTGCATAAAATTGAAGAATATGTTCAGGCTATCAAAACCTTAAAGTTTTCTTGGGGTTTGATGAATCATTCAAGCATTCAATTGTCATTAGGCCAACAAAACTCGAAGATTTTGGGCAACTCTGATTAACAATGTTTTGAAGAAAAAAAAAAAAAAAGCAGAGAGATGCCATCGACAGTTTTGTTTCATTTCTTCTTCGGATATTCTCTAGGCCCAAATATGGTAGATCCAACTCTCACATTTGTACTCCCCATCTCAATCTGCAAAACGAGGTCACTGATTAGTTGCACAATCTCAATGCAGATCCACGTCGCAATGGCTGCAATTTCAAAAACCCTCGACTGGAAATATAATGAAAGTTCAAATTAATATGCATATAGAAATTATATATTGGATAGGCCAGCATTACTTACAGCTTGCTCAAAATCATTAGACATTCCCATAGAGAGTTCACATTGTTCTTCTGGTATATCAAGGGCCTTGCAAACCTCACTTCTGCAGTCTGCTAATGTCTGACAACAACTTATAGACCCAGTATCAAAAAAATTGAGCACAAAGAATCTAGGCAAAGAAAACAGCAATAAAGGATGCTTGCATAAAATTGAAGAATATGTCAGGCTATCACCTTTAAGTTTTCTGGGGTTGATGAATAATCAAGCATTCCAATTGTCATTAGGCCACAAAACTCGAGATTTGGGCAACTCTGATTAACATGTTTGGCAAGTTCCACACACCCTGAGGGCTCAACCCCATATTTTGCTGCAACAATAAGACAGAGACTAAAAATAGATACTTAGAATAATACCGGATGCACTAAGGTAACAGTAAGAAATCTAAAGATAAAATGCAAGATATCGAAATTAATAATATCTTACAATGTCTAGTTCATAATAAAAGAGTTACTACATAAAAAATCATGTCATTGGCCATCGGCATTAGAATCACTGATTTGTCGCAAACGACAGAGATGTAGGCTAGAGAATAGCATGAACCAGACCTAGCGAGTTAAGACCATATGCAGTATAAGTATATACATATGTACTATGGCAAATTACTCAGACACCTGCTTTAAGAAAGAACCAGAGCTACTCTAACCTGTCATCAAGTGCATAATCTAAGGGAACTTCCTACGCAACTCAACTCAACAAGCAGTGAACCAAACAAATAAAATACATAGTATGATTCTCTTCTGTGAAATAAATAATTAAATAGTTATATTTTTGGCAAGATTGATAATCAGCAATTCATAGCTCTCATATATAATAATGAGATGACAGCTGCAAGAATATATCAACCAATCGCTCGTAAAGTAAAACCATGTATATGTTGGTTGATTTCATGAAAAAAAAAAGAAAAAAAGAAAAATCAAATGATGCAAAACATAGCCTAGACTGAACTGTTACTATAATGGCCCAAATCAACTGGGTGAATTTCCATATTCCTTGTCTATATAAGCTCCCATTAAGGCAATAGCACTCTGGAACTAACATCCAAAAGTAAGTTACAAAATCGAATACAATACTAATTAAGGCAATAGTTTGAACTTAGAGAGATGAAGAGGCAAACAAGTCTACTGCAACATGACTTGATTTACTCACACTCTTCACCACTGGTGTTCACTTGGACTAAGACCTTCAAACGTTTCCGCCCCAAATTTCCAACAACACGATCAAGATGATTAGCAATCTGCAAAGAGCATAAGGCTTGGTAAATTCATCAAGAAATATACCAACTAAGACTCTTGCAAAGATGCTGCCGTAATATTTTCAATACAACAGAGAACCATTTCTGATTGATATACCAATCCCAAAATGTTAATAAATGAAAAATCTTTGTGCATACAGTATGAATTAACTAAAATAGCTCTTCAAACCAATTAATTTGCATCACAATAAAGGCATATATTAGAAAAATCCTTACCTTCTCATCATCGACAGACTCCACCATCGCAAGATTTGGTACACCAGCTGCAAAAGAACAAACGCTGAGCATAGAGTCTATTATCCCTAATTATCAAACTCATCTGAAGAGCAACAACCTGAATTTCTAAAATAAACACAGAATTAAACATACACAGTAAAGGCTTCACTTTATTGCTCTGTAGATTCCCAATGAAATGCCACTCTATGTCCTCCGGTAGCTGCAATGGGCATCCAATATTATTGCCATGATTAAACTTAATTGATTGATAAATTGTAGCATGATAGGGAGATTGAAAAAACTCAAGAGGAGAATAGAATAGGCACCTGAGGAGCTTTCTCGATGAGTTCTTGAACGTAGTTTTCGCCAAAACACCGGTGACCGGCGTCGTATACTTGGCGGATGATAGCCACCGGTTTAGTCTTGCTTACGGCCACTACTCGGATCTGCTGCGACCCACGGCCAGCCCGTTGTGCAGCCTGCTGAACTCGCTGAAGAACAGAGCGGAGGGCCGCCGCTGCCACTCCGTCCATCGCGGCGGATGCTGCTGCCATGTCAGCTTGTGGCGATTGTTCTATTGCGTCATCTAACTGGGTTTGATCTTCCAGATCGTTCATTTTCTCTGAAAATCCTACAAGTTCCCACTTCGCAGTTGGGCCAAGAGAGTGGATGAAACGTTGCGTTTTAGGGAGTTGCTTAGTGCTTACCCATCAACTTTTACCGTGTGCTTATTTTTTGTAATATAGAATAATAAAAAATTTGATGTTATAAAGAAAAGTAACTATCTGACAAGAAAAAATAAAAATTAATTGCAATTGTTCTGTAATTTATTTGATGTGGAACAAAAATCAAATGTTGATATGAAAAGCCATCCGGTGGTGAATTTTGGGCTTCACCCATCTTAAAATTTCTAATAGAAATGCAAGAAAACCCAAAATTACAAGTATTCCCACATAAATCCATTTCCATCTCTCAGAATGGGCTTGATTACGAATCCCTTCAAATATGTTTGCAATTATCATAGCAAGCAACGCATACCCTGTCAGGTGATGGTATATCTGCCAGTACCTGCGATAATCACCTTCTCTCTTGGGTTGCAGGCACAGGGCAAGAATCTGCAAATCATTTTCCAGCAAGCAAGCAGGCTAATTAAGGGCAAGAAGAAAGGAAAATGGGATGTAAATTTATCTAAAAAGCTTACTTGTAGAGTTGCCAATGTGAATATAATGATTCCAAGAATCCTATGCGTTTTAAAACTTGTGCTCTGTTGCTTGGAAGAAGTCCCAAGCCACAACCCAACACCCCATCCGATTGCACCAATGATGTAACCTGAAGTCTGACAGAGTATGTGCAGATTGTACCATTCGTCGCATTTCAGGGGAGCTTTGCTGAAGTATCTTGCAACAATTACTCCAATGGGCAAAAATGCTCCCCATCCTATCATGTTCAGAATCCCATGAGCCTGTGTTAATCATTTCATGCATTTTAGTACCTAACCAAGGAGTAAGTTATTGAATGATTCATATCATATTATTACATCTTACATTCCTGAAATGATGTCTGTGATGAACCTTCCATGATCCAAGGTAATTGCTAGTTTCTACTCCATTCTCATTCTTGATGGTTTTCGCTTTGACGCCAGTCTGCCACTCGTTTGTTTCCACTGTAGAAACTTCAAGTTTACCGTTGCTAGCCAGAGAAGGAAGAGGAAAGATGAGACTAATTGTTAGGATTACAAGGCAATGTGAAGTCATGGTGGATTGAGATAACAGAAGGAATCCATATAAAACTGTGTAAAAAGATAGTTTATGTTGTTATAATCTATTAAAGCTGTTCCATCAACTACTTTTCGTACTAAGAATTAGAATATGTTCTTTTCTTATTAAGGAAGAGCATCCTGTCTATCTTGATTCAATAGCTTTTTCTACACAAAAATAAGATTTTATTCTCATTTCTGTCCTGCTTCTCTCTCTCTCTCTCTCTCTCTCTCATCCTTTTTTTTATTGGCGTCAGATTGGAAGAGTTAGTTGAGCCTTCGATCCTGCTCTTAATCTTTCTTCACAAATTGGTAATAAGATGAAGCATGCAGTAGCAATAATGGCGACTTTCATCTAGCCATGGTTCACTGATGATAAGGTGTCATCATGTCATTTGATTAACCTGTTAAATGTAAATATCTTTAAATGTTAGTTATTTATGTAATGGTTTAAAGTAAAAATATTCGGTAAAAATAAATATTTGATTAAGCTGTTAAATGTAAAATAATTTTAAAAAATTCAATTAATTATTGTTAAATGTCAAATGTTAAGGGAGATGCCTCCCAATAAATAAATATAATTACCTTAAATATTGCCAAACAACGTGATATTTTTATGTATTTTACTATTTTTAAAAATACGTTTTTCTTGTTTTATTTATATCGAGTTTCTGCCATGGCATGTGACTATGTTTAATAGTAAAATATTACATTTATATATATGAATAGGTGCAAAACATGAATTAAAGGCCTTAATCGTGATTAATCCTCAGGCCAGAGGCTTAGGAATTGATTGCCGAATAGCCTAACCGTGGCCAAACATTTTGACTATTTAATTTGGAAATTAATTAAAAAGTCAAAAATACAAATACAGATTGTCAAAGAAATTTGTTTACGTTTTTTAGAAAGTGCTCCTATAACTAAATGATTCTAATTTCAATCAATCAATTGGTTATGAAGACATACACATTGCATCTTAATCATGTATGCTTATTGACTTAATTAGCTAATCATTTATTTAAGCCTTCATTCCCTCCTTAATCATTTCTATCTCATCGTCACCCTTAGCTAGCTAATGGTTTTTATTGCTTATTAATATATATTCTAATTAACTAATTCATATTTATAATTTTTATTTAATTTAAAATAAAAATCAAATTAAAACCTTTGGCACTCCATCTTTGTAGTTGTGATGAACCATGGGAAACATATTTCTCATTATCTTTTTTTTTTTTTTTAAAAAAGAAAATATTTTATATACCACCATTTCTGTCCATAAATATATAAATCATTTTAGAGTAATTGTTTCTTAAAAATATAAGTCATTTTGAAAATATCAAGAAGTAATCAATAATTATTTCTTTGAATTTTTTAAAAATGATTTAATCAAATTAATAATATTTATAATTGAAGAGAATTATTTTTTTTTAATTAAACGGCCTCTACTGGCGGGGGAGTAATTTCATTTATCTTATTAGAAGTCAATGAGCGGCCGTCAGGAAGTGATTTTATAACGGTTTTTCAAACCATGTTTCCTAGTTACTTGTACTGCTATTATTTTCTCCTGAAAACGGAACTACGTAACGTGCTATAGCCGCCAACAACCAAGATACATACCCAATTTAATCAATAAGGCACTAACCATATATATATAAATATATTTAGAGATTAAATATTTTATTCTTCAACATTACATAGAAAATAATTATGTTTATTGAAAAATAAGCAAATTTATATTATTAAACAAGATCATTAAACAAGATCATTATACACAACTTGCAAATAAAATCAGAATGGACATTACCCTAATTCTTTATGTCAGATGTGAAATAAGAACCAGTTGCTAACTCTATTTAATGATCTTATATTTTTACATACTCTATTAGATTATTATATAAATGAACGGAAAATAAATTAATATACTGAAATTAACGTAAAATGGAGACTGACCTAACCACTGTTCAGTATTATTGAATTTTATTATACTAATTTCTTTGGTTTTTATTTGAATTAATTCATTTCACAAGGCCGTTGAATTAGACCACTCCACTAATGCCCAAACGACATTGACTTATCACATGCAAATGCACTCTTCTTCTTTTCTCCGCTATAAATATCTTCCATATCCCTCCATTCTTCTCCATCCCATTCTCATTGATAAGGTAATTACTTCAATTGCCTCTCTCTCTCTCTCTCTCTCTCTCTCTTTCACGTTCAGAACATGAAGACTCTTAAGATTTTCCTTTTGGTGGCCATGCTTATGGCTTTCGCTGCCATTGCTTTGTCATCCCAAGAAGAATCATTTGTGGACGATAACGATGACACCCTAGACGAAAATTCTGATATTCCTTGGCCTGAGAACCAACAAACAACGCCAACTTCTCTGCGAGGAATCACAAACCGGTTTCTTGCCCAGGCAAGCCGAGAAGCGATGACATGTGATAACTATCCTAGGGTTTGCCGTGCGAAGGGCAGTCCAGGGCCTGACTGCTGCAAGAAGAAATGTGTTAATGTCGCAACAGACAAGACTAACTGCGGCAAGTGTGGGAGGAAATGTAAGTACCCTGAGATTTGCTGCAAAGGGGCGTGTGTGAATCCAATGTCGAACAAGAAGCACTGTGGAGGTTGCAACAACAAGTGCAAGAAAGGGAGCACTTGCTCATATGGAATGTGCAGTTATGCATAGACCGATATAAACCCATTTATTAATTATTTTGTGCTTGTGATATGAATAAGAGCGACCATCATCACCATAACATAAGATGATTAAGGTTCGCTGGTTTTTATTCATTTTTTTATTTATGTATGTGAAATCGTGTGATAAGAATTAATGTATTCCTAGTCATCTTGATTTACTTAATGTTAGTCCTCGTCTCATAATTTAGTTGTATACTGCATGTGACTTTTTGTAAGTAAACAGCTGCATGTGAAGTTGACTTCACTAACGATAAAACACTACAGTTAAATTTAGGTTAACGGACAAGAGGGAATAATTAACTTTTCCTCATTAAACAATGTAATTTTTTCAATTCAATTTGGAGACATTTTAATTTTTTAGGTTTGAGGGGAAGATAATGCATATTTTCTTTCATTTGATATTTTTTTCACTCTTTCCAAATAAGAGAAAATCGTTCTCATCACATATAAATCCTTCTTTCTATATAAAACCTGAATTTATGATGCACTGCGACAAATTTGGAACTTGGACTCAAATCTCTGGAGCATTCAAAACCCAAAAAAGAAAAAAAGAAAAAAAGAAAAGAAAAGTCAAACGGTTTGTAAAAGCAACGACCGGTCGTTCGACTATCACCCAATGTTGCTCATTGTCAAACTTATCCTTAAACGCAATCGTTTTAATTAAGCTGTTTTCAAAGTCGGTCCGCAAGCGTTATTCTTTTTCAATGCCGACAACGAAAGACGCCCTAGTCGTTTGATAGCAACGACGACGTTTAAAAAAATACTAAGGATCCCATGAGTGCTTTGTTGATCGAGGGAGAAGGCTTAAAGTTATTGGCAAGTCAACAAGCTCGTGCAACCACGTCTAGAAGCAATCCACATCCTACCAAATCGAACTTCAACTATAACCGACGTCGTGTGATCCATCTCCTTGTGTTGTGTATATATATATTTTCCTTTGTTTCTCCATTTTAGATTCATCCAAACACAATATCAGTCCATGGCCTCACTCTTCCTTTCTTCTCTAGTATTTGCAATCTTAGTTGCTTTAAGCTTTCAAGCTCATGCAGACAATTACAACGAACCCAAACCCTTATCAGCCTATCTCCCTAGCAATGTTGAAAGCATCTTCAACACCATAGACTCGTGTTGGCGCACTGACCCCAATTGGTCAAGCAATCGACAAGCTCTGGCTGATTGCGCAGTGGGTTTTGGCCAAGCTGCCATGGGAGGGAAATATGGAGATATATACGTAGTCACCACTCCAGAAGATGACCCCATAAATCCAAAACCAGGCACGCTTCGATATGGTGCAATCCAGTCAGAGCCTCTTTGGATAACTTTTAACGAGGATATGGTTATTACGCTCGAAAACGAGCTTATAGTGAATAGTTTTAAGACAATAGATGGAAGAGGAGCTAAAGTAGAGATTGCAAATGGACCATGCCTAACAATTGAAGGTGTTAACCATGTTATTGTACATGGGATTAGTATCCATGATTGTAAGCCAGGAAAGAGAGGTCTTGTTAGAAGCAGCCCTACGCATGTTGGCGAACGTCTAGGATCGGATGGAGATGCCATTGCTGTTTTTGCATCTTCTAATATTTGGATTGACCATTGCTATCTTGCTAGTTGCACTGATGGCTTAATTGATGTCATTCATGCTTCAACTGCCGTTACCATCTCTAACAATTATTTCTCCCAGCACGACAAGGTAATATATAAGCCCCCCAAAAAATGAAAATTAAATCCTCTCTATATAGCTAGTTTGCAAGGAAGATTGGATTCTGTTGTGATGATAAATTAATTAACATATACTAACAGGTGATGCTGTTGGGGCACAATGACGAATATACTGCAGATAAAGTTATGAAAACCACTGTTATCTTCAACCATTTTGGCACTGGACTCGTCCAAAGGATGCCAAGGTAGCCTATTACATTGTTTAATGATGATTATAAATAATTCTAGTTAAATTATGCGAAATTTGGTGTTTATATGTTAATTAATTGCAGGGTAAGGTTTGGGTATGCCCATGTTGCTAACAATAGGTATGATGAATGGCAAATGTATGCAATCGGTGGCAGTGCTGATCCCACCATTTTTAGCGAAGGCAACTACTTTATTGCCAGTGATTCCAATGCCAAAGAGGTTACCAAGAGAGAGGCCAGTGGAGGATGGAAGAATTGGAAATGGAGGACTTCAAAGGATGTATTTATGAATGGTGCTTATTTTATTCCTTCTGGATATGGAAGTTGCGCTCCAGTTTATTCTCTAGGTCAATCGTTTCCAGTTGCCCATGGCTCTTTGGTTCCCTCTTTAACATCTGATGCAGGGCCACTCTCCTGCATTACAGGAAAACTTTGCTGATCGAGACCAATATTTCACGCAATATTCCATTGGAAGACCGACGGTCTTCCTATTTTGCTTAAGCAAAATAATATCTTATGGATTTTAGATAAAATAGAAATTTTTATGCAGTTTTTCGGGATTTATAGAAGAGATGAGGTCTAATTCTTGTAACCTGAATCTTATTGTAACTTGTTTTCTTTAATCATTTCGGTTTCTTTTGTAATGTTGACCGTGGCAGAAAGTTTGTAAAGAGCTTGGAGGATTAATCAATCAAGAAAATACTTTCAGTTGAATATTTTTGTGCACTCCAAATATCAAGAAGTTCAAACAAAAAATATGCTTTCTTGAACGTATTGCCGGGTTATCCCTCCATAAATAATAAATAAAAACATAATTGACATTATTTATCCTCTTCTTCAAATACTTATTTAACAAATATATATCTCATAATTTATATTTTTATTGTTTAATAATTCAGTTTACAATTAAATTTATATTTATAGTACAATTTTAAAATAAAGGTGCAAGCGATAATGGCCATTTTAGAGTGAGATTAAAATAACTCTGAAAGATCAAGGTAAAAAATATAGTTTAGCCTATATATTATTTCTTTTCAAAAAATAAAATTCTATTACAAAAATTTACAGAAAAATAAAAATTTCCCTTCGATTTCTTGTTTTTAGTAGCGGTATTTTTTTCTCTATCATTTCAAGAGATCATTTTTACCTACTCGTGGTGTCTGAATCTGCACTATCCAATTGTCTATTATTGATAAATAAAAATACAGTACAAAAAATATAGGTAGAAAATTTTGAATTAAAATAAAGAAAAAGACAATTTTTTTTAACTATATTTATATATACTCCACTTGTTAATATATAATTACTTTATGGGAATATAATCATATTAATTATAAATCATTAAATATTGAAAGCTCACACATTACTACTTTCATATTTTATTATTTTTAATATTTAATATTTTAATTATTTCATTATTTCAGGGTATTTATTAAAATTAAAAATTTTACGTTTATTTATAATAATTATATATCATTAAATATTCCTATTTTATTTTTTACTATTAAAAATATTTTATCTTTAGTGATTTTTAATATCTAAAATTTCAATTATTAAATTATTGTATAAGCTTACATAATACAAAATTATCTTTAATTTCCATTTAGAGAGGGTATAGAGCGTTACAAGTACTACATTTTTTTAAGCATTGGAAAGTCAACTCGCGGAAAAACAAAGGCATTAAGTTCGTTGACCAAAATACTAACGTCATAAAATATTATTAAAAAAAGAAAAACATATCGTGCAATCACGTTGACCAAGCAACTCGACTATAGATCGTGTCTGCCACCTTCTACTTAACTGTGTCCTCCTTCCTATATACTTCACTTCTTTTCCCCATTTGCTTATCCTCTCCAAGATTACACACCATGTCCTCATTAGCCCCGCTTCAAGTTCTTCTTCTGTACTGTATTACTATTTCACTTGCCTTTCAAGCACATGCACTGGACTCCTACTACAAGCCTCTATCAAGTTATCTCCCTAAAAATTCCAAGAAGATCTTAAACACAATAGACTCATGCTGGCGTACCAACACTAAATGGGCAACAAACCGCCGCGCCTTGGCCGACTGCGCGGTGGGTTTTGGCAAAGGCGCCGTGGGAGGGAAATACGGTGCTATATACGTAGTCACTAATCCGTACGATGACCCAGCAAACCCCATGCCGGGAACCCTTCGTTATGGTGTTATCCAAACAGAACCTCTATGGATAATTTTTGACAAGGACATGGTGATTACACTTAAAAATGAGCTTATAATAAATAGTTTCAAGACTATAGATGGGAGAGGGGCTAAAGTGGAGATTGCAAATGGACCTTGTATAACAATTCAAGGTGTTAGCCATGTTATTATACATGGAATAAGTATTCATGACTGCAAGCCAGGGAAATCAGGCATGGTTAGGAGTAGTCCTACACATGTGGGACGTCGAGGAGGCTCTGATGGGGATGCGATTGTTATATTTGCTTCTTCAAATGTTTGGATTGACCATTGCTATATTGCTCGTAGCGCAGATGGCCTGATCGATGTCATTCATGCTTCAACTGGTGTCACGATCTCTAACAACTACTTTGCCCATCATGATAAGGTGCTATTCATTTTCTTATAAAAGGAAAATCAAAATTCGCCGTCGAGTGATTTCTGCATATATTGATACAATTGCTCTAATTTACAGGTGATGTTGCTTGGACACAATGATGGGTATGTCGCAGATAAAGTTATGAAGGTAACAATAGCCTTCAACCATTTTGGCACTGGACTTATTGAGAGGATGCCAAGGTGCGTAATTAGGGAAATATAATAAATCTACTAACTCATATTATAAATTGCCAACGCAATTAATTAATAAAATTATATAATTGCAGGGTGAGATTTGGGTATGCCCATGTTGCTAACAATAGATATGATGAATGGGAAATGTATGCAATTGGTGGCAGCGCTAATCCAACCATCTTTAGTGAAGGGAACTATTTTATAGCGCCAGATAGAGGTTTTTCAAAGCAGGTTACGAAAAGAGAAGCCAAAAATGGTTGGAAGAATTGGAAATGGAGATCCTCTAAGGATGTATTCATGAATGGTGCTTATTTTGTGCAATCTGGATATGGAAGCATTGCTCCACCTTATTCTCGGATTCAATCATTTCCAGTTGCTCCTGGCACTATGGTCCCTGCTTTAACATCTGATGCAGGTCCTCTGCACTGTGTTCTCGGTAAAGCATGTGGATATTCTTATTAGACCTATACACCTAGTTAATTATAATCTTTAAGTTAAGTAACATTCGAGAGCTATTTTAATTTTAATGAAGCTTGTATCATCTACAGTTTTCAGAGAGCATATGTAATATAACAATAAATTTTCCGAAACAAGGTGTAAACCTACTTAATATTATATAAAAAATAATTACAGAATATAAAATCAGCGATGACGATGTGAGCAATCCATGAATAAAGAAATTACATCGTATATTAATTATAAACCCGACGAGAACAATGTATGAGTAAAGAAATTACACCATAACTATTTAACTAATTAAGGAGGCTTGTTAACTAATAAAGAGCTAAAAAAGCAATTCAAAAAATAAGAAAAGACAAAAGTATTGGCATTTGCTTTAGTTAATGGGTTTCCTTAATCAGAAGAGCCTGTTTTCATTGCTCTGAACCCCACATGTTACTGGTGCTTTAGCTCTAACCTTTTTCCAATACCATATGCCAGCACCAATTCCTAAGGCCCCAGCAGCTGAAACTCCAGTTACAGTGCCTGCAACCACAGTAATAAAATTTATCCCTATCTTTCTATATATTCTTTAAAGTTAAGTAACATTCGAGAGCTATTTTTAATTTTAATGAAGGCTTTGTATCATCTACAGGTTTTTTTCAGCAGAGCATATGTTAATATAAACCATAAATTTTCGAAACAAAGGTGTAAACCTACTTAATTTATTATAAAAAATAACATTACAGAATATAAAATCAAGCGATGACGATGTGAAGCAATTCCATCGAAATAAAGAAAATTACATCGTATATTAATTATAAACCGACGAGAACAATGTATGAGTAAAGAAATTACACCATAACTATTTTTAACTAATTAAGGAAGGCTTGTTAACTAATAAAGAGCTAAAAAAAGCAATTTCAAAAAATAAAAGCAAAGACAAAAAGTATTGGCGATTTGCCTTTTAGTTAATGGGTCTTCCTTAATCAGGAAAGGAGCCTGTTTTCATTGTCTGAAACCCCACATCGTTACTGGTGGCTTTAGCTGCTAAACGCTTTTTCAATACCAATAATGCAGCACCAATTCCTAAGGCCCCAAGCAGCCTGAAACTCCAGTTACAGTGCCCTGCAAAACCACAGTCTAATTAAAATTTATCCTAATCTTTCTATATAATATAATATATATATATATATATATATTAAATCCATATATTAATCCTAATTTATTCAAATTGGATATGATAGATCAAAAATAAAAGAAATTGAAATAAACCATAAAAGTAAAAATATGCTAGACCTGCAATGGCTCCTGCACTGCTGTGCTGCCTAGAAGTGCCTCGATCTGCAAATTAGTACCGATGTCTTTTAATGAGACAGAAAGTAACAAGTTGCATTTCCAAATGAAAGCCTTAATTAAAATTAAACAAACATACCGTTGCAATAAGTGGTTGTATTTCTATCGTTACACATACACAAGAAATTCTGTGATTGTGTGTTAAATCCACAAGTTCCACCTCCTTTGGTCATGTCTTGACACTCGAGGCAACTCGTAGTCACTGGAATGTCAAAATCAATCCTAATCCCATATTCAGGGACTTGATCATAAGGAGAATTTGCACCATTGTTTCTCCAATAGATGCTTGTATAACTGGCACAATACTTGAGCATAAGCCGTAAAGATTCAGTTGCTTTAGGGGAATAAGAGCAGCAAGAACTGGTGCCCAATGCAGTAGCACATCCTGGCAAATGCCTGCAAAGATAACTTGCACTATCACATGTGGAATCACACTGATCAGGAAACCGCTCGCAGAAGATAGGCTTTGGCTCAACAATCACATTTTCTTCGCTGCAGTTGAAGAAAAGATAATCATTTTGAGAGGAAAGTGTGAAATGTGTGCTTGTATCAAGGCTAAAAGGCCTAGTTGCCCTAAACTGATTGCCATCTTCACATTTCCACATGAATTTATCAGTGACTATGATATGGGGATCAGAGTAGCTGATGCTGCGTACTTGGTATCTACCGGAAGGCGTTCGAACCTCGAGATTTCCTGAATCAGTGCAAACAAGTATATGTCTATAATAAGGGCTGCCACATCCATCATCGATACCAAATGGATAGTTTATTGGAATAGTGCCACAAGAGGTTCTGCAATGGCTGGCTTGAGCTGTTGTAAGGCTAAAAAAAGGTAGAGTAAGTAAGACAAACAGGAAACACAAAGAATGATAAATACAAAAACATGACAGAAGATTATTTTCTGATATGGTTTTGCAAGAGATGAAGAGAGAACCCATTGTAAAGATATTTTATGGAATGTTTCAATGAGCAATTAATTATCCCATAATGGTGAGCAGTTTAAGGATATAGTAGGTGCAAGATGAAATGAATAAAGTGAAGGGTTAATGAGTGAGGCAGATGGAATCTCTAAGCGTTTCTTTTGTGTTCTTTTTCTCTTTTCTCTTTTTCCTTTGCAGTCTTTTACATATACTCTCTGATTTCATAGTGCTTTACTGCTTTTGCTTTAATGATTTCTTTTAGAAGGTTAATTCTAGAGAGGAGAATATTGGACAAGTTAATGATTGACGGGCATGTGAGTTCTATCAATGCTGAAGCTTTAGTTCGGTTCTTCTATCTTTGGTTTTGCTCTTTCTTGGATATATACAGACACCAAGCCTTGAGCTCCAACAGAAAACCCAATTTGGTCTACTTTCTAATAAATTGGGTTTTATTGGGCCTTTCGAAGTAATAAGTTCGTGGCTGCAGCCATTTCATTTCAATGTTCACTATTTTTGTAATCATGGGCTTCATACCGTACCAATGGATTTGTTTGGGATTCGTGCGAGCAATTCTCATTTTTTAATTATAAATTGAATCAAATCAAATCAATTTAATCGGATTCTGATAATTGTTTTAAAAATTTAATTACTAATAAATTTGGTTTTTAATTTTTTGTACAGTTATTATATATATATATATAATAGAATTTATTTTTAATCCCAAAATAATTAGTTGGATTCGAAATAACCGAATTCAAATTAAAAAAAGTCGATTTAAATTTTAAATTCAGATATCATAAAAATATATTCAAATAAATTAAAACCGAATTAATTCATTTGATTTGATTAACCGTTTAATCCGTGGAACGGGAGGAGGGTCATGGCTGTCCTTGTCCAAAAAACATGGTCAATA
This sequence comes from Jatropha curcas, assembly GCF_014843425.1. Next base: position 68,521 of record NW_023590947.1, on the reverse strand, counting down.
ATTGTTATCCAAAACTCCGTTCACGGGTATGGCTGCTATAGTGGAAAATTGAAGACAAGTTGAAAAAGGATTGTAGTTAACGTTATGAAATGTGAACTCTCAAGTCTTATTCATTAATGCAACTTTGAAAATGAATCCGATACTCATATATAATTAATAAACAAGACCAACCACAACATGCATGCATGAATTGAAGACCATAACATCAACCTTTTTTTTGTTTTTCCCTTTTCAAATTCTGCCTTAACGCGAAGCTCGGTCTAGGATAGTATGAAAGGTAATATCCTGGGATACTACTTACAACTTCGTCTACCAATGAGTAGTAGTCGAACGCCATTCCTTAATTTTGACGGTCCAACGTACCGTACTTCCAATTTTCAACTTTTTGGTTCAGCTTTCTCGTGCTTTTTTCTATTCGGCCGACAAAGGAGACGTGCCCCCACAGTCCACTCACTTTTGATTGGAGGTTTCCTTCCTTCGCCTCCGCTGCCCCCATTTCATTTTTTCATTACGTTTACAACAGCTTTATTTCTTTCTTTTTTTTCATTACATTTTTTCTTTCATTTGTATCTCATAATAATAATAATAATATTTTCTACCATTTCCACATCAACAAGGGAGAGAAAGTAACTAAAAAATAATTCATAATTTATGGTCAAATCAAAGATGATGTGATCATGTTTTTAAGTTTTTCTATGCAAAATCCCAAGTATTTGTCTTTTTATATCTTTGTTTACATCGTGACGTCTTAAATTAGCAGTCGGTGATCAGGTCTTATAATAGTCGTATGGTTAATTGATTGGGAGCCAACTAACCTGAGGACCAATTAATATAGGCATAAGGCACTTGATAAATGCCAACTACCCATTTTAAAGAAAGGCATAAGCCATACCACTTTGCCTCAGTTATTAGAAATTCAAGTCATAATGCGTCAGCAGATCATCAACAAAAAGCTACGTTTCAAGTTGCAGGGACCAATAAATTTTTGTTGTATATATATAATGCTACGAAAAGCACAGCCATAAGTGGACTAAAACCAGGAACTGGTTTGCTGTTTCTTTGACAATGAGTGATGGGTTCCTTTTACGATTTTAATTCTTTATAAGAATTAATTAATATTTCGAAATTTTACTTAAAATATATGGCTAGCTATCATCTTCCTTTTTGTGGGTATTAATTTAACGTTTGAAATTAAGAGAATTCCCTTTGAACTATGGAAGCAAAATAATCAAAGTAAGCTAAATCCCACTGGAATAAGAAGGTTTTTTCTTTTTTTGAACAAATAGAAATCAATTTAAGTACGTACCCATTTGCTTATTCACCTTAATATATATATAAACGGCGTTTTTCTTTAAAGAAACCTAACCATCTTGAAGAAAATGGTAAAGGGTGAATCATTTTTAGCAGCAGAGAGAAGAATATAGGAAAATGTTAAAAAAAGAAAAGAATAATGGAGAGTGTGAAACGTATCAAGATGTGGGTAGCACCAACACGCAAACATGTTTGTCCCAGTGCCGTTTGAGTGATGGCTGTTGTATAAATGGTCTTGAAGCAGCCTGCAACCATTTTTTTTTTTTCCATGGTTCCGAGCTGTCAAAACCTAACCTCACACCAAATTTCTACGTCATGCAAGTAAGCCACGTGGGGAGGTATCTATATTGGTCATCGGAAATCCTAGTCAACTCTGTCTTTTTCTTCTATGTTGATTTTGTTTTTCTCTTTAGTTTGAAAATCTTGATTGTTTAATCGAATGGGTATTGACATTTTGTGTTTTTATATAATTTGCGTACACATATTGTTCCTTCCTTGGCTGCTTCCTTTGAATATATATAATATAATCCCTTAATTAAATAAGCAGCTAATACCCAAATTTAGGGAATAATTAGACGATACCCACAAGAAAAAAAGAATGATTCTTTTTATAAAAATACAGCTGCAATGCAGTCCTGCTAATATGGACAGTTGAAGAACAACACATGTAGTGTCGTTGATATTTGAATATATATAAAAGAAAGCCATACATATTACCAGTTGACTGTCCCAGATGAATTTCTTTTTCTATCTGTCAAAATATCAGAAAGTGAAAAACCTAAAAGAAATTCATATTGGCTCTGTATTAAATTAAAATAAATAATCTTTATTCATCCTAGCAATGAACTACAAATTGTTTATCTCATCCCACTGGGATCTGAACCGAAAATAAAACCTTGGGATCACAGATTAAGTTCTGAAAATCAAACCATTAAAATATTATAGAACCTTACTTCACACAATTAAAATGCTCGTGTTGCACTTTTATGTCCATCTCTAAAGGAATGTCTACACTCCAATCTATAATAATCTGTTTGTCAACAAAGAGTAAAAGTACTTTTTTTACATGCATGAACAGAAAATGAAATATAATTCGGATTAACAAGTAACTAAATCCTAATCCTAACAGTAATGGAATTGTTTTTTTTAAGTTGCACGATCCATTACTGAGAGCTAGGGCCTAATAGTCAAAAAATGGCAATAAGAGTGATATGTTTTTCACTTTCTGAAAGGTATGATGTTGAAATTTCTTGAAAAGACAAATGGGGGATGATAGTCAAGGTAAATAAAGGAAGCTAGATTAGCATAGTTGTTTTCCAAGTTTAGAACCACCACTGTTTGTCTCTAACCTCACCCATGTTGGAATGAAACTATGGATGGATGGATGGAAGTAAAAGAAAAGTACGTCACTACAAGTTGAAAATCAAAAGAAATGAAAGCTTTGGATTCATTAACTAATCAAGATTTTGACTCCACCTAATTTCATTTCACCATAATTGCATCTGCAACTGCCCCCTTTTCCTTTCTCTGACTCACGTGTTTTGTTTTGTTTCTTTTCCTTATGTATAATTGTTTTACAGAATAAAATTATATAATTTTGTGACTAATTCTATTTCGATACTTTGGTGAAATGTATAAATACGATTATAAATACATGGCGGAATAAGAGTTTAGCTAATCATATATAGCAGTCAGATCAGAACAAATGAAAAAGAAATGCTAAAAAGTCAAAGCAAGCGACTCGGTCCCACGTGTAAACAGTCAACATGGTTACCGGAGAGACGAGATCTGAAACGTGATGTCTAAACTGTAAACCCAAACGTGGGGCCATACCCATAGACTAGGCCGCTGCCCAGCCCGATCTCCAGTCATAAACTCCTTACCCGGGCCGTCAAATTCGTTGACTCGGCCCCTCTCTTCCCTCTTATTTTATTTTAATTTATTTCAATAATGTCCTTTTTCTTTTGTATTTCGTCACGTGGAACGCGGCGCGCTATTCGGGACGGTGGATTCATTTCTTTCTTTTCCTTTTTTCTTTGGGCATTTGATTTGGGAGTGAGTCAAACTCTTTCTTGACGATTTGTAGACGAAACGAAACCCAACCCAACCCCCACCCTCTTCTTTCACTTATTCTCTCTACTGCTTTCTCTTTCCAATCAACCAAACAGTTTCTTTATTTCAAATTCAAGTACTATCCACCCAAATACCCGAATTCAAAAGGTCATCAACTCCTTAATCACATGGGATTAACCAAAATAACCGTAATACCAATAATTAAATCAACCTCACAACTTATATCCAAACCGTAACTATGGTTTATTTAATTACTCTTTAAAATATTCAAAACGATTTATATTTTGAAATTTATTTTTTTCATTTATATTAAATTATACTAATTTAAAGGTAGATTATTTAAGACTATAATTGATTTTTTAATTCTTTAATATACTCTTACTTAATTTACTTTATTACTAACAGTTTTTAAGAAATTATACTATTATTTACAATACTCAAATTTATATAATTGTTTTTAAGAAATAACTATGACCATATAATGGAGTATGTCCGTTATTTTAACTAGAGTTTCTCCTAATTATAGTTTTTTTTTTAAATTTTTCATTATTTTAATAATAATCATCTTAAATTTTTTTAGAAAATTATTGTTGTCATTCAAACAAGATTATTCAATATTTCTTTAATTATTTTATTAAAAATAATTTTTCATTGGAATATTAAATTTCAATAATCAAAACGTCTATAAAATTAATATATTCCCTCCGTTAAATTTGATATTTTTTAATTTAATTTATTTCATTTCACTTATTACTATAAAAAATTAATTATTAATTTTCAATCATATATTTTTTTTACCTCCATTAAATAAGTATAATTATTTTGAAAATTGATAAAAGGTTAATCTTGTTTTAATCGTTTTATAAACTACAAGGATTACAACAGCGTTGTTGAAAAGGACATGGGCCTTTAAGCGGGTAATCCATTTATATTGGTTCTCACTGAGGGGATCCGGACCCACAGCCAGCTGGCCATCTGACGCACCGTCTGACGCAACCGAGGAAGATCCCATCAGTTTATCAGAATTCAGAAATCAAAATCTAATCTAATTTTGGTCTACGTCCAACCCTTTTTATAGCCGACCCAATTGCACCGGTAAAAGACTTCACAGACTTCTCACACATAGCACACCTCCTTTCCTTTTCTCTCTCTTTCTCTCAGCTCTCGGTCTCCGTTTCCTTCTCATCTCTCTCAATCTGTAGCTCATTTATGGACAAAGGATGGGGTCTCACCCTCGATTCTGATCCTCCTCTCACTTTCTTCTCTAACGCCCCCTCTCTAGTAGTAGACTCTTTTCACAAGATTAATAAGCGTACCTTTGACATGTCTGACTCCGTTCGGATGTTTCCCTTCCCGGTCAACCTTCCTGCTAGGGACGATCGCCCTTCTCACTCGCCGGACGATGATGACCGGGTGGTTGTAGGTGAAGTCGATTTCTTTTCGGATAAGAAGACTAGGCCTATTGGAGACAATACTAATAATGATAACGATAATGATGATTCTAAAGCCACAAGCGTCACTGTCAAGAAGGAGAATTCTTATGGCGAAGCCGCTCCAAGGTCCAGTGCCGATGTAAATGTAAGATTTTTAATTCAATTGTAATTTTCATTTCTGTTTTTTCTATTTTATATTTTCTATTCAGGTATATTACGGAAATAGAATTAATTAATGCAATTTGTATTTCTAAATACAGACTGGTTTGCACCTCCTCACCACTGGAAGTGATCAATCAACTGTGGATGATGGAGTATCATCGGATGTTGATGATAAACGATCCAAAAGCGAGGTAGGGAAATATCATCAAGAAACACGGAAAATTGAAACCATTCAAAAAAATTGATTCTTTAACTAGCTTATTAAAGGATTTGATTGATTTTTTGCAGCTGGCCCAATTGCAAGTAGAGCTCCAAAGAATGAATTCAGAAAATCAAAGGTTGAGAGACATGCTTAGTCAAGTGACCAACAATTACAATGCTTTACAGATGCACCTTGCAGCTCTAATGCAACAGCAAAGACATAATCTTGGAACTGAAGCTGCCCAAGAAAACGAGGTTTGTAGACTAATTCATTTTATAATACTATTGATAGCAGTTCTTTTATAGCGCTGGCTAATTGAATTATAACATAACAATTCAGGTTGTTCAAGGAAAGCCTGATGAAAAGAAGCATGAGGTGGTGCCAAGACAATTCTTGGATCTTGGGCCTTCAGCTGAGGCAGATGAGATATCTAATTCTTCCTCTGATGAGAGGACTCGTTCAAGCACACCTCAGACCAATATAGATGCAGCATCGGTCAGAAATAATGGCAAACTTGAGATGGGTTCATATGATCAGGAGAATTCTAGTTTTAGAGATGGCAAAAGAATCGGTAGAGAAGAAAGCCCAGAGTCAGAATCTCAAGGTTGGAATCCAAACAAGCTTCAAAAATTGAATTCTTCAGCTAATAAGGGTATTGATCAATCCACTGAGGCTACCATGAGAAAAGCCCGTGTCTCAGTTCGAGCCCGATCAGAGGCACCTATGGTATGTATATATTTAATTAGCCTAGCTAGTCAGTCTTTCTTATTAAACTATTAAACCGAATTTTTTTAATTAATTGTGTTGTTTGATTGATTAATTAACTAGATAACAGATGGATGCCAATGGAGAAAGTATGGACAAAAGATGGCTAAAGGAAATCCATGTCCTAGGGCTTACTATAGATGCACCATGGCAGTTGGTTGTCCAGTTCGCAAACAAGTATGTTTTGCTTTCATTTTTCATCTCTTCATTTCCATTTCATAGCTTTAAGTGAACTAAAACTAAATTTGGGTACTTAATTTATAGGTTCAACGATGTGCGGAGGACAGAACAATCTTGATAACAACCTATGAAGGCAATCACAACCACCCTTTGCCTCCAGCTGCCATGGCAATGGCATCAACAACAACAGCAGCTGCAAGTATGTTACTTTCTGGATCAATGTCCAGTGCGGATGGCATAATGAACCCAAGTTTACTAGCAAGAGCAATCCTTCCATGCTCATCAAGTATGGCAACGATTTCGGCTTCAGCTCCATTTCCAACTGTAACATTAGACCTTACCCACAACCCAAATCCACTACAAGCGCAAAGACCTCCAACCCATTTTCAAGTCCCATTTGGAGGCCAATCACAGAACAACTTTGCAGGCCCACAATTGCCTCAGGTATTTGGACAAGCCCTTTACAACCAATCAAAATTCTCTGGTCTCCAGTTGTCTCAGGAAATGGGTTCCTCACAATTACACCATCAATCTCAACCCCAACTATTGCACTCATCACAGCAGCCGCCTTCATTAGTTGACACAGTCAGTGCTGCCACGGCTGCCATCACCGCCGATCCCAACTTCACTGCAGCACTTGCAGCTGCTATCACTTCCATTATTGGTGGTGCTAATGGCAACTCCACGGCTGCCACCAACAATAATAGCAATGGCAACAACACAAGCAACAGAAACTAGGGTCCAGTCTCTATTTTTATCCCTTTTTTTTTCTGTTACAGTTTCTTGGTTTCAGTTCTTTTATATTTTTGTTTAGTTCTTTTTGTTCTTTGTTGGGGATAAGAATGAGATGAGATGAGCTGTTCATATTTTTTTGTTCTTAGTTGGGGGGGGGGGGCTGGTTGCCACCAACAATAATAGGCAAATGGCAACAACACAAGCAACAGAAACTAGGGTCCCAGTCTCTAGTTTTACCCTTTTTTTTCTGTTAACAGTTTCTTGTATTCAGTTCTTTTTATATTTTTGTTTAGTTTCTTTTTTTTCTTGTGGGATTAAGAATGAGATGAGGATGAGCTGTCATATTTTTTTGTTCTTAGTTGGGAGGGAAGGGAGAACACAAAAAAAAAAATTAAATTCTTGTTATTTTTCATTTTGAATGGGGGGGGGGGGGAAGAGGTTAGAACACAAAAAAAATTAAATTCTTTGTTATTATTTCATTTTGAATAACTTTCTAATTGTTAAGGAAATACAAGAAAGGATAAAATCAAGTTCAATGTGCCAATTGATGCTACTCCTCTCTTGCTTTTTTTTTTTTTATTTTTTTATTTTTGAATTATTTAGCTATTTGTCTGAGTATCAACCATGGAAAATTAGAAAAGAAAAGTTCAAAAGGAAAGAAAAAGAAAAGCCAACGAATATGGTGTTCTTAGCGGTCAAGAAATACGGCTATCACCATTTGACACGTAAAATAGTTGGAGTATAATGAAGGTAACCGGAAACGGGTGAAAGTTGTTTTCAAACAATATGATTGAATTATTATTTTTTTCATAATACAAATTAACAATTATACAGTCTTTTTCGATATTCAATTTGGAAAAATAATATAAAGAAAACGTTGGGTGGAAGTTTCGTGGATCATGAATATCCATTAAAGATTGTTGACTTATTTTGATTGAAATGATAACGTCATCCTCATTTAATTATTATTAGAAAAATACGAATAATCCAACGTGGAACTTTGTGGTCGCACCGTACGTGATCTACCGTACAATAATCTTTTAATCTGCCCTTCTTCGACTTTACCGTTTGTTTTGAGCACATGCTTTCATGTGATTGGTGATTTCGGACACTCGTGAATGATTATTCCAATTGTCTATCCTCTTCTTTTATTGGGTTTCATATTACTTATATGACAAAGCACATAATAATCGTCATCTAGAATTATAATTATAGAAGGATTTGCGAAAATTGTTTACGTTAGCATACATGTACTTGGATAAATACATGTTTTTATTTATTTTTTTATGAAAAAAAGAAATGACTCGACTAGCTATTATAAAGCAAGGAAAATCACATATCTCCAAATTAAGGAAGATGGTTCAAGATATATAAACCTAAATGCAAAGAAGCAGAAAATAGCAAATCAATTCGCAAGATGATTTACTTCTCGAAAATAGGAATAAATCTAAAATGAATATCATCTCAAAGAAAAAGATTAGCCGATTGAAATCAGAGTCAAATAACTGGTAAAACTATTATTTTTAATAAGTAAATGAGAATAACTTGGTAATATTGCCAATATTATCCCAGCAAGGCTTCTAACACAGTAGTTTTACCAATATAATATCTAAAGCAAAACAAACTACCCGGCCTCCCAAGTGATGAGGAGTTAATCAGCCATTGCCGCCATGTAAATGAAGAGAACTATTGGGCCGTGGTTTAGAAAATATAGCATAATAATGGGCCGTGGCCCATTAATGCAAGCAAGTGAGTAACAGCTGAAAATCTATGCAAGTGAATGGGCTTGGAATAAGTTGGGCCAAAACTCATCTAAGGCTCAAGCTTACTTTATGTATATACCATTTTTAGCCTTACCTGTGTGTGTTGATTAATGATAATGAATCATATGTTCCTTGTACTCAACAACCAATCATAGCTGCTTTGCTTTGACATCATTTTAATGAGATGCGGCACAACACAGCACAACTTGCTTCTAGGCAAGCACCTTCCTTTATGCAGTTTGTTGCATCATACTCACGCCTCCTCTATTATTACATACCCCTTCTTCACTTGGCTCATAAGAGAAGAGAGGGCGGAGGGGTCATGTCATATAGCGTCGCGTGCTAAGGCACACCACATTGCATACTTTGTTGACACGTTAGCTCATCATTTAAAAAATCCCGCGTCACGAGACTTGTGCCTCTGACTATTCCATCAGCATCTGTTACAATATCAACGGCCATGATGAGTTTTAACATATTTTTAGCTAAAATAAGGAATCATATTCTATCCTGTTTTAACAATCCCAAAATGAAACGCTAATAAAACAAGAATATCGTGCGTCTGGGAGCGCTTTATCCTTGATCAACGGTTCAAATCAGACGGTTTCGCGTATTCGACGGTTTAGATTAAAAGCTCTGATTAAGATAATAAAACAACATTTACAAGGGAAGCTGAGCTGGGCCCTGTGGGTCTTATGGAGGTGACAGGTTGCCCTCAAGCCCCCACCCCCCACTCACCTTCTCTCTCGCTCAGCGTTCTATTCTATATATTCACCTCTGTTGTGGCATTCTCCTTCATTCTCTCTTCGGTTTTCTCGTCTTCGACAATCTACCTGTGAGTAATGTCTGCTCATATATATCTAATTCGTTTATTATTTTGCTCAATATTGTTTGATCTCTATTTCTCGATTTTTGGCTGTTCTAGCTTTAGAATGGGTTTTCGGCTAGCTTTTTCTTTTTGTTTTGTCTTGAAATAAACGCATGCCACCATGCGTTAAGGTGGTAGTCTTGAAGTTTAGTGGTAATGACTGACTATTTGGTTCGGTTTTCTTTCATTAGTGTCTAATGTAATCTGCTTTGTTTGAAGATTTTGTTGTTCATAAGGAAATCAAAAAGGATACTCAATTACTCCTTTACTGTTGCTGTTGATTCTTTTTTTCCCGAAGAATCTATTGCTGTTGATCTTAGAGATACTTAGTTACTCGTTTAATTTTTTCGTAGACGACCAGTCGTCCAAAGCAGTGATATACTGTCGTCTATGTACTTATCAGATGAACGTCGTTTGATTATTATTATTGAAGTATTAGTTTTAGTTTTTAAACAAATGTAGACGACCCGGCATGTAGTCTTCAGGAATTTGTACACACAACCTATGGAGCATGAAGTCATGAACGGTTATACGACAACATGTTAGGTGCCTGGGTGGTCTTTTATACATCTAGCCACACGTAGGCTGTAACCTGAACAACCAAACGACAACTGGTATAACATTAGGATAAATCTAAGGGTTCTGTTTTGGTGCTAGGATAAAATTTGTTAGTGTTGTTGTTATTATGGACTACTGCTAATTGGAGTGGAGGTTTTCCTTTGGTAAGGACCTGCACATAAATAAGAGGATTTCGTTCAGGATTTTGATTGTCTGCTACTCTGTTTTATTCCAATTGAATAATGATTTGTAGGAATATTACGTTTAATGATTTAATTTTCACTATTTCCCTTCATGTCACTGTTTTCTTTCTGTTATATTTTTATTTTATTTTTTAAGTAAAAGTTAAAGGTGACCTCGATTAACTGAAACAATCTAGGTGTGCCCTGCTAAAGTGGTTGTCAGGCCTCGTGGTTAATGATATTAGCTCCCTCTTTGTTTATATGATACCTTTTAAAACTTGGAAACTCAGCAAAATATCCAAACTGTAGGTAAACATGGGAATCAACTTGAAACCACTGGCATTTTCTCTGTTTCTGCCCGCCCTGCTGTTTTCCTTGGTGTACTCAGTGCCCAATGATGGGTTGGTTAGAATTGGCTTGAAAAAGATTAAATTGGATCAAAACAGCAGAATTGCAGCCCAGCTTGAGTCAAAAGAGGCATCGAGGGCTTCTGTGAGGAAGTATGGTCTTCGGGGTAATTTGGGAGACTCTGAGGATCTTGATATTGTTGCATTGAAGAATTACATGGATGCTCAGTATTATGGTGAGATTGACGTTGGTACTCCTCCTCAGAAATTCACTGTTATCTTTGACACCGGTAGCTCCAATTTGTGGGTGCCGTCGTCCAAATGTTTTTTATCTGTGAGTTTTATGTATTTATCATTTGAGTGCATATCAGATGAACTTTCTTAATTATGCACAACAAATTTATGGATTTGTTTTGCTGTATAGATTGCTTGTTACTTTCACTCCAAGTACAAGTCAAGCCAATCAAGTACCTACAGGCAGAATGGTATGCTTTTTCCTGCAATTAGTTGCAAACTTGCAAAGTGTTCGTATCATTTGCACAAATTTTAGCTTGATTTTAAATTTATTGTGTAGTTTTAATTTATTCATGTCATGTTAGGCAATTTGAAGTTAACCATAAAATTCACTATTTTATGAGATATTTGCTTACTTGAGTACAAACATAGTTTTTCTTTATTTTCTAAACAGAAAAATAAAGAAAGGGAATGATTAAACTCAAATTTCTAGTTTGCTCTGGAGTTAATTGTCCTAATTAATGTAGGAAGTGTGCATATGTGATCCATCAATATAATTCTTAAGCCCCGTTCATTCTTGTGTTATTGTTAGTCAAACCCACCCAATTACATGCTGTACGCAGATTTTTGAACCATTTTCAATTTATCTGGCATGATTAATTATGCAGGGAAATCTGCTGAAATTCAGTATGGTAGCGGAGCTATTTCAGGTTTCTTTAGTTATGACAATGTCAGAGTGGGTAACCTGGTTGTAAAAGATCAGGTAATCTTATGCTTCCCTCTCTTATTTTCTTAGACCTACTTTTGATTTCTACCCTGTTCTCTCGGCTGTTTTATATTCCCTGTCTACGTCCCTGTTTTAATTCTGGGATAAATCTTTTTCAGGAATTTATTGAGGCAACTTCGGAGCCTGGTGTCACATTTTTGGCAGCCAAATTTGATGGTATACTTGGACTTGGGTTTCGAGAAATTTCTGTTGGAAATGCTGTGCCAGTCTGGTATGTGCCTTGTGTTTTTATTTTATTTGGTTGTTTAAGTTTTTTCTTGTTTTTGTATTTTAGTTGAGGCACTTGCATGGCTTGCAGGTACAACATGATTAAACAAGGCCTTATCAAGGAACCGGTGTTTTCCTTTTGGCTTAACCGCAATACAGAGGAAGAAGAAGGAGGTGAAATTGTATTTGGTGGTGTGGACCCAAATCATTACAAGGGCAAGCATACATATGTTCCTGTAACACAAAAAGGCTATTGGCAGGTTGGCTGGTCATTGCCTGTTCAATTGTTGCGCCTAATAAAGGTTGCATGTGTATTCTTCAATTATTTTCTAATTTTGTTTAATTATGCCTTTTTTTTTTTTTTTTTTTTTTTTTTTTTTTTCTTTTTTTTTTGATAGTTTGAAATGGGGTGATATCCTTATTGGTGACAAAACCAAAACTGGTATGTACCCTCTACACATACAATTTTTCAGAATAAAACTAAAATTTTTTTTTTTTTTTTTTTTTTTTGATAGTTTGAAATGGGTGATATCCTTATTGGTGACAAACCAACTGGTATGTACCCTCTACACATACAATTTTCAGAATAAACTAAAACTGTTGTAGTAGTAAAAAGCTGTGTGATTTGATATAATGCATATGTTAATGTGGATAATGCCCATTTGCTTTCTCTTCCAAATATCTGGTCTTTCATCGTTTGGTTCTAACTAGTTAAGCTAACTATGAGCAGGGTATTGTGCTGGAAGTTGCTCGGCAATTGCGGACTCTGGAACTTCCTTGTTGGCAGGTCCAACGGTATGAACACTTGCTTTAAATTTTATTTGTCCTGTTGGATGCTTGATTTCTTATTTAACATGATTTGCTAGCGTATTATTTAGGTACCCTAATACCTCTATCCCTAAATTTGCTTGTGATCACAATCACAAAGTTGTTATCTGATAGTTATGTGGATGGTCCCAGATTGAATGGATGAATAAGAACTAGTTTATTATTAATCATTTTGTACAAGGATTTAGCCCCTTCTATTGCAATCATCTAATCTTGGCACACAGACTTTGAGATTTGAAATTCAGACACTTATCGCTTATGAACAGTTTAGAACTTTGCACTGTTGTGGATTCATTTCTATGCTATTGAATGTTGATTTTGCTTATCCTTTAAATATTTGGGCTGCTTGACTCTTTTTGTTTGTAGACTGTGGTTACCATGATAAATCAAGCTATTGGTGCTACTGGAGTTGTTAGCCAGGAGTGCAAAGCTGTTGTTGCTCAATATGGACAAACCATAATGGATTTGCTTCTCATGGAGGTGAAAACTGTAACTCTGTTAGTAGTTCTTTTATGATCCTCATTTTTTGCTTGAAATAAAAGGAAGGAAAATAATAACAAATAGAAAAAAAAAAGGTCCAATGTAGCTTCTGCAGAGGGTTCACCCATGGTTCTGCTTGTATTGACAGGTTCAGCCAAAGAAAATCTGCTCACAAGTTGGATTGTGCACATTTGATGGGACACATGGTGTTAGGTCAGTTCCTAAGCATGTTGTTCTTTTGCTTTCTTCTTGTTTTTGTTCCTCTCAGAACCTTCTCTCTTTCGCTGCAAGTCATTAACCTTTATACCTCTGCCTGTTGTTACTGGAAAAAGTTTAGTTGGTGATTAATTTATTTGTTTGAAATTGTGCTTAATAGCATGGGCATTCAGAGTGTGGTTGATGAGAGAAATGATAAGTCATCTGGTATTGCTCGTGATGCTATGTGCTCTGCCTGTGAGATGACAGTTGTTTGGATGCAGAACCAGCTGAGGCAGAATCAGACGCAAGATCGTATACTGAACTATGTCAATGAGGTTAAAGAAATTCAAGATACATCTCTCTCTCTTTTTTATTCAAACTTAACATGATACGTCTATTAATAATTATAGAACTATGCCAGCAATGTGAAATTACATGTGCAACACTTTATTTACTGATTGCTTGGGATATGCTTCTCTTGCTGATTGTTATATTACATCTTTCAGCTCTGTGATCGAATTCCAAGCCCACTGGGGCAGTCAGCTGTGGACTGCGGAAGTCTCTCTTCAATGCCTATTATTTCCTTCACAATAGCAGGAAAGCTTTTTGAACTCACCCCAGAGGAGGTTTGTCATTGGAAATTTTCTGCTATTGCTATCAAATGTTATTTTGAATTAAATATCAAATCTCTTTGTTCATTTAGTTTGCATATTAATTCATTGCTCTTATGGCATTTTCTGTGGGTGGTGATCAGTACATTCTCAAGGTGGGCGAGGGTTCGGCAGCTCAGTGCATTAGCGGGTTTACTGGTTTGGATGTGCCTCCTCCTCGTGGACCTCTTTGGTAATCGATACTTATTCATCTTTACTATCAATGATCATACCCTCGACTGATCCTATGGCTCGTTCTGTTCTAACCATTGGTTATTATGGTTCAGGATCTTGGGAGATATTTTCATGGGTCGCTACCACACTGTGTTCGATTTTGGCAATAACAGAGTTGGATTTGCAGAAGCAGCGTAGAGGTTTCCCTTCCACACAATTCCGACTCCTGTGTACTACCAGCATATGTAATATATGTGCCTTTCAAAAATGGTGTAGTTCCTGGAAACTTTATAGTGGTGTTGGGCCTGGCGTAAGAGGCGAATGTTTGCTTGTAAATATTTTTTATGTCTTGTGTGGATAAGCGGATTTTAGTTCAAGAAAATGATGCGCTTCACCTCTTGGTTATGGGTAATTTATCTACTGAGCTTAAATTGTGAGCAGGTGACGACTAAGTTGGGTCTCTACTGTGTAGAATATGTAGAAATCTCCAACCATAATCCATCCTTCTAGAGATGAGTGATGTGGACAGTTCCAGCTGTGTCGTTAGCTTAGCTTTTAATATCTTTCAAATGTGAAATTTCTTGTCAGTTACTGTTGGAGAATTTATAATTATATAAATAATTTGATTCACCAAATACATCATTATTGTATACTCAAATCGAATTAAATTGTTATTATTATTATTATTATTATTATTTTTGTAAAAAAGAATGATAATCTTATGAAATTGAATTACATCAAGCAAGAACGAAAGGGAACTAAATCCTATATATATACATATATCCATCGCACAAAGAAAACGAAGCCCTTGATAAGGAATGAGAAACCTGATTTGCCAACTTTTTGACACAACACAAATTACAAGCAACTCTTTCACAATCCTAAATTATACTACCAACATGAGGATTATGAAGGGTATTTAAATCAATTCATATAAGGTTAAGGTTTGGTTTGGTTGGTGGTTTGAAAAAGTAAGAAGAAAATAATAAAAAAAAATTAGCTTTATATTGAAAACAAACTGTTACTAATTTATTAACATAATACATAATTTAGTAAAAATAAAAATAATTTAACTAATCTAAATGCACATTTTAGCTTTCAACTTCAAACTGCAAACTAAACTAATATTTTGGTTTTTAACAAATTATAAATTAAATCAAATCAATAACTTTTGAATCAGTTTGAATTATATTTGGCAATTTGAGTGATTTGTGGCGCCCTTTATCAACACCGATAATGAACAACAGGAGAATTAAAAAAAAAAAACATTTGCTCTCCTCCAATCTGTCATCAGGGGAGTTTGTTTTTTTGGCAAGAAATAATCTAAAGACCTTAAGTTGGAAGTCTGCCATTTCAATGTTGGTATTTCTTTCAGTAGAGAGAAAACTTGAAGATTTTCTAATTGTTGATTAAAAAGGAAGGTAGTGAAATAATTAAGGGACGAGGTACAACTTGGCTTCGAATTATAGTTCCTAACTTCCAACTTCCAAGTACAAGGATTCATGCATATTACTACAAAAACAAGGTCAACTGTGTAAATATATATACATGACGACGGATATGAATGTAATGCTAATACAAGTTATTTAGTAGAATTGCTTTCTTTGAGGAATAAGCTTAAAACTTAATCCTTTTATGTCACTTTTGAACCACAATTCAAAGGATTGATGCTGAGAAACAGGCAACAAATTTGGGAAAAAGGGAAAGAAAAGAAAATGTGGGGTCCTATAACTTTTACTGAACCGAAGAAATGAAAGGAATAGAAGCCAAGAAAATGGTGGTATAGCCACACGAAACTGAAAATGGTAGTGTTACTTGAAAGGTACGCATCCATAGATACCATCAAAAGAGCCGCCCAAAGCCCCTAACTGTGCTCAAAAGGAACATAAGATGAGTGTGTAAAGAACAAAGAAAGAAGGTTTGGTGTGAGAATGTGAGTTGGAAAATGGCTACTCTAGTTTGTTGGCTGGCTTTCACTTTTCTGTTTTTACAACTACTTCCAACACTTTTGGTTTGGTTTGTTCTATTGGCTTTCTTGGAGTTAGCTGCAACTTACAATTTCAAGGTGTTCTCTTATTATTATTATTATTATTATTATTATTATTATTATTAATCATCTAAAATATGTAATCCTTTCATTTTTACCTTTTTCCTCTTTTTTATTAATCAATACAATATTCCTCTTGAATGCTTCGCCTACAATCCTAGAACAACAAGTACTAGTCTATCTTTATGTTAGTTTTTATGGGTTTGGCACTTTTTAATCAATATCTCTAAAAATAGTGCTAACTTCATTTATTAGATTAAGAAATTACTTATTCAAAATAGCTTGATTTAGTGATTGAAGCGCATTAAATTCACTCTAGTGATCTTGGCTTTTAAATTTAAAAAGGATTAGTCTCTCGTTTGACCGTTAAGGGAACGAATAATTTAATAGAATCCCTTAAATTATCGAAGGTAATTAATGAAGCTCCGTTCGTGTAACTAAATTGTGTACAAGTTCAAGATATCAAATCATGGGAGGAGATTTACTTGCATAAGTTTACATTTTCTAATTAGACTTAAAAGTCCAAGTCATGTAAATTAAGGCATAAAACTAGACTTGTACATGCAAACTTACTCCTAACCCACATACATAAACTTTGGAATATCCCTTACAAATGGTACTACATCCATTGTATCCCATCCTCATATGGCATGTCAATAAATATGTCACTACATTCTATGCACATTCCGCACGTGCTGGCACGTGGGGTAGTATAATTCATACTTAAGCTAATTAAGCATTGGCCATTAAGCAACCGCCCACAAGTCTGGCCAAAAGCTTTCAAACCACACTCCTTTTGCCACTTGGAACTCTCTCCTTTAGAGAGAGAAAGAAACGGCGGCCGCCCATTGGCTATAAAACAAAGCTTCCGAAAAAGCACAAAACATACTAATCGTTGTGTGTGTATATGTATAATATTTTACCTAACTAATATGCCTAACCGAAGCTTTCTTTAAATCCTTCGCTCCTTTCTTCCTCATTTATCCAAAATGGGCTGGACTAGAGGCCAAATCATTGGCCGAGGCTCGACGGCCACCGTCTCAATTGCTACCGTCGACGAGTCCGATCAGGCTTTTGCTGTTAAATCAGCTGAACTCTCACAATCAGAGTTCTTGCAGAAGGAGCAAAGTATTCTCTTTACATTAAGGCCGTGCCCTCAAATTATAGCATACAAAGGATTCGAAGTCACTGAAGAATATGGTAAGCTCTTCTACAATATCTTCTTGGAATACGCACCTGCAGGGACACTTACTGATGCGATTCGCCTCCGTGGAGGGTGTCTTGAAGAAGGCATCATTAGATCATACACTCGAGAAATATTGTTAGGGCTTCACCACCTTCATTCTAATGGGATAATACATAGTGACATTAAATGTCACAATATTCTGGTCACTAGTGATGGGCCAAAACTTGCTGATTTTGGTTGTGCTAGACGGGTTGATCAGTTTTGCTCTGCCACGGCGAGAACTACTATTGCCGGTACTCCTATCTACATGGCACCTGAGGTGGCGCGTGGTGAACACCAGGGATTCCCTGCTGACGTGTGGGCTCTTGGGTGTGCGGTTGTGGAAATGGCCACCGGAAGAGCTCCGTGGACCAATATCTCGGATCCAGTTTCGGCCATATATCAAATTGGGTTTTCAGATAAAAGTATGCCAGAAATTCCAAGCTTTATGTCGAAGCAAGGCAAAGATTTTATAAGCAAGTGCTTGAAGAGAGATCCAGTGGAGAGATGGTCAGCCAGTGAGCTACTTAACCATTCTTTTATTGCAGAGGAGGGTTTTAATGTGGACAGTCCAACAAGTGTTTTGAAGGAGATTAATGTGGATAGTCCAACAAGCGTATTGGAGCACCAAGAATTGTCCTTATGGGACCCAAATGAGGAGGTGGAGACAACTTGGAAATGGACCCATAAAAGCAAAGGAAATCCACATTCTCCAATAGAAAGAATCAGCAAGTTGGCCCAAACCCAGCCCCGAGTACCAAATTGGGAAAGCGATGACAATTGGATTACCGTAAGAGGAAAAGATAGCACCCAAGAAAAGTTTGGCAGCTTCGTAGATGCCAATCAAGAAATGGGTAATAGTTATACTTTAGGTGGGGAATATGTTTCTATTAATTCGAGCCACGACGAGCTGATATCAACCATTGGTGGGCTGACCACATTTAACACTAACGATGCTACTATTCATAAAATATTACCTATGGGTGTTCATTGTTCTTGTACAAATGAGTTAATTTTTGACAAGAAGGAAATACCATTTCAGTGTTCTACTTCTACATTGCAATTCTTGCATAATTTTTCTTTTTCTTTTTCTAACATGTTATCAGGATTACCTAAAATCAACAGGAGTGTTAGAAAATCCGATGAATATAATGAAATTGGTTTGTGGGCAGCTTTTCCCAACTTGATGATTAGTGGACAAGTATGAAAATTCCATCAAATGCAAAGCCATGTCATAAGTTGGCTCCTCTTTATCCGATTTCCTCCAAGCACTAAGCTTCTGATTGGTCTAATCCAAATTTTAGAACCAATGACCTAAGATGTACCTAACTTGAGTACTTCACATCCACCACTTAAAGAAATATTCTATATATACTGTATTTGTTAAAGCACCGACAAACCCTATCTCTAATACAGAGTGGGGCAGTATTCATATTCATTTAGGTGCTTAAGTCCAAATAAACTAGTTTTTCCTTCCATTATCAGTCCTCAAAGAGCATTACCTTTAATTACCTAATTTGTAGGTTTACATAGGCATTTCTAATTGCAATCCTAAACAAAGCCCTAACTTTTATAAAGAAAAAAGGCCCCTATAAGTCAGGGGTCATTTGCCCCCTAAGCTACCAATATATAGTTACACCAATGCAATGGCAGATTGCATATACTCAAAGCTGTTAACTCCATATGTACTTTATGGCAATGGCAGAAAGAGATTGTAGTAGAGGACCACCTTGTGAGGTCATAATTATTAAGGCTTCGGTTGTAAGTGGTCCAAAACCATCAGAATCATCAATCTTAACAAGGCTGCATGCAGGCTATTTCAGAATAAGCCTATCTCTCAGCAGCCATGCTTTGCTATGGAAGATTCTAATGACCGAGTCTTACAGTAATCAACCAACAGTCTGGCAAATGTTTCGCAAGTTTCCTTCCGCTGCTTTTCTCTCCCTATGGGGGCTTGCCATTCTAACACAACTTTCCCTTTCCCTTCTTTACCTTGTTAAGTGTTTCTTTCACTTTCACTTGGTAAAGGCAGAGTTCTTGCACCATATAGGAGTTAACTTCCTCTATGCTCCTTGGATTTCATGGCTTCTCTTGCTTAAATCATCGCCTGTGCCTGTTTCTTTCACTGCCCATCTCTATCCTGTTCTTTGTTGGGTCTTTGCTATTCCTATTCTGATCCTTGATTTAAAGCTGTATGGACAGTGGTTTACGACAGAAAAGAAGTTCCTATCTGCTCTTGCAAATCCAACTAGCCAGATGTCTGTGATAGCCAACTTAGCTGTTGCAATAGCAGCAGCACAAGCAGAGCATAAAGAAGGTGCAATTTGTATGTTCTCGCTTGGGATGGTGCATTACTTAGTACTCTTTGTTACACTTTATCAGCGTTTATCGGGAAGCTATTCTTTTCCTGCAATTCTGAGGCCTGCATTCTTCTTGTTCTTCGCTGCACCGAGCGTGGCAAGTTTAGCTTGGAATTCTATTTCTGGAACTTTTGATATGACATCAAAGATGTTGTTCTTTCTCTCTTTGTTCCTTTTCATGTCTCTGGTAATCAACTTACATTCAAAATTACAGCATTTCCGTTTAGGACCAATTAAGTTGATATTTTACTTTGATTTTCTACTTCCTAACAGGCTTGTAGGCCATCTCTTTTCAAGAAAACCATGAGAAAATTCAACGTCGCGTGGTGGGCTTACTCTTTCTCATTGACGGTCCTAGCTCTTGCCTCTGCTGAATATGCAAAAGAGGTAAAAGGTCACACAGCATCTGGCTTGATGCTATTGTTATCTGCACTCTCAGTTCTTGTTTTAATTGGCTTGATGCTACTCACTGCACTAAATATAGATAGGTTTCTCTACCAAAATGATCCCATGCTGTCTCTCGTTAATAATTAAAGAATAAGGACTTGAACTATGCTTTACTTAATGAAGTGCAAATCCTTACCTTTCAGTTTCCTTGGAATCGTGCAAGTGATTTCAGATCAGCACTACTCTTTCGGAACCATTCATTGAAAACAATAATAATAATGATGATGATAATAATAATAATAATAATAAGAAGAAGAAGAATAAGAAGAAGAAGTTGACCATATAATATTCAGTTAAATTGTCCTAAAAATGTATGCCACAATCCATCCTGATAAAATTGATCCATTCTATTTCAACTTCAACCCTTCTTGAATTGAACAAAGAAAATGAAAACCTATTTCTGTCCTTTCTCCTATTTTGCATGTCTTTCATTCCCCACAGGGCTCACACTTACAACATTGCATAGATTAGAAAATTATAATCAACAAAACCCACATTTAGACTTTCAGGTAAATAATATAAACAAATATTTAGCAAAACTGCTTGGTTCCTCAAGTATTCTTCTTGCTACCCGATCGTGATAATGTCAAGTCCAAAGATTGCAATTGGTTCCGCAGATTTTGGTTTTCCTCATGTAATCGGTCATACTCGAGAAGGAATCCTTCAGCTTGCTTCTTTAGTGCTACTGCATTGGCTTCTGAAGCATGAGCCTCTTTTGTCTTCATTTCCAGATCAGATTCCAGATGCTTAAGTTTTGCTCGCAGTGTAGTTATCTCTTCTTCCATGGCTTTACTCTCCTCTACTTTTCCATCCTCAAAAGCTCGACTTTGTTTCTTTATTGCCTCCATGCTCTTCCGCCGCATTCGAAGTTCTCTAATATAATGATGTAGTCTGTCTATCATTAGAGCAAGGAAAAGACAGAATCCTGCAGGTAGTAAAATCTACATTATTACAGGTCCAAGGACCAATAATTCAGCAAGAGAAAAGGAAACTCAAAATACTTGAAGGACAGGCAGCAACAAGAATTTCAACAGAATAAGGAAAGATAAAAATACATTACCAAAAAAACGTTTTCTCCCTCCAATAAAATTTTTCTCGTGAATGACAAAAGAGATAACAATAATCATATAAGCAACATATATGATAAATGTAATGGTTATTCAAAAGACCAAATAAATAAGAGAGGAAACAATTACGCAGCACATGGAAAAACTCATAAAATTATTAGCAGCAATCGAGATGAAACAGGGGAAAGAAAGCTTAGTACATCTAAAGAAAATAGCTCCATTTGTAACAACAGATCATATTTCTGAAAGTTGAATTACGATCCTATTTCCTTCCTTTCCAAGATTTGGCAAATCAAATCATTCAGGCTCCAGTTGATTCAAGTCAATAACAATCTAAAGATTGGAAATGTGTGCATAGAATTTAAATTTTGAAACAATAAAAGCTCTGATAGATTTCTAAAGTCAAATTTTTATGATCTCCTAAGCGGATAAATCAAGGGTTTTACAAAAAAAAAAAAAAAAAAAATTGGAAAATGTGTGCATAGAATTTTAAATTTGAAAACAACTAAAAGCTCTGATAGATTTCTAAAGTCTCAAAATTTTTATGATCTCTAAGCGGATAAATCAGGGTTTTACCAAAAAAAAAAAAAAAAAAATCACATTTTTATTTCCAAGAAACAGTCTATTCAAACTAAAATTCTTCTACCAAACAACTCATTTTATATATGCAAATTTAGGAAAAAAAAAAAAAAAAAAAATCACATTTTTATTTCCAAGAAACAGCTATTCAACTAAAATCTTCTACCAAACAACTCATTTTATCATATGCAATTAGGTGAAAACTCGAAGAAACTAACTGACAGGCCAATATCACAATTAAAAGACAAAAATGCACACTTCAGACAGCATTACTATTACCACATTCTAAAGCACCAACATAACTAAATTCCCATGAATGGAAAAAAAAAAAAAAAAATTGGATCTGTAAAATGTTCAATCATAAAAGGTGATTTGTTCTTATGAATGGAACAGTAACTAAAGAATTACCCATAAGAGTAGCCTGAAGAAGGTGACCGGACATGAGAACCTGGTCAGTTGGATTGACAGCACCTTCATCGATCCAACGCTTCTGGATCTTCATCATACTATACACGCTTGATATCAACACCACAAGTACCGTTCCCGCCACCGTCTTTACGACGATTGGGCCGCGACCGCGTTTGACCCGATCAAGAACCATTAACACCAACTTCCTTAATGGGGTCTTGAAAATAAGCACCATTATCAACGTCATCTCCGAGAAAATCACTGTGTACAGTAGATTAATCATATCTTAATTGTTTCGTGTAATCCGAAATCACAGAATTCAAAGATCAAAGGTTTGATCTTTGGAGGAAGTGAGCTATGGTAAGCTTATGACAATGTCGATCGAAAGCAGAGAAAATTGAAGAGCAGAACAATTGAAGAGAAGTAGAAGAGGTTTTTCAATGAAATTCAATTTCTTGGTCCTAAGACGAGTCCATCTGCTTCGAAAGTTCTTTTGTTTATTTCTTTAAGAATCCTCACTTTTTTATATATTGGCAACTAAGGGCTTATACTTCTCATATTTAACTTCACTGAGAAAAAGATTATGAATCATTCTCTATTTTATTTGGTTTGGTTTGGTTGGTTGGTTTCTTGGATGATGATTCAAGGTAGATAAACAACAAACCAAACCAAACCAAACCAGGCCAGTCATCTTTTACAAGGGCTACATTAATTTGACATCACAAGTAGTTGGGAGTGATTAGCCAGATCCATCATTAACGGCAATTAATTAACAATCTGCAAAAGCTAATTATCTTTTGCCCCATGTTACTTTATTTGTATATTTTAAAAGAATTATTAAAAAGATAAAAGAAGAATGGGCTGACTGACACGTCATCTATCAATTTAGGCAAATAATTAGTATTGGTGGGGTAATATTGTGCATTCACGTGTGTCTATATGTATAATTTCTATTTCCAAAAAAACAATATTATATTATATTAATGGGCTAGAATTAAAAAATTACAAGCTGAGCCCAAACACAATCAGAAACAGAAGCCCAAACACAATTGAAAATTACAATTACGCATTAATTACACCAAACATATCTGAATTTATAAACTATCCAGAGTTAATCATTGCAGATTAACAATTGTATATTCTAATTATGTTTAGTTATAATTTAAACTGCAGGCCGCTGATTAATTTGAGATGTCGTTTTAGTTCTTTTGGCTTAGTTGTGGAAGGCAATTACTGAGAATATTACAAAAGTTCACTTTGGAAATTCAGTCTGTCAACAATCAAAATTGACGATCAATATTATCATATCATATTAATTTGTTTCCTTCTTCCTCTTGATCAAGTCCAAAACCTAACGCACTCTATAAAAAAGAAACTAGAGAAGTTGGTTTCTACAAGCAAAAGGGATGGATCGCATTCCATTCTCGGTGTTCCTCATTTTGATGTTTCTTCTGGTTAATGTGTTTCCAATGTCAAATTCTGTAGAAGAAAATGTGAAGCAGGCGTTAGTGCAGTTCATGGATAAACTTTCAGAAGGAAATGATAACAACTTGGGTTGGAACGTCACCTCAGACCCCTGCACCGATGGTTGGGTAGGTGTCACCTGTGACTCTAAGCTGCAAACCGTAAAGAAAATAGTTGTTGATGAATTCAATTTAACAGGAACAATTGATGCATCTTCTTTATGTGAGGTTAATTCTCTTGTTATTTTGAGCTTGAGAAGGAACTACATTGTCGGCTTCATTCCTGACGAGATTGGAAATTGCAAAATCCTAACTCACTTGTATATAAGTGACAATCGAATCTCCGGTCGGATTCCTGATGGACTTTTACAGTTGAGAAACTTGAAAAGGCTGGACATATCCAACAATTATTTATCTGATAACATTCCTACTCTAAGTGGAATTTCAGGCCTGCTTTCCTTCCTCGCCCAAGGCAATCAGCTTAGAGGGATAATACCAGATTTTAGTTTCTCAAACCTACTACAGGAATTCAATGTCTCAAACAACGAGTTAAGTGGTCGAATTCCTGATATTCTAAGCAATTTCAGTGCAGCCAGCTTTTCTGGTAATGCTGGATTATGTGGAAAACCACTATCTAATGCATGCCCACCCTCACCACCACCAGCATCCTCACCTTTTAGTTATTTTTGAAGATAAAGAACCTATTATTATCCACAATAATAAACCAGTAATAAAGAACCTATTATTATCCACAATAATAAACCAGTAACTCAATTACAGTTACTAACACTTTCGTTTCATTTTCATTGTTGTTTTAGCTTATATACATATATATATATATATATATATATATATATACAGTTACTAACACTTTCGTTTTCATTTTCATTTGTTTGTTTTAGACTTACTATACATATATTAGATATACTATATATATATATATTCAGCTCTTGTTGGAAAGGTGTGTTGTCGTTAGATTTAATTATTCCCAGAGCCAAGATATCATTAAGGTGCCAGAAAATTAGAGACGATGTTTTGGTACAGCAAAATTACCAATGGAAAAAAAGTGCAGGCGATTCTAATTTTTACGAGTTAATTAACTATCAATTTTCTGTCTAGAATTATCAATTACTATACAATTAACAAAAAGTAGAAATATTGTTCCATCTATTTTGCCGAACTACGACACATCAATCTGTGAAGCTACTAGAGAAGAGCTTGCTTGCAAAAATACTTCAGTTGTATGGATATATATATATATATATATATATAGCTCATTGAGAAAGGTGTGTTTGGTCGTAATTTAATCATTCCAAGACCCAAGATATCATAGGCAAATGGAGATTGGAAGCAAAATTCAGGAAAAAAGTGCAGGATTAATTTTTGAATAATTAATTTCTGTTAGATTAATTATATACAATAACAAACTAATATTTCACATCAATATAAGCTCTAGAAAAGCTTGCTTGCAAACTCTTCAGTTGTGGAAGAAGAAGATGCTGCAAGATTCTTGAGCTCTGATATGCTTCTCCCTAATAGTAAAGCCGTCTTCATTTCAAACAATTCTCCATTTTCTCTTCTTTCGCTTATATTAAACTCGATACTCTCTTCCATAAGCTTGAAAAAACCAGCATTGCTTCGATACATCTCAACCACCATACCTACTTGTGCACCATGTTCCATTGTATTCACAATGCTTGCCAAAGCACCTGAGACAACTCCAACTGTAACAGCCAATGGATTATTAATGCCCACGAAAGCAGATCCAAGAGCTCCAAGGCCAGTCAATATTGGACCGGAAATCGCCAACATCTTATGAACTTTCAACGCTTCACTTCCTAACTTTAAATAATCTGCCTTATCGTTTCTCTTCAAAACCCCTAGAATGTTTCTCATTTCATCTTCCAATTCTTTATTCCAGCCATTTCCATTCCTAATGTGCCCTTTATTTTGTTTAGGCTTCCGTTGCGGCCACCAAGCTGCAGGCTCCACATTTGCCGGGTATTTTTCAAGCATAGCTCCTAATAAAGGCAGAGGGTATGCTTTATCTAGAGCTAAAACTTTCTCCATTGCTTCATTCACATCATCCATGGTAGGACTGCCAATTGAAATCATTGTATGAATCTGTGCATGAAGCTGTTTAAACAATCTAGCTGCGTTTCTTTGTTCTTCAGCTAATTGGGATGGTTGGATAGTGTTCATTATAGCCAAAAAGCCAGTGGCTGCTACGTACAGTATTATTGAAGAAACCTTAAAGACAGTATTTGTGGCTGCAAATCCACACATTGTAGCAGCAGCAAGAGTAAGAGCATTAACGGAAGTTAGAAGAAGATGATTCCAATTATCGCGTTGCTCTCCAATGTTTTTGTGCATCTCCACTCTATCAGCCACAGCCTCTATAATCGCATAGAGCTTAGCAATCACCATAGGATCTGACTTATTATTGTACAAATTTTCTGTTTCGGTAGAAATAGTAGTTTTTGGAACTCTGCAGTCATCAGAAGTAAAGGTTAATTCTTCCATCAAGCCTTTATTAGAGAGTTTTGGGAAAGAAAGAGGACTAATACGTATTTTGGGTGTGTTTATAGTTGCTTGAATCGTTCTTCTGCTTTTATACGATGAAGATGATAGCATAAAGTTTGAAGCTTGAAGGGTTGCCATGGCTTTCTTTAATTCTAAAATTTAATAATCTCTCAGCTTGCAAAATTGGAATGAGATATTTGGTTTAGGCTTTAGAGAAGGTTAAGATTGAAGAATGAGTTAATGGGTATGATTTGATCTTGATGTGGTATTTATATAGAGGTGTTGAATGCTGAAAAAACAAGAGATAGAAAGGGTCTAACAGTTGAAACTTGAAATTGTTTATTTTGAATTCAGAAATTAGACTATTTCGTTTTGTGAAATCTTTTCATTTATTTACAAATAACGCTTAGAATATTTCCTGCCTGTCCTGGATTTGGCAGCTTGTGGTATGTTGGGCTCAGGATTCCTATTTTGACTTTCAACACAATAACGAGTTATTACTTATTAGACGACCTTTCATTTTTATTGAAAAAGCCAAGCCAACCACTTGGTAATTCTTCAGGACAAAACTGCTCTCTAAGCCTATTTCGTCTCATTTCATATTATTATTCTATTTTAATCAAATATAATTTTTCTATTATTATATAATAACTACTAATCTTATTTAACAAACCTAATTTTATAATTAAAACAACGAGGATTATCGATTTTTGGAATGCATTAAACAATTAACTCAAATTGGAAAAAATGATTAATATTTATTTAAGATAAATAAACGGGATTACCGGATCCGGATGGGAGATATTGTCGTCAATAGAGAAATCATTTTATAATTATATATTGTGGAAGTTGCTTACGTGATTTTCTTGTGAATATTTATAAATTTACTATTATTATTTTTATAAAGAACTGAATGGCATTTTGCAATTGTGAATTTGTAATACTACTACTTGTAATCATTGAAGCTTATTACGATCTGAATTTATGAAATTAAAAAAATTTAAGTAGTTTAATTAAAGAAATATATAATTTTATTCATTCATTTATTTATTTTACCGTAATGAGAACTCATATTAAGGATTGAAGAATTATTTAAATAGAGTGCCACGTGATAAATGCAATATATATATTAATTAAAATTCTGATATGATAATAAAGCATATTTGAATGTATTTTCTCTTGTCTCTATTGAATTGGATACGTCAGTGTGAGTGAGTTTGCTGGGTAAGCGGCCATGGCTTCCATGTTTTTTATTTTTAAATTTGCTCTCGTTCTTTATTCAACAGATCGAGTTTCTTTCTTTATATATATATATAGTTTTTGGGATGAGTAATTTTTACTCTTTGAATGTTTAGCTAAACCGAGTTAGTGAGCTTCTCCATTTTGACTTTCAACAGCAATAGAAGGACGACCAACCCCAAAACAAGTAGTACTGTTATACATATACACACATGGGAAGGACTTCAAATCCTTGGTTTATCTTTCTGCCAACAAAAAGAAAAGATATTTAACAAATTTAATGGTTCTCGTGAAGCCTTTTTATTGTTGGATTCTCATAATAAAAGCTCCATTCCACGTTTTCATGAACTTTTTAGGATTTCAAAACTCTAATAAATCCTCAAAGTCAATCCCTTTTTTGTGTATATTTCCTGAGTTCTCACACATAATCTTAACATCGGGCTTAGAGAGTTTTTACTTTCTGGGCGTCAAAATGTTTATGCTCCAATTGTGAAACTCATTAAAAAGATATATATGTGTATTGAAACTCTTTAAGTAGATACCCTTAACGGTTCTTCTGCAGAAGCAAACTAACGTATTTTAAGCAAATGCAAAGTTAAAATTAATCAATACGTAATTAGATAGAGATCTGAAATATTATATTTCAAGTTGATGTCTTTTTAAAAACATGCAGCCTGTGAACAATACAATTACAGAATCTTCTAGGAAGAAGAGGCATTTCACATTTCAGATAAAAGTACTGGTCACCTCCTGCCATTTATCTAGCCTTTTGTCAATGCCATAGACTTTGCTCGTAGATTTAGAAAAATTCCCCTGAAGAATATTGAGGAGCAGATTAGACCATTTCATTTTTTTTTTTTTTTTAATCATCTTTTCTGGGTAAAATTTACTGGTAAATTAAAACAGAAACTTATGCAGAAAGGGGAAGTAGAAAAGAGGTGAAATGAGACTATACCAGCAACACGCAATGACACTGTGGAAAATGACACGAAACTGTAGTGGCACATACTGGTGATTTATCCATCCCACAACCGGCCAGAACTGCAGCATTGAGGTTTTATGACAAGTGAAATGTTTAATGTTTTCATTTAATAGTATCAACATAAAGACATAATCATAACAGGGACAGATATATACCGTCCATGATGTGAACTGCACTGTTGGGTATTCCTTCTTTATTTTAGTTTTTACATGCATCCAGGGCCTTCCTGCATTGTATTTCAGTTTCACATCCCCGTTAGTTGACAGGCAATAGTCACATTTTTTCCTATGATAAAACTAAAATTTCATTTCCTAAGCAATGGCATGCTAACTGTGTCTGAATATTTGACAATACCAACTTATGCTTTATAAAATCTAGATAAAGTCAGCTTTAAGAGTTCTGCATGGAACTAATTTATATCTTGGACCTCTTTGCTCTTCCTATAAGACTATTGGCTATTGACTAACAACTGCACTTAGGCCTATTTCAAGTGTGTTTTCATACTCTGTACACATAATCATCACACCCTGTTCAACAGAATTGCAGCCTTGTTGAATTGAGATAAGTCAAGCTGAGCCAGGTTTGAACTTACTCTCGACAATCACACCATAATAAATCATGAACAGCATGTTGTTCCAAGGAGAAGATGTCAACTGCTCCAGCAAAACCTGAAAATTTTAGTTTAACATTTTAGAACAATTTCACTTCAACAAAGGCCATAGAATAGTGTGGTTGATTGATCGATCACAAGTACTACAATTCAAACAATAATACATGTTAGATTAAAAGAATTTGATGGAAAAATTAATTACTTGATAAGAAATTTAAGCAGAAATGGAAAATAAAGAACTGCAAATGTAGAATATTACAATTATGTGGAGTCACACAATACCTTCTTGGCAACTGTTTGGGTATCCTTCTTCCCTTTGAATATTTTATCCAGTATTATGTGTAGGAAATGCCCAAATGGTCCAAGATATGCAAACCCAAAAAGCTGCATTTTGCCATGTTAGGATAGATGCTACGAATAAATGCATGATGGGAAACATATATAAATTAGCGTTATCATGTAAACAGCTTAGAGTAATTCAATAATGGTTACTTCAAAAGATCTAACATTGATGCAAATTCCATGAGCGCAAATTGTACCAATTGTTTGGTTTGATCAGTTCAGTTCACAAAAGGGCATAGAGCATACATGAAACTCCATCTGAAACCAGGTTGGGGGCGTGAAATCTAGGCAGGTGGATCATCCCAAATGTTTGTAATGCTCAGCTTTTGTCAAAGCTGCAACCTTTGTGATTGTAAACCCAAGAATTCATAACGCAATTTGACATTTAATTTAACCACTTCCTAGGAGGAAAGACCAGGTTTCCTCCAGGCCATACCTCAGCTGGAGCAAACAGCAAAGACAACCTTTTCAATCAATAAGAATCTTTCTAATTCATGCGGATCATATTTTGTAAATGACTAACATATATTTTTGAAATGCTAGTATCAATTCATGTCTAATTATGTACTATGTTTATAATCTAAGATGCTAGTAAAGGAAGATCAAATATTGGAGAATTTCTCAATATTGCTGATGGATACAAAATTTACATTTACAATTTGTAATATAAGTTATAACTAACCATTTTCCCTCATGAAATTCAATCAAAATTTAACCAAAAAAGAAACTGCTGCAATTACTTTAATGGCATGCAACAGGGCATGGCAATTAAACCAAGATAAAGGAACTCGTAGATCAGACATACAAAGTAGCCATCAAGCCTAAACCTAGTAATTAATTTGATGAACCAAATTTTAGAGAACTGAAAAGACGCTATTACCACTTTAAGAAGAAGGCGTCTAAGTTGGAGTTTCTGTATACCAGAGAGTTTCTGAGCTACAATGTCACTGATGGCTGACAGAACTCCTGCTGTAATTGCCTGCGTTACAATGAAATTCATTACGAAATCGATTAATTATAGAACATAAAAGCAATCTGCCTCAGTGACAAATAACCACTAACGGCTAATTGAGCTCGATTTCCATTATCTATAGGGATATATGAAAAGATTGAAACTTAAGCAGTCCCCGGCGTCAATTAAGAGACTCCCTCAAAATTTGAGTAGAGATCATCCAGAAACGCATAAAAAAAAACAAAAGGAGCAAGAGGGAGACACCTTAGTTCTCAAGGGATGACGCTGAAGCTGTAACAAATACTGTTGCAGTCCCTTCTTTGCCACCGATCCCATGTTGCGTTTGCTTTTGTCTCCCCAGTTTCAAGTTTTGAGTAAGAGTGAGAGTAAGAGAGTTTGATTTTTAACTGCTTTTCTAATTACTTGTGTAATAACTCCAAAAATATCTGTACTACCTTGCAAAGATTAATAAGAAAATGCAAGTGGTGGTCTTTTTCCCACGTCGCCTTCGGGGGCGGATCAGTCAATGCGTACAGCGGGTTTTAAAAGTTAAAAACGCCTGGAATATTCCTATTCTCATAATGATATTCTCTTCTTATGGCTTTGGGGAAGCTGACTTCTGAGATGGCGGCAGCGAGCAGCGTCGCGCCACTGAGTTATTGTTCCGAGGATCGGTGTCATTTTGTATCTGGGTTTCACTGCGTCCACTGATTAAAAATTAAGGACTTAATTGCATGAAAAAGAAAGATTATACTGTGTAATTACAAACCTTTTTACATGTTTTCTTTAAATTATAAATAATTAAAAGATTCCTCCATACTCTCTACTTTCATTTGATACCATTGGGCTATATTCCAATCACCAGGCAGCTTTGGGTTATATATATTTTTTCAATGATTTTGAGCCTTTCAGATAATAAGAAAATATTTTCCGACAAATAGGCATATTTCCTCTTCTGAATTATGCAAATTAAAAAAAATAGAATGTATATATAAAGAAAAGGAAACTATAAACCCTCCACTAAGATGGATGTGCAGTGCTAGACTAAGAATTCAAATTAAATTTCAAAATTTCTACAGTTTTATGCACCAAAGGGCTGCCGATGCCGTATGATTATGACCCCCTCCACGCTCCACCTAAGTAGAGAACGTGATTTTTGATGGTGATGCTAATTAAGGTGATTATATTCAAATGAAACGTAGAGATGGTAATTTTTTTTTTTTTTTAAAAAAAAAAGGAGAGCAGTAGCTCTAATATTACGAACAGAGTCTTGGGTGAATTACACCAAATTTATACTGTCTTTTATTGATAATTTATTTATTGGTTAGTCTTCCCCTTGGTCTAATTATCAAATATTACAAGTTATAGTTTCTTGATAGACAAAACATATATGGATCAGAAGGTTATTGTGTTGAGAATCTGGGCCCTAATAATAAATTAATCAAATCAAATTCAATTATATGTTTAATATTGGGCTTATAATGAGTTGGGCTTACCTTTAATACAAAATGACCTAAATTATTTTGATTGGTTCACCCTTCACATTATATGCTATTTTAGTTAGTTGTATTTATTCGACGTGGGATTATCCACATACTCCAACATATTGCCCAAGAAGCTAGACGACCAGGAAATCAAACTTCCAATATGCTACAGTATCTTTACCCAAAGCTGAAGCTGATGAGCTCGTGATACCATCTCCACCTAGCTATGTGGGAAGGGAACGAGCTATGAAATGGGAGATATTTAATATGTAAGCTCAAACAATTTTTAATTAGTTTTACCATGTCATCAATTGCATGCAGGAGGAGTTTTGAACTTGAAAATTACCAAGAGAGAATAGGTCCAGTCAAATGGACTGGTCAACTCAATCGGGCAGTCCATATTTCAACGGCGCCCATGCATGACTGCTTCTCTTCAGTTATGTTCGTTACTATCCCACCTTTATAAATAGGTTGCTGCGGCTCTTTCCATTAACTTGTTAATTTTAACATCAAAGAAAGCAAACCAGACTAAAGAAACCTCACAAGTCATATGGCGTTCTTACAAAATTCAAGTCTTTTGTTCTCTTCTTCTTCTTCCTCAAGGATTTGTTCAAAAGGAATTAATGCTGCCATTTCTCTCCCTAAACTACCAGCCATCCGTCTCCCAGTTCCAAAAGCACCGTCAAGGAACTCATTGGTTGAGGAACTGATTTTAAGAGATGGGTTAACAAACACGATCACAGTAGAAAAGGATAATGAACCTTTTATCAATTCCACTACCTCTTCTAAGGCAACGGCCCAGCTTTATGCAATCTTAGAGGCTGTAGCTGATAGAGTGGAGATGCACAAAAACATTGGAGAGCAACGTGACAATTGGAACAAACTTCTTTTGAACTCTATTAACATGATTACTCTCACAGCTACAACCATGGCTGGTGTTGCTGCAACTGCTGGGGCAGAAACATCTTCTCTTTTGGCCTTGAAGCTATCGTCGGCTCTTTTGTTCTCCGGAGCTACAGGAATGTTGCTTATCATGAACCAAATCCAGCCATCACAGCTAGCAGAAGAGCAACGTAATGCAACCAGATTGTTCAAACAGCTTTATAGCCAAATACAAACTACACTTGCCCTTTATGATCCTACTGAGTTGGACGTCAAGGATGCAATGGAGAAGGTATTGGCTCTTGACAGAGCTTACCCACTTCCTTTGCTAGGAAAAATGATTGAAAAGTTCCCTGCAAAATTTGAGCCTTCTGTTTGGTGGCCTAACTCTAAAAAATCCCAAACAAAAAGCAAAAGGGGTAATGAAAAAAGAAATGGATGGAGTAAGGAGTTGGAAGTAGAGATGAGGGAAGTTATTGAAGTGATAAAGGGTAAAGATACTGAAGATTACATGAGACTAGGCAACTTAGCATTGAAGATAAGCAAGATTTTAGCCATCTCAGGTCCATTGCTCACTGGCATTGCAGCTGTCGGCTCAGCCTTTATAGGTAACATTTCTTCGGCTGCAGTAGTGGCAGTGGCCGCCGGTGCATTAGCCAGCACAGTTAATACATTTGAGCATGCTGGCCAAGTGGGCATGGTTGTTGAAATGTATAGAAACTGCGCTGGATTCTTTGCTCTTTTGGAGGAATCAATTGAGTCTACACTTGAAGAAAAAGATTTGGAAAGAAGAGAAGATGGAGAAATGTATGAAATGAATGTGGCTTTAAAGCTTGGAAGAAGCTTGTCAGAGCTTAGAGATGTTGCCCACAGAGATGAATTTGCTAGCAAGCTTTTTTGATGATTATAATTGTTTTAATTAATTTGTCCATATCATCATTTTTTCATTATTTTCCTAACAATTATTTTTGTATATCACTTGACATATATTAAATGTAAAATCAATATTCAAATTTTTTTTTTGTTTATCTTCATTGATTTCTTACTTTTAAGCTCTTAATGAAATTTTAAATATTTATTGAATTTTGCAATCACAAATTATATAAACATAATATATATAATAAAATAAGTTGATTGAGTTGGTCCTCATGTTTTGGCGACGCAAACAGATGAACGAGAAAGTTTCAAGTTTGGATGAAGTGGCTACTTTGAATTTTTTTTGTGACAAAATAATAATAATTTTGAATTGGGAGGATGATTTTTCATTATCTTTGAAATATTGACTTTTTCAGATGCAAACAGTCTGACCTTTGGAATAGATCATGGGCTATGTTATAAAGCCCGTGAACCAAAACCTCCTGCCTTTGCATTTTGGGCCTACTGTGGGCCCATTAGGTCTTCGGCTCTGCGCTTCGCTTAAACCCACGCCGGAACTCCTCTTTCTCGCCGTGGGACATCGCGAATCAGGTTTTCTCTCTTTCCATTCACAAATCAAAAACTAAACTCGTTTGAGCTTTTGAATCATTTTCAAACTCTGTGTTGCTCTTAAGCCTCGAAGAAGCGATGTGGGCAAGTGTAAGGCGAAAACTTCTCTCTGGCGGTGGCGGCCTCTCATCTTCTTTTGTGAGTTGGAAGCAACCTTCTTTTTGTTTCAAATGTATTTGCTACTTAATTTTAACAAACTCGAGTTTTATTGTCTTTATTTGCGCTCAAATAGGTTTTAGAGGAGTCATTGCTAGCCACTCGTTCTAATCTGGCACCATTAATACGATCTTATTCTATCGCCGGGAAAAGTGTAACTTTCCAATTTCTCTTAATATTTGGCTTCTTTTTCATCTCTTGTTCTATATGTTCCTGTCATTCTGCATAATTGCGTTGTTTTAATGTGAATTCTTATTATCTGTGCTTAATCAGACATTGCCATCCCTTGGAAGAGGATCGTGTAACTCGCCAAATGTTGATTCCAATAGTTACTTAGGTAATTATATTTCTTTTCATATTTTGGTAGTTGTCACTCCTTGTTGAAAGTTTGAACCTTTTGTAGGCATGTGCTAACACTCTGTTTGAATTTCATTTGTTTACAGGATTTCCAATTGCCTCAAAGCCTGTAAGGTCAGCTATGTTTGCTATTTTGTTTTCCTTGCTGTTCACCTTTTCACTTTCTTAAAGAACTTTTATCCTGGCTGTTTGTGTTTTTCTGGCGCTTTTTTGTAAATTCTGCTTTCTTTGTGTCATACAAATGTAAAGAATTGATGCCAATAGCATATCTTGGAAAGATTAGACCAAGGTCATGGGCAGTTCACTGCTGTGAGCTTGATTCTCTTGTCAAATTTCATTATGACTATCATATGCCATTAACATTTCCGTTCTGCAGGGACCCTATTTCATTTTTTCAAATGGATGCCCTTATTTATATGCTGAGCAGGTCATTTTCTTCAGATAGGCGTAATAATCCTGTACCACCTTTTGAATCTTCAGCTCAGCAACTGTCTAATGAAGAGGAAGCCAGAGTAAGTTAGATCATAATTTTGGGCATACTATTTTTCTTTTCCCTTTATGAGCAGTTTCTCTGGAAGTTTTGGTGCATGCAGGATGTTTGCTTATTGTTCTTGTTCTTCCTTGTCTATTTTCCCTCTTCCTTGTATCTGGAAAAAGTCCTCCTAATGATGCTTTCAAATTTGCCACTTGTGTGCTTGCAGGTACGGAGGAACATTGCCACAAGACTTCCTTTTGTTGACGCATTCCTGCTGAAAGCGAAGAATAAAAAGGATCTTCTCTCTAACAAGAAAATTTGGTCGCGCAGATCTGTTATTTTACCAGAATTTGTTGGTTACTCTGTTCGTATTTACAATGGAAAAACATTTGTTCGTTGTAAGATCACTGAAGCAAAGGTTGGTCACAAATTTGGAGAGTTTGCGTACACACGGAAGCGGAGAATTGTCAGACAAAGTACGACTGGAAAAACACCCGGAAAAAAGAAGGGGAAAAAATAGGCCCAAGTGTATACATTGCAATTTGAATTGAAGTTGGTTCACTGAGAATGACTAAAGGTCAAGAGTATTTCATTTTGTTTTTCCTTCAGCGTCTTCAATCTTTACACTAAAAAACCGCTGATTCAATGTCTTTCCTCTCAGCTCTGTGATTCCCAACTGTGCTAAAAAAAGTGCCTATAATTTGGAACGATGTATGGTTTTATGATTGATAATATGAATTTGTTCTGTACCTTCTGTATTCTACAGCTTAACAATCAAATAAGGAATGAATTTTGCTTGCTTCTGCTGCCTAATGTGGCTTCTTATATCACTTTTTTCTATTGCAAGATTGATTTTTGTTTAGATAGATGGAGTGAGGCTAGGGCGCACTGTTGTCTGAGCAAGCATGTTTATTCGTGCTTGCACTATTATGGATGGAGGTGTGTAGGACTATTCAAATTGGTCCTTTGAGACCCAATTTACTATGAAAGAGATATTTTCCCTCTCCATTTGAAGCCCTCTAATGCCATTAATGTTTGGTAACAACAAAAATCTAATATCTAACTGACAGACAGACAAACAAGAATCATCATTGAAATGTTGTCATGTTTAACAATAACAAGTGAAAACAGGAACTGATCAGAAAATCCAGAAGCTGAAGAACCAAAGGTGGTTTAAGATGGCTTGTAATATTTAGTTGGTACAAATGGCATTTTCGTGACAACTCCATCATAGGCCTTGCCTCGTACCACTAATTTAACTTTGGTCCCTGCCTTGTGTGATCCAGATTTCACATAGCCCATGGCAATGTTCTTCTTCAGGCATGGACTAAACCCCCCACTGGTGATTTCTCCAATGGTTGTCCCTTTCTCATTCTGAATCTCGCTGTGAGATCTAGGAGGCGGACCAGAAGAGGTAAATCCTACACGTCTGATTTTTGGACCCTCTTCAAGTTGTTTGAGTATTACCTCTGCACCAAGAAAGCCACCTTCAGCCCTTCGTCTTTTTCCTATGGCCCAAGTCAGTCCTGCCTCTACAGGCGTTGTGTGCTGTTCCATATCATTACCATATAAACACAGCCCGGCTTCAAGTCGGAGACTGTCACGTGCACCCAGTCCAGTCAGCCTTACTTTTCCTTCAGATTTTTCTAAGATTGCCTTGGCAAGTTCCACAGCATTCTCTGAAGGAACTGAGATTTCAAATCCATCTTCACCAGTGTACCTGAATCAGATTTGTGTATAAGATCAGCGAAAAGATAAGGGTGAAAGGGGAGAGCTGGTAGAGAAGTGTAAACCGAGTAAACAGTAAATATAAGTTAAAGTCACATGTTCATTGCTGTACATTGCAAACACAAAGCTAAAGCCTGTCACAAACTGCCACAAGGTAAAACTGCTAATTTAAAGACATCCAGAACAAGATGATGTATTGAAGAGACTACAACATCTTACCCTGTCCTAGTGAGAAAGCATTGTGATCCATTGATGTCTATTATACAGAACTCTCCAAAATATAGCTTGCTCAAATCCTCTTTTGTCAGGTGTTGAAGAACTGGGGCAGCAAGAGGACCCTGCAACACAAAAAATCAGGAAATTTCTTTATAATGCTACCCATAACTCCATTTTGAGATCACTGTACTTGTCAAAAAGGAAGATGAGACAAGGAAATAAGACAGACACGAAAACATACAAGATTGTAAACAAGGAAAATCAAACCAAAGAGCAGTGAACCAAGTATAAAGTTGCACTTAAAACATATGAAATATCCAATAAAGAAACTGAAACGATTCGATGAGTATCAGGATTCACCTGAAGAGCAAGGAGAGACCTCTCATCATGAATGTGCCATGAGACATCACCACCTTTTGCTTTAAATGCCTTCATGTGCTCCTCAATGTGAGCCAGATCCTTGTCCCTGCACCCTGCATTCACAACTAAGTAAATGTGATCATCCTTAACCTTGGTGATCACTGAATCATCAATTGCTCCTCCCTTCTCATTTGTAAAGACAGTCAGAGTCCCAGTTCCAGGTGCAAGGCCAGCAACATCAGCAATAACGAGCTTCTCAAGGAAAGGAACAGAGTCCTTGCCCTTGAGACTCAGTCCACACATATGGGAGACATCAAAGAGGCTACCGTGCTGTCTACAATTGACAGTGGAGTCCATGATTGAATCCTTGTACTGAATGGGCATGCTCCATCCAGCAAATGGCACCATCTTTCCACCATTAGCAACATGGAAGTCATAAAGAACAGTTTTTTTGAGATCAGCTTCAGAGGCGAAGTATCGACGAGCCACAGCCTTCTTATCAGCCTGAGAAAGTCGGCGAGTGATCGATTGACCAAGTTGCCACAGACCTCCTCTCATTTTGTAAGATGTATATGTCTGTTCAAAATGATGCTGGAGTAAATCTTTGGTGCAACAACTATTAGTAAGAATCAGCAGGCTCAAAATCCATAGTAGCAGTTGGACTATATTGATAAGCCATGAGAGATAAATCAAAAGAAAAACAGTGCTCCATACATGTTAAATAAGTAGGAGAATACATGGAAATTGTAGACAATTAAAAGTGAATTACTTGTCAATGGCATTGTTAAAAGCAGATTATTACCAGTTGCTGGCAGAAATATTGATGACATTGAATCATGCCACTCCATATAACAAAGTATTTTTGCAAAAGTTGATACTTGAACAGCAAGCAGCGATCTTAGTTGAGAGATAATAGTATAGCGAAGAAAAATTATCACCAGATTCTTTATTCAAAATCATGTAATGTAATTCATGGCACATCCAGGAACTTCTTAAAATCAACTAATTTCATTTATTTCACGAACTGCTGACCAATACGATCTCAAAAACCATTATTGAAACCAGTAATGACTAGCTCACTCAGTACATAACAATCTCAAAACATATAAGGTGCCATTGAACAATTCTTATTAAAAAAATGAGAAGGGTATTTCCCAACAGCAAGCTCGATGTGGTAAGTTGTCTAGATCTCATTCCAGGCTCAGCATGCAATCAGGCAATCAAAACATCATATCATAAAAGAACTATGCATTGAAAACATCAAAGATTCTATATTTGAAGAAAAATGAACCAACCCACATACAGAAAGAGGACAACAAATGAGCGAGGCTTACAGGGATTAGTGGTGGTGTCGTTCAAAAGAAAGCAAATCTGAGGAGAGCCCAACAGAGCATCCCTGCAACTAGCGCAGATAAAAAGATAAAACAAAGACCCACTCCTTTTTTAATATGTGTATTGTATTACATATATGATATATATATTTTCAAAAGAAAGAAAAATAAAGAGAGATGTTTGGTGGGTAATGTTATGTAGTGGGTGGAGGAGGGTTTATCTCCGCCAAATCAAGAAACAGCCAACAATTAACCACAACCCCATCGGCAGCGAGTGGTGTTGGACTATGAGTCACCCAATCTCGTGTCTGTCTTTTGTGCACCTGTTTCTCATATTCGCTATCTTTCATGGTACTCTTAGAATCTGACGGCTGTCACAACGAATAATCTGCAATATCAGATCTGTGCCGTCCATCTCATCCGATGTTGTATATACTTCCTCCTAACTGGAGCAAGCAATATAGAGAGTGTACGAATATTAATGATGGAAATGAGAGCACGAGATTATAGTCACTGACGGGTGATCTTTAGTTGTCGAGTTAAAACAAAGGAAAATGATGGCTGGCGCATAGTGATGAGGTGCGAGTGATTCCACAATTTCCACTGTCATTGGGAAATGCTATTGCCACGTCTGTTTCCGAATATGGGAGTAATAGTTGGGAGCTGGTGGCTCTGGAAGAGGTAAAATTAGTTATTGCGATAGCCTAAATAAATAGTATACAAGAAAAAGGAAAAGAAAAAAGAATCCATGTCGTTTCGCAAACAGAAAAGAGAAGCGACGTCGTTGGCTGGAGAGAGGCGCGGCAATCATCGAGCGAGCGAAACAAAGCAGGTGGCCACGGAAAATCTGAAAATGACGAAGCTTTCAAAGTCTTCCTCACATAGGAATTCTCATAACAGCCATAAAAATTTGTTTGGCAATTAGAAGCTCTGGTGGCCATTTGCCAAACATTCGTTAGATTCTTTCGCTTCCACTCTTTAGGCTCTCTATCTATCTCTCATCCTCTCCTCCACTGCTTCCTCTAAAATCTCTTCCTTCCCACTCTGATGAGACCTTCAAAATCCAAATAAGGTAATTTCTTCTTATTTTTGCCTTTCTTTTTATTCTATTGACATTCCTTTAATTTATTTCACTTAATTATAGATTTGATTGAGTCATTTATTTGATGATCAATACTCTGTTTATTTGCTTGACAACTTAAGCTCTATTTGAATTTCTTTTCCCCTTTTGATAAGTAATAATTGTACAAAAGCAATTTGTTTCGATATTTTTTTATAAAAACATGAACCTTTTTTTTTTTTTTTTTAAGGAATGAGAATTCAATTGCAACTATTGAAGAAATTACCCTTTGGTTAGTGATTGAAAATTAGCAAGCAAGATTGTGTATTTCTACAAGCTGCATGTAGATGTAATACCTTGCATGTACAGCAAATAGGATGTTCATAGTAACAAACATCATGTATTTATATCATATAGTGGCATTTTAGTATTAGATTATACCATCTACGTTTCTTTGCATAACGTCTGTGTATTCCATTTTTGCGAAGGTAATGATAACATGGTTCAACCATGGTAATAATCTATCTATCTGGAGGTATTAGCAAGTGCCACCCCTATCCG
This sequence comes from Jatropha curcas, assembly GCF_014843425.1. The sequence continues at coordinate 28,045 of NW_023590947.1, read as the reverse complement.
GGCATCAACAAAATCCATGATGCTTCTTCATGCAAGATTACCCGTGTGAAACCCTTGACTACTATTGCAGTCTCTCCTAGCCTTTTATGTCTTCCATGTAATAACAATGTAGTTCACAATTCTGCTCTTTCTTGGAATGGACATAATCAGCTTAGGACCTATCATGTGTCACAACGGGTGGGTTCAAACAAATGGCTGGTGAGCAATGGAGAAGCTTCATTTGATAAACTGCTTCTTTTTTCACTTTGTATTGATTTAACAATTAATGGTTTAGTTCTATATTTTACAGTGTCGATCACACGATTCCATTTCACCTGATGATGAGTATCGTTCATCTCGGAACATAGCAATCAGTTTGTTTAGGCGATACAGGAATGTCATTGACCGAGGAGGAGGTGACAACCTGAAAGTATATTTCATTAATTTGCTCATATCTGTCAATGTGTGACACTTTTTTGCAGCCATTTCCAAATAATGAGTTTGAATTATGTGTTCAGGAATTCATCAGTGCTGGAGTGAATGCATATGCTCTTGGCTGCTCTGACGAAGGATTACGAAAGGAACTTAATGCTATGAAAGAATCTGGTCTTGAAATTGAAGCAATGCAGAATTACAGAGGAAGCACCAGTGTGAAATCCAAGATTTTCGCAAAGGAGGTTAGTCAATCCGACCTGTTTTGATGCACTAGAGCCGTAAGGTTATCATTAACATCAAGTCCTACTGTCTTCTCTGTCTCATTATTGAGCTGTGTTTGAGTCTGAAAAAAAAAATCACAAAGGGAAAGAGTATCCTGAAATCATTTATAAAGAATTCAGTTACTTGCTTTCCCTCGTTCTATGTCAGATCCCAGATGGATGTCAAGAGAATGATTATTTCTGCATGTCTTATTTAATTTTCCAACTTTCTCTAATCCACTTGTGTCTATATTTCTTTATTAAGAGAGTGGATTAGCCTTCATCATGAACAAACAATATTATCTATCATGACCACAGGTTATTGTGTAATTGATGGCTAACAGTCACACTTTCTATTCTATGATGCAGATTGATGAATGTATTCTGTGGTTGAGCATTATATTCATAACTATCTTGTGTACACCACAACCAACTATAGTTAGATGGTCATCTATGCCTCCAGTGTCGGATGAAGTACTGCTTCAGTGGAAAGGTTTTTGTGCTCTAATTGCAAATGCATATTATGTGAAGGGAATGGCATGGTGAGGCCCTTCTAGTGCTTTTATTTTGCTATTTATTGGCACAAGCGTAGATGTAATTTTGTATAAGCTGGATTGTCGAGCACTAATGTCATCATGAGCACAAAAGCGAAACTCCCTTCTTTTGATGCATTTTTCATAATTTGTATTTCTAATTATACATATCATTGTCAATTAATGACTTTCAGAACAGTTTGCTGATGTAAAAGGAAATTTTCAATTGTTAATGCCATCAATGATTAGAATGTTTGTGCACTAAGATTTCTAGCTGAGGCTTTTTCTTTTTCTTTTGTTTGCCAAAAGGCTTCCTGTGAAGACTCTTCAATTAGAGCAAATGGCAGTTGTTGGATGTGCTGAAGAGCCATCAGTTGTTGCCAGCCGAATGCGATTAGTATTTAGCACACTTGAGGTTAGAGAAGTCTTGCCACTTTCTTTTTTAATGCTTAGAGATTTATGATAAACAATTTCAATTAATATGGAGAGATCTATACTGAACTCAAGCCCACCTGTGGATGACTTTGGATCACAGAACCTCCATGCTAAGATCTTTCTATTATGATCAATTTTATTTTAGTTAACTACTCGTATATATCAGTATACATGTAAAAGATTGTATAGTTCATTATCACTTTTAAGGATGAAGCTAAGAAATCCTGCGCTTGTTGCTGTTATCAGAGTTACAGTATTAAAATTGCATTTTGGTTGTATGCAGGTTGTAAGTCCACAGTGGCCAAGAGTCTAGCCTCTGTTCTTCAATGTCAGGCAACGTCAATCGTTGTAGGTTCTCATTTGGACTTCTGGTTCCAATTGTAAATTGTAGATCGGTGCAGTTGCTCAGCAATTATATATGATCTTTATTTCAAAAAATATACTCGTAATGTATGCATGTTATGTACACTCAAAATTTAGTTCAAACACTTGCATGTACCGTTTCTAATGAAACTCTCACATTGAAATAGTTTGGTGGTCGTTACTTACCCCTCTTTAAAGGCTTAAGCAGCCCGCAAATTTTCAGAAGGATATGTACCTTACAATTTGCGAATGACAGTTTACAAGTACGTAGTGGTTTAACATATAGCAATGTACATAGTATATATATATATATATATATAGAGAGAGAGAGAGAGAGAGAGAGAGAGAGAGAGAGAGAGAGAGAGAAGAGAGAAGAGAGCAAGAGAGGAGGAGACGAGAAGAGGAGAGAGAGATTTCTTGAATTTGAATGAAACTAATAATATTGCGGCCTCTGTTTAAAACTTGCAATTACTAAGAATACATATTTGGTATCAAAGACCAAAAAAATGAAAGTTTAGTTTATATTAAAATTACAACGAATCTGAATAGAGCAACAAATGCAAGCAGAGTTTTTCAGATGTCTTTCGTGCACGCCAGTATACGCAGCGTTTTGCTGTTTCTGATGTTCCCCACTGCAAAAGTAGCGTGATTGGAGATTGTTACAATTGTATATTTTTAAAGTACTAACAATATATATTATATTATTATATATATATATATATATATAATATATATTATATATAATATATATTATATATATCAATATAAACTTACAACCAATTAGGCTTGGAAAAATGAAAAAGAGCATTTGATGGTTATAGCATCTAAAAAACTAATTTAGTACTCACGTCATAATGTAGCCAGGAAAAACAATACAGATCCAAAGCTGCTCTTATTTTTCTAGGTGGGAGAATTAGATAACAATGAATTCCTTGGCGCAAGTCTCATAGAATGTCACTCCAGTTTCTGGTCAAAAGTGAGGAAAACGTATGGGGGGAGGGCAGGCAGGCATGAAAAAGAACGTATGGGGGGGAGCATCAGGCATGAAAAGAGTTGGAAAACATATAAACCTACAACAATGTAGGCTTGAAAAATGAAAACAGAGCATTGATGGTTATAGCATCTAAACTAATTTTAGTACTCAGGTCATAATGTAGCCAGGAAAAAAAATACAGATCCAAAGCTGCTCTTATTTTCTAGGTGGAAATTAGATAACAATGAATTCCTTGGCCAAGTCTCATAGAATGGTCACTCCAGTTTCTGGTCAAATTGAGAAAACGTATGGGGGGGAGGCAGGCAGGCATGAAAAGAACGTATGGGGGGGGAGGCAGGCAGGCATGAAAAGAGTTGGAAAACTTTTTTCATAATTTGGAAAGCAAACTTTTATATGTAAATAAAATAAGAAATTCACCTTAACCTCCATGGCATGGTAATCTTGCCACAATCTCACATTCTGCTTATGCGTTGCAAGTGCAGATTCATATATTTTTCGGGCATTTCCAAGACAACCTTTATCACCACTAGATGCAAGGTTCTCTTCCAACTCGATGCAAATTTTGTATAAAGCAAGACCTGGTCGGGGCAAGGCAAGAAAACTGCAAACGAAAAAATATTTCCAATTAGCAGGTTGGAAAAATCAGAAGGTTTATTACAAAGAATTTTCTATAGCTTAAATATTACCAACATACCGCTTATATGTCTCTCTTGCTTCCTGAATTCCATCCTTCTGAAGAACACTATTTACAATCGCACAAGGTAGGGAGAATCCATTATCACTGCCACCATTTTTTGCTACTGAAACGAATGACATCTCAACCAACTTGTCCAGATAATATTTTTCTGTTGCAAAAAACTTGAGGGCCTGCAACATGTTATTATGTTAAAAACCTGGCTTGGACCTTCAGACTTTGAAAATAGTTGCTTGCATTACTTCTATGATGGTGGAACTTAAGATATAACAATCAGCTTATGCATTTAAAATGGTAATAAAGCTTGATCAACCATACATGGTCAATACAAATGGATCAAAAGCTTAATTAATATTCAAAAGAGAAGGAAGCATGTCTCAGGGTCTGCATAGTGTTCTGTACAGCAGGGACCAAAAGGAAGGACAGGGAACATGAGAATTGGGGAAATTAGGAAACTGTTGTTCAGGCAAAAAAAAAAAATACGGACGCAGCAGGGACAAGAAAATGAACCCAGATTAATAAGTCACAATTTAAAACTTTTACAAGAGCATAAAAACATACCATCATCCACAAGTCCTCAGCTTCTGATATTGACACTTTTGTCAACACGCTTCTAAAGAGTCCAAATATGGATCGTAGATCAACTTTACTTGGTCCAGGGATATTATTAGTAAAACATCTAATTTCTAAAGAGGCCCTTAAAATCCACAATTTAACTGAATCTGAAAAGTTGCCATTGCAAAATTTGTCCGCTAGTTTCCCGGCCTCGTCTAACCTCCCTAGCTGGATGAAAAATGAAACATATTCACAAGCCAAATCCTCAGTAATGCATCCAAATGTCTCAGCTTTCTCATAAATCGTCAATAGATAAGAAATAATATCTTCAGCATGATTGGATAATTTAGAAAGTTGGTTTTCTTCTCTTTTAGGAGCAACAGCATCCATAAAGAACTTAGCATATAGATTAAACAGAATGGGAGAAGGCACAAACTGCAAAGCCTGCTCATAAACCTACACATTGTAGAAGATCGAAGGTAGACAATTAGTGATATTGAGCAAGAAAAGCAAATACATACATTTCAATTTCAAAGAAATAAAAACAATGCACAAAGGTGCTTGTCAGATACCTAGAATGCAGGAAAAATGAGCAAAGAGAAAAGCACCAAGCAAAACTCTTTTCATTTTCAAGGATTTCACATAGTTTTACAGGAATTGTACCTGAACTGCTTTTTGTAGCTGTGGTGACATGATACCTTCACTTGTATCCTTTGTAGTTCTAGAATAAGTCATTTCAAGTCTAGCAAGCCAGTCCCAGTATTCGGGATCTTTAGAAAAGTCTCTTTTCATATCACTTAGGATCTCCTTTCGAATTTCTTCCGAATGTGCCAACTCTGTTGCCTCCAATATCTCAAATAAACGTTTTCTTAGTCCTAAGCTAGAAGGAAGAGCTTCAATTGCTCCACTATAGATAGTCTTAAGTATATTCAAACCTTGTTCTCTAAATAAATCCATTTTCTTTTCTGACTCCCCATTATTAACTTTTGATCCTTCAACGTTTCTCATTTCTTCATCAAGTAACATAAACGCACCATTGTTTTCATCTCTCCACTGTTGCTCCTCAGCAACTCTATGATCACGAACCAGAGTGCCCTTGTCCTCTCCAAGGGCAACCTTCCTGGCCTTCAATTTGTTAAGGTAAGTAAGTTCCATCCGGAGATACTCTACCCAAAGGTCTTCCGATGCAGGGCAAACTCTCAAACCACTCTGCATTAGAGCACGAGCTGCTGCAACATTTAAGTTATGGTCAAATTCCCAAGCTGCAGCATAAATCCAAACTCCTGGTACCTTTGGATGAAACCTAATTAGCTGAGCCAAGACCTGAAAAATAAGGAAGAGCAAATGTGATTTAAATGAAAGTGAGAAATCCGTCCGATAAAAATCAGACCTTTAAACACGAATTATTACAACTGCTGACAAAAATAATTTCTGCCAAATTAAAAGCTTTCCCTTTTACTTTCCACCTCTTTCTCAACACTGAAACAGAAACGAAAGAACATAAACATACCTTCTTCATCCTGCCATTCCTTCGCTCTCTACAAAACTCCAAATACCGAAACCATAGCTCAATATCACCCTTATATCTCAATACGGCAAGCCGATAAATATCCACAATTCTCGAGACCCCAGCAAAATCAGAAACAGACATCTTCATTTTCTTGTTTCCCTTGTTTTTCATATCACGAGCCACTGATTTCTTGCGGAGGCGGCGAAGCGAGTCAAGCTGTGTCTCGTACTCAATGTAGGCCAAGTAATCCTGTTTCAATGGACTCGGTCGCTTCAGTCTATACTCAAACTTTCGCCTCTGCTTCACGATCTCAGCTATCTCATAATGCGTGAATAACCCTCGCCTCTCAAGGTCGTCGAGCTCGTCGACCATGCGCTCGAGCCGGTATTGCACGGTATCGGCCATTTTTGGAGTTTTGTTAGTTGGTCGACGTGAACTCGAGACTGGTTTAACAGAGATTGATATGTCAGGGTTTAAGGCAAGAGCAGAGCTAGCGAGGAGAAGACGATACGGAAAGGGGAAATTGATAGGCTAGGGTTTTGTCATGGGCTGCACGGGTCATTGCCCATAACTCTATCTTTAATGGGCCGTTATGTCTAAGGCCCATTTAAGTTCGAAAATCTGCTGGTTCTTTTTTTGTTTGTGCTGGATCGGGGATGGAAGGATGGACTGTTAGCTGCTCGAGAGGCAGAAGCGTGTGGTTTAAAAGTGGTGCTATCCTGGTTGAATGACCAAATCTATAGTGATTCTTGAAGTTGACTCTCTTGAATTGGTACAACCAAGAGAGGATTATAACGAGAATGGGGTATTCTTTATTTCGGATCTGCAATTCATTTGAGCCAAAGAAGGGATTTTTTTCTTGAAGTGGGTTCCGAAAGAAGCCAATCAAGTTGGTGACTTTCATAGCTAGAGCCTCCGGTTGTAATGCTAGTTTTGAGTTGTGGAAAATTGCAGATGATGGCATTTTATCTCTTTTATGTAATGTTATAGCAAGCTAATAACAAGTTCTCATAAGTCCCATTACGCATCATGAAGAAAAATATAAAAATTGAATTATTCTGTATTGAAGAAAAATGTAACAAGTTCTCATACAAATTAATTGCAGTACATTATAAATGAAACTGAACATATATATTTCACGTCCATCTCTGCAAAGAATGTATAATCCTCCTTGTTGAAGTTGACAAAATATGTGTATGGATGTTTAGGTTTCAAGGATCAGCATTAGTATTGTCATTGGCATCACTTCCACTATCATTTCCCATTCCAAAACCAAATCCAATTCCCATTCCAAATCCTATTCCAATGCCATTGTGACCCTTACCACTGCCTACTCCTGTTCCTGCACCTTTTCCAGCGCTGCCTGCCCCAACGCCTCCACCTTCACCATGTCCATATCCTTCACCACTACCACCAACACCACCAAAACTGCCTGAGCCAACACCTCCACCAAAGCCACTACCATGACCCGATCCTCCACCTCCTCCACCACCACCACCACCTCCTCCTCCTCCTCCTCCTCCTCCATTACCACCAAACCCGACACCTGCTCCATAACCACTACCATGACCATACCCTCCATTGGACCCTCCTCCTCCTCCTCCTCCACCACCACCACCGCCTCCCCCTCCTCCTCCCCCCTCATTATTACCTACACCACCACCTGCTCCAAAACCGCTACCATGACCAAACCCTCCATTAGAACCTTTTCCACCGCCTCCCCCACCACCACCACCCGCACCTCCTCCTCCTCCAGCACCACCTGTACCAACTCCAACGCCAAAACCACTACCATGACCAGAACCTTCACCAGAACTTCCATTGCCACCTCCACCCCCTTCCCCGCCTCCTCCACCACCACCACCTCCTCCTGCATTATCTCCACCTCCAATACCTGCACCAGCACCATGTCCGCTACCATGACCAGAGCCTCCACCGATCCCTCCACCACTACCACCACCTTCTCCACCTCCACCACCACCACCATTACTCCCGACTCCAGCCCCAGCTCCATAGCCTTCACCATGTCCAGAACCACCATCTATATTTCCACCACCTCCACCTTCTCCACCACCACCACCACCACCTCCTCCTCCTCCTCCTCCAATATTGCCTCCTCCAGACCCATGTCCCTCTTCATGGCCACTACCTCCATCATTTTCTCCTCCTCCTCCTTCTCCTCCTCCACCCCCACCTCCACCTCCAACACCAAACCCATCACCATGATGAGCACCTCCTTTACCCTGTGTATCAAAACCCCTGCCGGCTTTTCCAAAGAAGCTTCCACAACTTCGCCAATTTCTATAACAATAATCTTCATTATAATTGTCATCATCAGAATTCCATCCACCTGGAAGGCCACTATAGTCGTTTTGATTTTGTACGTCCCTTCCTTGACCGACACTATTCAATGCACTAACTATGCTCAAAGCAAGAAGAACCACGTAGAGTATTTTAGTAGACATTCTACAACGAGAGAGACTAAAACTCACGTTCTTAGCCTCTCCTTCCTAGCGTCTCTTATTTATACAATTAGCTTATGCCCTTAAATTTCCGTTTTTGGCATTTTAAATTGTTTTGTTCTCTCACTAAACTATCAGTGGACCAAATGTTGCTGTGTTTCAAAGGGACGGGAATTGGCGGGCGCACTAGACGAACCATCCGCCTCAACAAATGAATTAATAAGGTCGAGATAATTTCTCAGGCTGGTGAATTACAGTCAACAACAACAAAAAATATTACAGAACTCAAACAAGATGACACGTTTAAGTACAACTGCTTAATAAAAAAACCCAAATAATGTACGTATAATCTATGATTTTGTGAAACATTAATTTTAATTAGCTAGAAACATTAGTGGAGTGGTAGTTAACATTGTATATACTTAGTAGTATATCTCAGACGCTTTAATGTCCAATCAATGCATGTGGGAAAAACCCACGTGTCATTCTTCTTTGATCTCAATGGAGTCCTATCTGGCATTTCACTTTTCCAAAATTAACAAGCAATGCATAATTGAGAAGGGTGACGTTTTTAATTAGCTTGCCCCACTTACTCTCCAAGTGGGCGAGAACGTCCATGTGGATGCCATGCGATCAGTGAAATGTAAAAAGTAAGTAGAAGCTTATATATAAGGATAAGAGATAGTTGGTTTGGTAGTGGCCAACTGGTATATAAATTGGACAGCTTGAAGTATAAGCCCAGAAAAGTAGAAGCAACTTAACCTAGCCATACACCAATATATCTCCAACATCCAATCATTGAAATATATAAACAATTACCAATTCCAAATCTTTAAAACAAAATAGAATTTCCCTCTTCCTGCAACAGAATGTAATCTTGGAATTTTTCAGTACTGTATATATTTTATTTGAAAAATTTTGGGTAATTAATCAGCAATGGCAATAATTGATAGGGGCAAATTTTAGTAAGAAGAAATCTTTTCAAAGATATTTCCTATTGCTAATTTTGTCTCCATCTTCAAAGAAACGCTTATTAAGATATTTCGACAATGTTCTATTGGTGGAAACTAACTACTCCCACTACGAGCGGCTGCTTCAAAATTTTATTCTCCGCTTGCAAAGTGGATTCCAGTGACTGTATGTCTTCATCTTTACGACAACTTGGAATGGGAATTGTTTAGCTTAAATTAATTATAATTAAGCGACAATTTGATTTGATTTCGAGTTAAAAAGACACGTTTTGCTATCATGCTGCTAGCAAACAACCTTTTTAAATTTGCATGTTTAAGATAATTGAGCCATTATTAGTTCAATCATAGATAATAATTCTTTTTATTCTAATACGAAGTTTCTGTGTTTATAAAAAAACTCATGTTTGTGTTCTTTATTAATGTTGTGTTAAGATTTTTTTTTTTATTATTTTAAATGAAGTTCTAAAGCATCCAATGAGAAGCTCAGGAGATCTCAGCTTATTTAACGTATAGAAGAGAAAAAATATACTACACTAACTAATAATTGGAAATGCCAATAGTTGAAGACAACCATGCTGCCAATGATCGTGTACCAAAATTTTCAACTATTCATTTATTTATTTTCTTTTGATTGGAATGACAAATGGAATAATGTAAATGAGGTTCTAGAAAAAGATGAATCATATCTCTCTCTTGAATATGGTATTTAGCCTGTTTACATGCTGGCCATTTATTTGTAAGTACGACTAACTATTAGAAGGATATATAAAATTTATCTTATAATTAATTATAATATTACAATTTATTATTATTTCATCTATCACTTTACTAAAATTATATACACTCGTTACGTTTGTGATTGATTTGATATATAAATAAATTAATACATTATAGGTAAATATTTCCACGGCATATAATAACTGCAAAAGCAATGATATTTTTCTTTTGATTTTGTAAAAAAAAAAAATTAAAACTTGTTCTTAAGGGAAAAAAAAAATTCAATCATGCTGCTTGATGAATAATCAGCGGAAAGTCAAGATTACTGTAAAATTATTTGTTCCCTTATTAATTATTTTACACGTAAATTACCCGAATATATAATATATGACTATTGACAAACGTGAAAGCCCCACAAATTCACGGTGTACCCTAAGGAGGTTACGTTATTACCACAGCATGAGGCATGACATGAGGCGACTTAGATTAAAACTCAAGGCTTTCCGCCTCCAAACCCTCCTCCAAATCCTCCACCATATCCAGCACCTGCTCCACCACCTCCACCTCCACCTCCACCTCCACCTCCGCCATTACCAAACCCTCCACCACTTCCATAACCAAAACCACCACCAAAGCCTGACCCCCCACCCAGTCCACCGCCTCCACCTAAGCCTCCAATTCGATAGCCATACCCACCTCCAACTCCACCCCCGAAGCCAGAGCCCCCATTCTGTCCACCTCCAACACCACCACCAAACCCTCCTCCACCACCACCGTTCAAACTGCCATGACCAGGAAAGAGGAAGAAGAATGTCTTCGTCTCGCCAACTTCACCCTTTTCCGTCACAGCAAGCTTCCTAGCATTAGTAACAGTGACAAAAGCGAGAATAAACACAAGAAAAAGCCTAGTAGCCATTATCAATAATTATTAATCAAGGGAATGCGTGTATCCAAATGCAATACTTACGTGACAAAACTAACAAAAACACAACGATTATATATAGGCATCCATGATCCACTCCCTTACAAACTTAAAAACAAAGTGACAGTTGAGAAAATTATAATTTTGAAGCATCTAGTTATCCACAGCCCATTGGAAAGTTAATGCAGCCATCTACCGCGCTGAGGACCACCTCATGTGTATAATTAGCTAGACCTAACTTGGATTTTGGTCTCAGTTCAAGACATCTTAATCACCATTTCTCTCTGGGGTCCTGCATTTACTTTATGATCAATTGCATTTAAATTTTTTGATAACATAGTTTTTTTTCGTTATGGAGAACTCTAAGTTAACATGTATAAGAAGTTTTATTATGATTTTCAATAACCAAGATTTATTGAAATCAGAGTTATTTTAGATAGAAGATATAATGTTACTGAAGTTCTTTTAGAAGATATAATAAAATTGAACTTATATCAAATAAAAATTAAAAGAAAAATAGTGATAAAAATCCAAAAATGAAATCCCAAATATAATATGGGGTGGAGATTCAAATTTTCACTCCTATTAAATTATCAGTTTTTCTTTTAGAAGAAATTTCTTTCAGACGAAAGAGTATCTCACTCTTATTAATTATCGGTGTTTATTTGATTTATTTGGCATTGTAGAATTTGTAATTTGAAGTGAAATTGGAAACAGAATTGAAAATGTGGCAATTGTACTGGGCTAGCTTATTAGAATTATATAATTGTTTAGAAAATTAGGTCCATTTAATTTGAAAATCAGTGAATGGAAAAGCACAAGGTTGGGCATGTTCTTGCATATATTCATAAGAACGCAAGGGAAAATGGCTTCATATCTACGACATTGTATTAACTGACCGATATAGAAGGTTGAACAGTCCAAGTCCAAGTCGAAGAGCCCTCGTCCTCTCTCTCTCTCTCTCTCTCTCTCTCTGGGGTCCCCATCTTAAGTTGGAAAATCAGTGAATGGGAAAAGCACAATGTTGGGCTGTTCTTGCATTTATATTCATAAGAACGCAAGGGAAAATGGCTCATATCTACGAACATTTATTAATGACCGATATAGAAGGTTGAACAGTCCAAGTCCAAGTCAAAGCCTCCGTCCTCTCTGCTCTCTCTCATCGCTCTCTCTCTCTCTCTCGTCTCTCTTCGTCTCTCTCTCTCTTCGAACAATGCCGACAATGGTAATTGTTTGTCCTCTCTCTCTCTCTCTCTCTCTCTCTCTCTCTCTCTCTCTCTCTCTCTCTCTCTCGACAATGCCGACAATAATTGTTTGTCTCATTGCGAAATTTACATATGCTTTATTTTCTTCTTAACTAGGTCCTGCAATTGAAAATGGGATGTTGACACAGTTCTACTTGTACCAGCTAGGTGGCTAAGGAAGATGATAATCCAGATCCACATTAATGTTTTTCTCTACTCCATTGCATTACTTGATAATAATTCAATAGATGCTGAATAATTCTTATAAAGTGTATGGTGTAGGCACTTTCTTTTATATATGGGTCAGAATAATATTGTAGACTATTCGAGGTATTATTTTCTTTAAATGACATGCACCAAATTTAAACTTTACGATGGAGAGGACTGGAATTCCACACTCTTCACATCTTTTAGTTTGCTTTTCAAATTTTTTTTCCTTTTATCCAAATTAATAGGACAATAACAGTGCACTCCTCTATTTATCCAATGGAGTTATATATTACCCATGGGTTATAAGTGTTTCTGGAGATTTTTTTTTTCCTGAAGTTTGTGACTGGCCAGCAATCAATTAATTGATTTTTTTGGGATTGAGAACTATGTATAAGCCTGTTAAAACTATGTCCACATTCTTTGTGCAGATGTTCATATTAGCTGGAAAACTTATAGATAACAAATGAAAGTGATGAGAAAGTGCAAAATGTTTGGTTTGATAATGTACTTGAGCTTTTTTTTTTTTTTCTAACCAAGAGTGAGCTCAAGAGAAACATCTTCCACATATAAATTCTCAGCTTTCTTGAGCTTCAACAATGACTCAACTGATGCTTTGGGCTTTAGTAATAAAGACATTTTGTCAGCTTCTTCTCTCTTTGCAATCTCAACAAAATCTTCATGATTTTTATCCCACTCAGTACCATCTACTGATGATGCCATATTATTATCTTCTCCATTGGACTCCTGATCATCACAGATCAAATCTTTATAATTATATACATAAATACATAGATATGGGTGCGTGTGTATATATATGTATAGAGAGAGACAAGAGAAAATTTATTAATTAGTACTTGAGTAGTGCATCTTTTGAGAAGAATGTCGTTGAAGATGATATAAGAATCAGTCCTCTTCTGCTCCCATTCCTTGCTTTTTACTTGTTCATGTGAGAATGATTCAGTCAGCGACTTGTTGCCAATCCACATTTCTCCCTTTTGTTTCCTGCCAAATATTAAACACACTCTATTAACTCTATGTAGCTATATACATATAGGAGAAAATATAGTCCCAGTACCGAACATGTAGTAGAGAGAAAATCATTAAACTTCATAAACCTTTGTACTGACATGGTAGTGTTCATAAGAGCAACCCTGTTGGTGGGGCTATCTTGAGCTCCATGGCCTTGATAGAGTACAGATGCATTGTTAATGAATCCCTTTTCTTTCAACTGATGATTCTGCTGGCAACAAGTCGAGTCTAGCAGGTGTGAAAAATAGTTTGAATGGTGAATCCCACTTGCCTTCTCATTCTTCTTCGCTGCAATAGCTGCTTCTGCACAAGAAAGTTCATGTATAAATTAAGCTACAAATTTCTTGGAAAATTAGAAAATTCAAAAAATTCGCCCAAATTTCTCTGGAGGACTAAACACTGGACTAATTAGGGTTAATTATTTTTAATATTTTAAAGATATATAATATATGTGCAAAGAAATTATTTGATAAATTAATAAACGAGTGAGAATGAATAATTAATAATTCACATGAAGACAGTTTTTTTAGATTGTCGTGTTATATTGTCAACCGATTTGAATTATTCTGATAATCACCAACTTATATATGGTAAATTTCTCTCATTAATTAAATCTAATGATCATATATATGGCAGGGAATGGCAATTATATAAACTTCTTTAAATCATGGTAACATTTCTGTTAGCCAGCCAAGAAATTAATGTATACACCAAAATTGGGGAAATAAATTTTTCTGTAAGTATTTATTTGCCATATATACTTTTTTTGATAAACAGAAAAATTAAATATAGTTGCACATGAATAAAAATTCATTTCTTTATTACAAGTGGAGTACCTTGTATCATCTGCTCATGCTTCATGCTCCTGTACATCTGTCCACATCATGTACCAAAACGTTACACTGTATGTCCACAGATATACCCACATAATTAAGTAAACGACTAAACGTTTTGTGCTTAAACAACTTGATAAGAACCTGAAGATGGCTCTTTACGTGAGATATGGTGAGGCCCTTCACATTCATTATCTGCAAAACCATCTTCGGAGTAGCTCCTATGCAATTCAATTATGAAAAGAAAACTGAATTTTAATATATAAGCTCGAATTAAAAAAAAAAAAAAGAATCTATACAGATATATATAAAGAAGAAGAAGAAGAAGAAAGTTTACTGTCTTCTCCGCCAAGCCTTTCGACTGCATGTACAAAGCAGTGGTGAAGATCAGGAGTCCATCGAAGGCGAGGCATTTTTGATCGAACATAAGGCCTAACCATGGGAGATTTGAGGGTTATACCAGAGAGATTATCACCAATTCGCCTCCTTGTAACTCTTGGATCATAATTGTGAAGAGAAGAGGATGGAGAGGTTCTACTTTTCATTGTCTGTCAAGAGGGAGAGAGAGAGAAAGAGAATGTGAAAAAAGAAGAGTTGGTCTATGCTGATACAAAAGAGAATAAATACTAGAGAGACTCTGTTGCAAATATTTGTCTCCATCTGCAGCTTTTTCTCAACTCCCTATTAAGGTCAGTTTAGTCCCTTGGAGTTTCGATTAGACAAAGGAAAATTTGGACACGGAATTTCAGACTTTGGGTTTTGTTTAAAATGCCATTCATGATTGGGTGAAAAAGGTTAAAAATATATTTTCTTTCAAATTTAAAAAAAAAAAAAACACTCTGCGGTCAAAACTTTTATGATAATATCCCTATTTCTGGTGCAACACATTAATATTGTTTTGTTATTTTTAGACATTATATTTACTTCCGACCACATATTGATCGTCCTTTTTCAATTTTTAATTCATTATTATATTCTAACTTCATTTCATTTCATTTCAAGTTCGTGACTACTCTTTTTCATAAAAACTTTTCTATAAATAGAATTTTAATTTTACAAAATTGCTTTCGTATTTCGCCACTTTCAAGCATTCTTTATTAAGAAACAAAAGTAGACTGTAAAATTAGTATTGAAAATATTCTTACAGAAAATGAAAATTATGCAAATTAAAATTCTGAGATTCCTATAAATAAATATATATTGTTGGTATTTGGATATCACAAAATTCTTTGTGAGGTCAGCTTTAGGGAAGACAGACAAAAAGAAAGGGTCTCAAAATAGCAAAGTGAGGAAATGCAAGCAACAATTCCCAGATCAAATTCCCACGCCAATTACCCAAATCAAACGTTATATTATATATAAAAACAAACAACTTAAGACTCATACGTTGTTCTAATGTGACCCACATCGACCAAAAAAAGATGAGAATGACCTAAGCCTTGCATGACCTAAAGGAAACATACCCATAAAAACATTACTATACTATACTATACTTCTTATCATTTTTTTTTAAATGATAATTATTTACTATTCCTTTCATTTTACTTTTATAATACTAAAATATTTCTTTATTTTATTAAATTCTCTTTTATCTCATTTAGCTAATTAAGAGAAAAGTGATAAGATGAGTTCTAAGAAATTATAGAAAATATTCCGAATTCTGATTTTTTTTTTTTTTTTTTTTTTTTTTTTATCTCATTTAGCTAATGAAGAGGAAAAGTGATAAGATGAGTTCATAAGAAATTAGTGGGAGAAAATATTCCGAATTCTTGAATTTTTTTTTTTTTTTTTTTTTTTTTAATTATGGTGATTTTTTTTTTTTTTTTTTTTTTTTTAATTATGGTGATTTGAGCCAAAATGGGTGAAGCAAGGAATGCATGTTGGTATGTGGGTAGGCTGACAAGAGGTTGGAGAATGCAGAAGGCGGTTTCAAATTGGGGAATATTCTTTGGATGGATTTACGGGAAGCGTGGACAAGTGTTTTCTGATTCCGTAAGCAAAGAGATAGAAATTTTTCCCTTTTTTATTTTCTAAAATATTTTTTTATTAATCAGTTTCTATTTTTCATATTCTTCCTCACAAAATTCATGTTCTTGGTCCGTTGACGTCTGGCTAAAACATGATTTGCTTTGACTCTCCCATACAGAAATGAAGATAAACGTTTGTAAATAAAATTTAGTCCTGGTCGTCTGGTCCGGTCATGAGAAGCAACATTATGTACCCTGGGAGGTTATTTACAACCTACGTTTTGGTGACATTCTCTTTTATTTGAAAGAGACGTTGTAATAATGAAACGTTTGATTGGAGAATTGAGAAACTTTGACTTTTCTTTCATTCTCAAACAAGACAAAAGTTAGTATTATCTAATTATTGTATTAATCAAAAATGAAAAGTTGCAATCTTTAAGTAAAGCTACTACTGATTATTACTTGGATTGCAAAATCAAGAACAAGAACAGAACATGGGCAATCGGTTGTCCTTGTCCTCAGGCACTGTCACCCTCTCGTGACAAAATTTTTAATCTAAGCGTAACTTAAAAGTTTCAGAGTGGCCTAGTGTGGCGACCTCTTGCCCGGCCGCAAAGAAGAGCATTCCTGGGGATGGGTAATTCATCTCTCCATGAATTTGAAGGGGTATAAACTCTGAGATAGAATTGCTGCCCCAAATATTGCCTAGCCCAGTTCTCCGACCGAATGTTCCACATTCCGACATTGTCCAAAGCCATGTAAACAGCAGTCCATGATCTTGGATACACCTACATTTCAATCAAATCAGTTAGAATTCTTTATGTTCATCACATTTTTACATGGTCTTCGTGTTGAATTGTTGATTGTACCTGAGTGGTGCAACGAGCAACTGCATCTCTCAAATTATACCCTACCCTGCTTGCAGGTGTCCACTGCCCTCCATCCATTCTGCCCAAATTATGGATTCACCATATTTCAATATCTGAGGAAAGGATATACAATGCTAACAAAGAAAAGAAATTGTAGTACCCCACAACAAAGAAGGAATGGCCATCAATATGCCATGACTGCACCGTGTCCTCCCAATTCTGGAAAACAATCTCGATGAACTCCCGGAAATTAGCAGACATCACTGAGGTCTGGAGGTAAGGATTTCCCCAGGTGGGGGAGGTAGGGATGCTTTCCAGGTTGAAAACTCCAGGAATCTTGAAGTAGTCTGCAAGTTTTAATGGGGTGTCTGAAGGAATGAATGATACACTGTTAACAGCAAACCTCTGCTTCCTATTAATAAAAGGAGCAGAGTTTGCAAGCATAATTGTTCGGCTAGTCTTGATCATTCCATAATGGTAAGAGCCTTGGGGATTCGGCCTAGGTCCACTTGCAGTCAGATTCCGACTGGTTTAACAGAACATATTGTACTACATTTGTTAGCCAGACATAAACGATTCAACTAGCAAGAAACCAAGCAGAGGTAAATTATAAACATAATACCGAATCGATCTGGCCTGGTTGAGGGACCAATCAATCTGAGTAGTGGGACCTCGTGGGATTGGGCCAGCAACTCTGCTCCATGAATTGCTATAGTGAAGAATGGCTGTTGTTGCAAGTACACGAGGTGTGAAGCGTGTAGAAACGACAATGTAGTAATCTTTGGGTTGCTGATCAGCTGTGACCAATACAGAATAGGATTGACCAAGATGGATGTCAAGGTCAGAGTAGGTATTCTGTAGTGTATGAGATCCTTCTACCTCCACTAGTTTCATTTTGTGTCCTTGAATTCTGAAGTTAATTGATGTTGCAAGGCCCACATTTGATATCCTGAACCTGTATGTCTTACCTGCAAATACACGTCCATTATAATGAGTTATAAATACTCCCCAATAAAAAATTAAATGCTTGGAAAGAGTATGCATTATAGGAACTATCTAAAAGTTAAATTCTGGGCTTATCAAGAATGTAGTTTACAAGAACATGCAAAATATTGAAAAATTTAGTGTGTGAGAATCAACAAACACCAAAAAGGACAAACTTAATATTAATTTATTGATAGACACCTGGATCAACCGTGAATGTGTATCCATTCCATCCACGACCATTGATAAGAAGCCCATCAGGGAATGGCAGATCATGACCAGCATCCAATATTCGTCTCAGAAGCTACAAACAAGAGAGGAACAAGAATAAATATAGATCCTAAAAAAATCTGGCGAGAAAAACAAGATAGCAAAACAAATAATTAAAGCTGCAATATAAATGTGATAATCATATGAAAGTGCTCACATAGTGATTTCTCTTGTACCAGTCTCCAGCTAGTACAGTAAAATCCCCAGCAGGAGTAGGGAAAGGTACAGGAATCAGAGGACGGCTCCAGATTCTGATGCTACCAAACCCACCAGCAGCCTTGTGCATTCCAAGTGATGGAAAGTAGAAAAAGCTACCAATCTGGTCCTTCACTTGGAGGATGTAAGTGAAGTTTCTTCCTGGTAAGATTGGACAATTGGTGCCATAGACTCCATCCTGCCATGAGTTCCTCCTCTGCTGTATGCCATTCCTGTTGCAACACATTGGCCATGTTACTACAATTCCAGTCAAATGCCGTTTACTTTATTCCTTTAATATAAATTGACAATAAAGCTTAGAGGTCAATGCACTGTCTTCTTGTTTTTGAGTGTATATTACACATTCAAGGAGGGATAGCAGTCCAATTATGAGTTAAAAGTAGTGAAAAACTATCTATTAAGTATATTCAAATGCCAATTGATTTAGTGAGCAGCGGATACACATGCAAGGACAGACACAACGTAAATTGAACAAGTAATTAAGTTAAAAGAACTTCTTGATTAATTGTGCCTTCGAGGAGTAATTTTATTGATCCGCTATGGATAGTATTCTTAAAGAAAGCTTGTCGTTTAAATGAAACTAACATGCAACCATTTGATTGACCTGCGTTTTGTATAGGATGAGTAAGCATTTATTGATCAGATCGCCATGTCCTTCATGGACATAGAAGCTGCCAAAATATAATTGGCTTGCAATAATGTCGTCCATAGCCAAAGCCAATAAAGAAAACCAGGCTTCTGTTAAATTATAATAAATAAGACAAAGAATTGAATCTAACCAAGCGATATCAGAAACACCAAGACAAAGATCTAATATAAAAACTACAGGTCTCAAGATCCAGAGATCTAGCATGTGGTTAGGAGATTAATTACATCATCTTAATTGCAGAATTGAAATATTCTAATAAGTAACAACGTGTCCCACTGTTGACCCATTAATTAGTCCTGACAGTATTAGCAAACGACATTAAGATTTAACCATGAAAACATCATTTTAATAAAGTCAGATTCTAAAGTAAGACTGTGCAAGATGTCAGTTAAAAAAAATAAAGACCAACAAAAGTCGCTGAAAAGGCAATGCATGCTTTTCTGTTTCCCCACATTTTCTATGATTTCTGTAGAAAGCAACCCCATTTCAGTACTTACATTTCAAAAAAAAAAAAAAAAAAAAAATCCCCACATTTTCTATTATTCTGTAGAAAGCAACCCCATCAGTACTTTACATTTCAAAAAAAAAAAAAAAAAAAAAAGACACGGGTTGCCTGTATGCCCCTTATTTTCTCCCTTGCTCCTAAAAAAAAAAAAAAAAAAAAAGACACCGGGTGCCTTATGCCCCTTTTTTCTCTTGCCTCCTAACGCTGTTGTACCAAGGTATATATAATATATATTCTCAGAAATGCAAATGATTCCAATTTTAAATGAAGAAATTGGTATTTTGATGATGATTGATACACCAAAACTGAAGAGTGTCCTTTTAGCAGATAGTTAATCAAAGTATATTTCTGGTAATGGATAATCTTTAGCAGCAGATCTGGGACAGTAGATTCAAAGTCAAGTTCTTTTATTAATTGATTAGTTCCGTCACGGGAAAAATCTATGGTAAGTGTAGGACATTGTTTGGAAGCAGAAAGAATAATAAAAGAAATGAAAATAAACATGGTGTAAAGGAACGATGTTCATCTTAAAACTTAAAATTTCAGAGATCAACATGCAAAACAAGAATGAGGTATAATAATGAAACATCCAGTACTAAGATTCCTTAAGTTATTTTCTAGCCAACAAAACAGAGGATTGAACATTGCATTATAACTATATTTAAAGGATAAAAGGAATAAGAGGTTAGTCATAATTACCAAGAGATGAGAAATGGCTCTCTTAGGTAATTGAAAACGTTGATAATAAGGTTATCGTTTGTAACTGCATCTATTTGTGGCCCAGGAAACTGCCCATTAATCAAAATCCCCTGCAATGCCAGTCCACCCAGTAAAAGAAAGGAAAAACATCCATCACTTCCTAAACTGAGAAAGACCAGTAAACCCATTTGAAATACAAGATAAGTTCTTGTTTCCAAAATCAAGAAAAGTGCTTCAAAGAACAGAATGACCTTACCTGTTGCTTAACGCCAAGAGGGTATATGTCACCGTACGTGACTTTCCACGTGAAGAATCTATATGGGTTCTCGCCATTAACACCATGAACAAGAAAGAATAAGAGAACTACGAGAGAGAGAGAGAAAAGAACTCTCATTTCTTTGGTGTGATAATAAAAATTTCAATGGAAATTATAGATCTGCTATAAAATGCAGAGTTGAAAGGTGTTATATAAAGAGACCAAATGGGCCTCCATCTCTTACAGTCTCAGTTCCATTAACTCTATTGTTAATCTAATCTCTGAAATGTCTGTTAATTTCTGTGACTGTCTCATTATTTTCTGCTTGCTTCTGTTTGCGAGCAAAGCTCTGTTTTGTAATGTAACTAAGCAGAGAAAGATGGCGTATTAGCTGTCAAGGGGTTTGATCAAATGTGTAGAATCTAGTGGACTTCACTGATTCGGTCAAATCAGCAACCATCAATTTTAAGTGGGTCACCTTCAGGAGTTGGGGTCCACCACTGTTTTTACTGGTTAACGATTGGATCTGAAGGATGAGAAGGATCAATAATGATAGATTTTAGTGAGTGAATAATAATAAGTAAATAGAGTTACCGGATCATCCATCACGTGCTGCTGCAAAGTGCATGGTAGAAAGATTATATGGGTTTTAAATTTAAATTTTTCTTTTTTTTTTTAACTTACCAATATCTATAAACATATAATTTTATTTTTCACCGACGACAAAGATGAGCGATTTGATACTCTAATTCTTTAAGTAATTAAAAATTTGATATTCATTAACGAAGCAAATACTTGATAAATATATATTTTTATATAATAAACGTTAAGAAACTAAAATATATTTCAATTTATTAAAACTTATTGCATTCACAAATCAAAAGCAAGTAGGAGAATTGGAGTTGTTCTATTATGAAAGCTGTAATTTCTACATGAATAATACTGGTAATAAATTTTTCTGTTGAACCAAAATAATCAAAATTTCATTGGTTCCCTTTGTTATCTCTTTTTCTAAAAAGATTGCATACAGCAGGAATAGTTTAGTTGGAGAGTGTCAGACTAAAAATCTGAGGCAATTGTGTTCAATCCACGCTAACCACAATTTTTTTCCCTCAGTTGCAACGGGAAATGATTTTAGTTGTTCCATTTTCAGTTTTTCAAACTACATTTAGAGTTCCCAGAAGTTGATCTTTTTTGCCTTTCTAGAAGTATAACTCTCTTCTGTATACAGAAATTGGGACATCAATTGGAGCTTGCCAGGAGGACAGGACAGATATCAATTGTATGCTTATATTTCTTGGACAAAATATAGTTTTCTTGCAATTTGCTATTACTAGAAACAGAATAATATATTAATAGTTACATTAAACTCAATCTTTTTGAGGCAGCCTGAGTGGAGCTGCATACATTGTAGTTAACATGAATAATGACAATGTGGAGGTTTCATTTAAGACTACTTGTGATCCTTCAACTCAAGGCACCAAGCTCCCACTCACTATCTCTGAATTGATTAACGAAAACAAATTTCAAAATTTTCTGATTTTTTAATGATCGCCATTATGAGACTAAAACCATAGAGCAATGAGAAAATTTCTACATAATCTATAAATTGATATTAAGAATGACAGTGCAGAAACCTGATTCAAACAATCAAGGATTTTATATCATCTCCATTCAACGAGCTTAATACAAAATTGGAAGCTACATGCTTCCCAAAATGCTCTCAAGCCTTCACACCGTTTCATTTGTTGTTTGTACAAAATGCATATAAAAGCAAATGGGTTAGTATTTCCTGACCAATTGCCAACATTAGCGGCCAGAAATTGTTAAAAGCAAGCCATAATGATCACTTGGCAAAACAGGAAGCTCCAGCTTCTTTACCTCTTTTCTCACTTTCTTCTCCTTGACATGCGATAAACCTGGTATTGCATCCTTACCAATCATGTCAATTTCACTTAGTTTGAAATCACGCAGATTGCATATGAATCTATCAAGTCGCTTTTGCAACATCCGGTTACCAGACAACATCTGATTGGACCTTGTATCATAAGTCCATCCGTTGCACCCAGGTTTTAACTCTGTCCAAGCATCAACCCATCCATCAGGTAAAGGAAACTGACCATCTAATTTGTCATCCCAGTTCATGTCCCCAGCAAAAATCACATTAGGATTAGTCTTGAGAAGGTTGATGGCCTCCTTTGCTTGATATACACGCTCCTTGCTGAACATCTGATCCCATGTTGGTGGTGCAGGGCAGGGACTCTCGAGATGGCTCGTGGCAACAACCAATGGGTTGTTTGGCTGCACTTCAAGCTCGGCAATGCAAAGCTCTCTCCCCATTATAGAATTGTTAAAGGGCCTACAACTAAAGGATTTTACCGGAAGTTTGCTTAACTGCACATAAAAATATCATAAGTAGACAAATTTATGGAGGATCAATATGATTGTAATGCATGGAAATACTTTGTAAAGCACATTCAAAGCCAAAATATTTTCATATTTTAGAAATAAATTCCGTGCAAAAGACCTTTATAATCCTTTCACTGACCTTACAATGATGCATCATGATGTTAACAGACCATGCAAAAGTGCATACAGTGGTGATAACTGATATGGCTTACCTGCATGCAAAAGTATGGTCTTTGAATTGCCATTTCATTTTTAACAGAGCAATGGTATCCTCTCCACCAGCTGGATTGCCTAAATATGTGGTATATACTTGAAGTAACCTCCTAAGGTCAATGTAAGCAAGAGAGAAATTAACTATAGGCTGAATCCACTGCTCTATTAAGGGAATACCAAAACCAAGAAAAACCTGAAAACAAATCACATCAGGTGAATGAAGTTGAATCAGGTCACCAAGAGCTTTCATCCTCTTATCCAGCTCTAGATCTTCTCGAAACCAAACATTGTAGCTCAAAATCTTGAATGAACTCAAAACTGCTGGTGAACTGGTGTCCCCTGCCACGCATTTGAAATTTTGTCAATAATGTCCGGTGAAAAGGGCAGAGTGATCAACAAAACAATATAACCTTTTTTTTTTCGGCTAAAAGAAAAAAAACTATCTCGTCCATCATTGAACCTTTGATTTCTGTCAATTTTATAAATGACAGATAAAAAAGGAACAACTTTTTCATTATTAAATCACTTGCAGAAAAGAGATGTTTCATTGGTGATATCTTCCCTCAATATGTTTTCATTGCCCGATATCAAATATGAGAAATGAGAAAACAGCAAATAGATTGAGCCACAAAACTCTGACTCACTCTTTACAACAGTCACTGCCTTGTTTGATGCCCCAAACCCCTGAAATCCGCCCAATTTAACACGATCCTCATCCGCCCCATCTGTAGACAAATTAGCATTATCCAACACATAAATAAAAGGGGAAAAAGGAAGAAAATAATAAAAACTCTACAAACCCTTGACATCGATTGCCTTATTTGAGGCGTGAATTCCACAAAAGCTACTCAACCCAACAGAATCCGAATCCCTAATCTTTCTCTTACAAGTCCTCAAGGGCAGGAAAACAGAACCAACAGAAGAATCCAAGTCATCATCGACACCAATATCATTCAAATCATCGAAACTCGAAAGGGAAGAAACAGATTGCCTAGTACAACATATTTCACAGCTTGTGCTCTTGTAAGAGTTCAAGAAAGTGCAAGCCTTGCACGCCCACTTTTCGGTGTCTTGTTGAGAAGAGGAAGGAGAAAGAAGAGAAGGAGAAGCTGGCGATAGGCATATTTGGCAGGTGGGTTTCGGAGAAGGGGAGTTGATGAAAGTGCATTTCTTGCAGGTCCAAGACATTGGATTTGAAACGACAAAAAGATTTAAGGTTTTGCTAAGTTCTCTTTTGGTTTGGCAGAGAATGGATTGGAACGGAAATAAAGTTCCTTTGCACAATAAGACTGCCATCGAATTCAAACTTCAAACTTGTTGCCGGTTTCGAGGGGTCGAACGCCAATGGCAATGATGATGATTCATGGGCTTGATTTCTTGTGGGTTTATTTAGGTTTTAGGGAAACTGTACTATAACGAAGCCCATTGGGTTTTCAATTAAATTTAATTATATATAAAAAAAAAAACTCTTTTGGACGTGGCCATTGTAATCATGCACCACGTAGATAAGTCATTCCAAATAAAATTATAAAATTTTCCAAAATAGGTGAAGCCGAAAATTCAATCTCTCACTCCTAATATTTTGAGTAAAAAGCAAAACTTTGGAAGCAATATTTAATCATCAATTAATTGAACATTTAAATAATAAAAATACGCTCGAAAAAATTGCTTTGTTTTTGCACCTCAACACCCACTTACAAAAGGAATGTATATACCAAAACAGAGAAAGTTACAGCCAAGAAAGCATTTAAAGCCTTATCAATTGTGATTATTCTACTGCTTTTGAAGCTGATTAACCTTAAACTATGTGCTGCACCACTTGATACAGTTGCGTTCGCACTCGTCCTCGTTTTATTGCTTATTTTCTTGCTGCACCAGAAATGAGACCACCATTAGTCATTAAAACCAAAATGCAAGTTGCTCAACTTAAGTTATCCCCTTTTGCACTTTCCATCTTTTGACAACTATGTAGAGAAAAGAGAAAGTGAAGAGCCTAGAAAAGAAAATTTAAAAAAAAAAAAAGTTAACAAGTTTAATAAATTATTCAAACTACCAGTCTACCAAATACAAGCTATACTCTCTTACCTTCCAGGAAATATACAGCTACCATGACCTGCAAAAATTACCAAGAGAAAATCATGCATCAGATTTTTTAAAGAAGACTTTGCACTTTTCACCAGCAGAATAAAAAAACACTTCCAATTAACCTTAAGGCATCTTTCTGTAGTGGAACAATGACATTTTCTAAGGCAATCTTATGCATGAAACATGACAACAGTGTCCCATCCCAATGGGGGCTCCACTTGAACCAATGTCCAAATTGAAATCATAATTTTTTACATCAACCATAAAATGTTTATTCCATACCCTTCCAACACTCCAATCACTCAATAAGCCATGTGCCTATGTCAGGTAGGAAACACACACCATCTCCTCTTGAAGTCATCTTTGTCCTTATGAGTATCCCCTGAAGATTATGATTGAAGGGTGCCAATATCCCTTTAGAGCTATGGCATTAGGCAGTATGAACCTTTTTCACTTTCAAAGTTTCCTCTTTCAAGCCATCTATCAACAGCTTAAGAGCCTCAAGGCACTTAACAGAAGTTTAGTGAAAAAAAAAAATGCGAAGTATCTTCACTAGAACATTTTCTTTCCCACCAATGTCCTGCTTTTGAGCTTATAACCAACATTGATTCATAACTAGCACCCACAAGATCCAATTTTGCATCCAAAACAGTCCTATCAAAATCCTTCCTTTTTTTTTTCTCCAAGAACTTACTAATAGTTGTAGATGCAAGAACTTAATTAATATATGTTCAATTTCATTAAAATCCACTGAAAGATAAACATCTATACTTTAAAATTAAATATCCAGGAATTTAAAAAAAAAAAAAAAAAAAAAAAAAAAAAAAAAAAAAAAAAAAAAAAAAAAAAAAAAAAAAGAAAATTGCATTCAAGTAAACAAGCTTACTTGTAGTGGTGTGATCATGGCACACGCCTTGAAAATCACAAGAGCCAGGAGCCTTCCTTGCATCTGGTTAATAGCTATCAAATGCATAAGCCAGGCGGGTGCTTTACATTCGGTTAGGCTGATAACAAACCCTCCCCTGGCTGTATCTCACTGCAATTAGCCTCCTGGGCCACATGTCCCAAATCATATGCTGCCTGCATGTTCTTAGAATCAACACCATCCATTGCAAATACAATATGTTGGGTTTGTCGTAATCATTAGCAAAAAAAGTCCACTTCCATAAACATTGAGCAATAAAACTGTGTTGAATTCCCATAAACCAACCCCATTTGCTTCTGACACAGGAGGTAACCTCAAGTCCTCAATTAACAACTCATAAATAAATATACACTAGAACAGTAATTTCTCATGGGTGAAAACGGAGTCCCACTCTACTCAAGAACTGCTTCTAATCCAACAATTAGAATTATAAAGTGGTCTGCATTGTCGATAGCTCAGCATAAGGCTCCTTTGAATCACCTTATGAGGCCATCCATTACAGTGACAAGAACCTACGCACACTCAGTAATATTTAAAATTCCTTCATAGAAAAATAAGCAGCATCAATCAAGCATAAGCACATTAGTGTAATGCAGCAAAGATAATTAGGATCAACCATTTCTTTAGATGGGTCAAGGGTTTAACAAAGAATTATCAAGACAGGCACCACCTTTGTTTTGCATAAAAACATAGTAAGGATAAAGATTCATCAATCAGATGGAAAGACCCTGTTTTTGACAAAAATTGAAGCAAAGAACCATAACTCGAACCCCAACTCTGGTTTAAAGAAAGAACTGAGAAGGTGGAAAATGGATTAAGAATATAGAAAGCTGCATGTGGAGTTTGAAAATCTGATTGGTATGCAAATTGCACAACTATTAAGCACTATAAAGTTGACCTCTATAGCTTGCACAAGCAACGAGCTGAACGAGGGTAAAGTTCAACAGCTCATCACCTACAGCAATTGCAGTGATTAGAGTTCTGATAGTTATGCAACAACATGCGACCAATCCAAGAGGCTGCCCGGTGGCATTGAGGATCATAGCAAGAAGCTGTTTTGGGACAATCTACTGAGACCCGGATCTTGGTTTTAGCCAAGCTTTGAGGATATCAGGGTCCGCATCATATAAGCGGATATGGGTAATCTTTGAGCCTTGCAGAAACGAAAACAGGCCTTGTCCGACTTGACAAAATATGGGAACACGTCAGTGCTAATGTTAAAACCGTCACAAAAGGCTCGCTATCTTGGCCTTGCTTTTGTTGCTTGATTTCTGTCAACTGCTAACGTTGAAAGATTTATGCTGTATAAAAGATGATTCAAAATGAGATAACTTGGTTTTTATTTGGTTTCCTTCCAGTATAGTGAGTTTGGAAAGAATATACCTTGGTAAAAAATCTGAAAAGTGCCGTGAAGCATACAATGATGAATGGCGTAATTTGAGAAAAGTGAAAACTTATGAGTTTTTCGCCATTATTGAAGAGGAGCTTGACTTTACTTACTTCATACCTCTGTCTTCTGGTTCAGCTAAGACTCTTGCATTATCTCTAGAATTATGATTATAATAATTTTTTAAAAGTAATTCTTTCTTAAAATTCTTGGTGGCTCTTTGAATTTGGGTGTGTTTGAAGTGTCTTGTACTACAATCCCTCATAATCAACAAGATTCAAGAAAGAAAAGAACAAATCAATCAAGGACCTTAATTGCAAACTCTGAGTGGTCTGTTTATGGTTTTATTCTAACTCGATCTAAAGCCCTTGTGAAGACTTTAAGTTTTTGTTAGTGTAGCTGCAAATGTAAAGTTGTCGAAATGACTTTGTGAGAACCGCCAAGGACGTTTTGTTTTCTGCAACG